>OX424572.1:214938629-215019012 GCA_949152435.1 Gastracanthus pulcherrimus | reverse complement strand
CATCGCGGTAATGCGGTTCCGGTAAACTCTGCTTTTCACCCAGCCGCCCGGCTCAGCGTGCTACAAACATATAAGTGTCGGTGCGAGTCCTCCTCGGGGCCCCATTATCCCCTCGGATTGCTTATTTTCGGTAAATACCACTTTGAAAAGCCAATAATGTTGTTTTCCCCATTGTGCGGAGGAAAAAAGCGCTAGCAGCGGGGCTCCCCGCGACAAACGTAATCCGTCCAAAAGCGAGGCAAACAGGTGAGAGACTGCGCAGAGGGACGAAATCAGTCCGAAATTCTCTCGTTCTCTCTCTCTCTCTCTTACTCTCACCGCATCGAACTAGCGCAGGGGCGCGGTACGTGTATACGTATACGTACCAAAAGGGGTGAAACTACTATACGCGCTGGCTTCTCTCGCCGCCAGGTACAGCTATGTGTGCGCGGAGCCCTGCCCGGAAACGTCAATACATCCGATATACCTGCCTCTCGCGCGCGCGCTCGAGTCTAAGTTCGCGAGGGTGACAGCTGGAGAGGAGCCGAGAGCGGAGTGTTCCCGGGATCATCGGGGAGCGAGAGAGAGAGAAGCAGGTCGAAAATGCGAAAGCCAATTCTCGAGTGTGGCGTTTGCCGTCGGATTGTGCAGCAGCCGGAGAACCGGAGCCCGATGAAGCCACTGATTCCGATCTCGAGACGAGATGTGACAGTGTGCAGCGTGCAGGTATACGATTCACTTTTATTCGGATAGTTTTTTTTTTCTCGCTTTTCGACTGGAGGTGTGTAGAGGGAAAAAAAGTTGATACGACGTCAGATATGTGAGTTGTAAAGGATGACTTTCGCAAAACACGTCAAGTGGAAACAAGTGTCTGCAATGTTTAAATGTGCGAGCGAAAAGGGAGACTTTAAAACCGTGAATGTTACGTTGTTATATCGGTATTTTGAAGGTACACAGAAATACCAAATAGTATATCGTACTTTATGACAAAGGATTAGTAACATTAAATAGCACGTTATGAAATCGATTTTATATTCATTTGTAAGCAAGTATAACGGCATTCGATGAATCGAGCAAGCAATCCAATAAGTATCTAAATCTTCCAATCGGACTATTGAAAGCCCTGACTATTAATACACTTTCTCGGAGTCAACGTATCCATAATCCTCTGAATCAACGGAGCTCGACGCTCGCGCGCGGAAAACTCGAGCAGAGAGAAGAAAAAAAAAGGAGAAGGAGCCGAGAGAAGGTACGTCTTCCCTTGGAAATCTTTCTCTCCCCGCTCGCGCCAGGCACTTCTTCCTTCAAGGTCGCAATAAGAATATTTAGGTCAGGATCGCGAGGCGCCGCAGTGGCAGCAGCAGCCGCGAGTAGGAAGTGTAAAAGGAGGCAGAGAGTAGGAAGAGGCGCAGCGTCGCGCCCCGGAAGTTTGCCGAGCGAGCGGAAGAAAAAGCGCCGCCGCCGTCGTCGTCGTAGTCGTCTCTGGTACGCCGGCGCGCTTCATAAAGTAAAAGTAAACTCGAGGAGGAGCAAGCAAGAGGGAGACAGAGAGAGAGAGAGAAGGGGAGGAAAGAAAGACGGAGAAAGAGAGACTCCCTCGAGGCGTCAGCCTTGAACTACATTTTTAATTGCGATTTCCTTGCGCGCGCCAGCCGCGAGACTTCCACGGGCCATGAAAACAAAGGAGAAACAGTTTTCTCTCCCTTGTGCCTCTCTCTCTCTCTCTCTCCCTCTCGTCCACTTTTTCATCTTTTTTCTTTCTCCGCGCGCGGCTCCTTAACTTTCTCTCTTTCTCTTTCTCTTCGTTTCTGCCGCGCGCGCGCGCGTGCGAAAGGCTGCAGCGGCTCTGTGCCTCCCCCTTAAGCAACAAGTAGCGGGTTCATTTAAGACGCCTCGACTCCGCGCGTTCTTTTGTTCCTTTTAAAAGGTGCCGCGGCAAACTTCCGCTTTAAAAGGAAAAACTGTGCCGCGCGCCCGCGCTCCCGTCGTTATAAACGAAACTTGCAGGCGCGCGAGACTCGGGGGGTAAGTCATTCATGAAAATCTTCGCGGGGATTATATTATGTAAATTCATACCTGCGCGCGGGTTTCCAAAGAAAAGAAAATGTCAACTTTTGTGAGCACCGGGGAAAATTCCTGGCCCACTGAGCGCAAAATCTGACCCAGTTCTTCACTTAAATGTGTACACTTGGCTGTTTTTATTTTTTACGCCTCGTTAAATTCCAGTTTTTCAAGATAGCGGGATCTGGTAGTTTTTGTTTCGCGGCTTTCTTTGTTTGATTATTTATAGAGGAGAGAAACGCAATGCCCATAAGTTATTATTATGATTATCTGAATTTGTGAAAAATATTTCTGATTGATTCCTCCCTGTATGATTTGCACATTGAAGAAGTATTAAATGCATATAATACATGTATTATTAAGGTGATGCTAAAGCCACCAGTCACCGAGAAATATGAGGAACCACTATTCTTATTTTATTTTTAATTTTGAGTAAATATCTCTATGAAATATTATTGTCCTACTCAAAAACAACAACTTTTCAGAGAAATATTTCCTCAAAATTAAATATTGGATGAAAAAAGTGGTTCCCTGTATTTTACGGTAACAAGAGGGTTTTAGCATCACCTTAATGGAACAAGAATAAATCAGAATAAGCTTTTACACGTGTTAGTTAATGTTAATATTAATACCGATCAGCCATTATAAAATTACACTATTACTACGTAGAAAGTATTAAATTAGATTGATATAATTTATTTGTAAACTTTTTAATCCCGACCAACCTACCCTGGAAAAAACAAACGTATCGATAACACTCAAAAACCTTCTGATACAGCCTACACATATCCTATCGTATACAAGACAAAAAGCATTCACGCGCAATGTCGAGCCGAAAATTAAAAAGAGAGAAAGAGAAAGAAAGGCCATCCCTCTCTGTCTACCTTTTCCCGCAAATAATCGCCGAGAGATTCGCGCTCAAGCGCACTTCTGCGTCTGTCGCGCGCAACCGATCATGAATTTATAATTTTCACGCGCTCACGTTCATTTTAGCTCGGTTGTCATTCGCGCCGTATAAATCAAAATCAGCGCCATTGTCATCCCCGTTTACCCCGCAAACGGCCGTACCGAAAGATCCATAACACACACACACACACATACACGGACAAAATGTATGTACGAGCGAAACGAGAGCAACCGCGACGTTGTCGGCGAATGACGATAATAACAATAAAAAAAAAAGTCGGTCAAGCTACAGGACAAAACGAGAGAGAAAGAGAGCGAGAGAGAAGGAGAGAAAAAGAAAGAGACGGAGAGGAATAGAACCCCGCGGGGCGCTAAAAAAGGGAAGGGCAAGGAGAGCGCGGAAAAAGAGAGCGACTGTAACACATATAGACACATGCACGTGAAAGCGCGGCCCGCTGGATATATTCCAGGTAGAAAACAACGCGCGCGCGAGAGATGGGAGTTCTGTGTATATATATATACGAGTATACCTATGCGCGACAGAGAGAGAGAGAGAAGTTCAGTGCGCGCGCGGGGTTATATACATATGTATGCCGCCGCGGCCTGGGGTACAATGTATTCAAATTGCAGTAAAAAAGAGTGAGAAGGGTTGGGATTTTTCCTGGCTGTGCTCGCGCGATGCGACGGGTTAAAAAAGTGCGACAGACTGGTTAACGAAGCGAGATGGTCCATTCAGCCGGCTCAATGGGATGCTGGGACCGTAGTCGCAGTCTCATCATCATCCCCGTCCCTCTCTCTCTCTCTCTCTCCTGCCTTTTTTTCTCTCTCATCTCTCTGGTTCTGGCTTCGGTATACTGACTTGTGTCGAACATATGCATACGTCTATACGCGCGTTTATGTATTCACGCGCTAACTAGGCAGATAGACGCGCTCGCTCGCCATATGCCCGAAACGAAGAAGGAAAGAAAAAACGATTTTTACGCGGCGCGTCGCATCCGCAATTTGTTTCCCCCGCGCGAGCTTGCTATTTTTTTTTTCGCATCGGATTCCTGCCCCTGGCCCCTCTGGATGCGGATTCGCGCATCGCTTATGACGCAGACGCGTTACACACCCCCCCGGTGGATGTAGCCATGCGCGCATCGCGGATATGAGTATTCCCTGTTTTTTGGCTCGTGCGGCTCGTTGTTTATTATTCGCTTTCGAGAGGGCAGAGATTGATGCGTTGCGCGCGATTGTAAGGAGCCATTGTTGCCGATGGGTAACTTTAGTTTGGCGTGAAGTCTGACGGGAAGGAATGAGTTTTGTTTCGTGGATTTCAAAGGAAGGATAAATTCCTGTTTTCAGAGGCAGAACTTTAATAAATCGTAAAGTTTTTAAGGAAAAAATTTTCTAAAATATTTGTTCTAGCTGTGAAACGCTTGACATTTTTCTCGCAAGAAGCGATATGTTAAGTATAGGTGTTATTATCGTCGAGAACAATATTATTTTATTTAAAAAAGATTAATTAAATGATAGAAGCTCAAAATTTAAGTTTTCAATGTCAGTTATTTTTTTATAATTATTTTGCACTTTGAAAAATTTCAGTCGTTCCTGCAATAGATACTGTGTTCACTTCATCATGTTATACGTTGAATAATAGTCAGCACATTAAAATATTTAGAACAGATAAGTCAAGTTTTCTTATAACCATCTACAGCAGTATTTTCTGACATGTACAGTTCAATCTAATATAATATAATATAATAAACAGAAAAACTATTAAAAAAGTATAAAAAATTGTTTTTGCTCTTAAAATGTGTATTAATAAATAGACAAACCCCGGTAGAAAAGTTATATTTTTGGGAATACAAAGGGTTTTTAGAGTAACTAACCATTTCTTACATTTCTTAAAATAAGTACTTTCTAGTCCAAAAAGTGTATTAGATATGGTCTGAATTCCGAAAGAGAATGCCCCAAAAATGATAATTTTTCAGAGGTTTACAGGGGATGACCCCTAAAGTAAAAAGTTAACATTTATTTACGTTCCTATATTTGTAAAACTCATTGAGTAAGAATCTGCATACAGTAAAACATCTCCGAAGATGAAGATGAATAGCACGGCGTCGACAATTTTTCAACTATAATTTAGAACAAGCAAAGTTCGTACAGTAAGCAATAGCGGAATCTACAAACCGCCAGCGGAGGTGAAAATGGGACAAACCTCACAACAAGCGGAAGAGAAATAAGGAATCCCGCTAATAGAAAGGCAGGGCGGAAACGCGGAAAGTCAATAAAAAAAAGACTTCGGGGGCCGAGGCAGCTGTCGTCTTCGCGGGACTCCAATTAAGCGTGTGTAATCTCCATGCGGCACCTCTCCATACTACCTCCTCGAAATCCGATTTATTCGCATCAGCCGTTTCAGAGGAGTTCTCTCGGCTGCGCCCGCGGGCGAACTCAATATAGCGTACGTGTGTGTGTGTGTGTGTGTGAGAGCTGATTTTCTTTGGCGGAACCGCCATCAATAACTGATATTCGAATTCCGCCTCGGGTATGCGCGCTCGCCTCAGCTCCTCGTCGCAGAACCGGCGACGCCGGCAGACTTCCAATTGAACTTCCGCTCGCGTGCTAAACAATTTTCCAATAGCCTTTTTATTCCCTCGCTCTTACAGCGTTATGAACATAATGGCTCGGGCGCGTCTATTGAATGGCTGATCAGTCGCGGTGCCTTGTTGATTTGTTTATTTCATATGGTTGTTTGTTGTGTGAATACTAAATTTTTATATATATTATTTTTTATTAATCATCCTTTGATTAGCAATTATTTCATTTTGCTGATAATTAAAAATCTATTAATTCTGTATTCTAAACATATTTCTGTGGGTGGCCGGAAAAGCGACTATAGGAGATTGTATGCGTAGATAACAGTCATAAAAACAAACATTTTTTACTACAATTTAATCTCATATAATTATATATAAGTCAATATATTATAAATAAAAGGTTTTTTTGTCAAGCAAAAATTTATTTTTTGTCTAAATTCAGTTAAAAAATTACATATGGTCAAGTTTAGACTTTAAAAAACAAAAAGTTGACAAAACAGTGAAGACTTCTTTAATTGTTATCTGATTTTAATTATGAAGGTCTCATTTTGTTCCTTGAAAGATTTCAGGGGCTTACCCATGTAACAATTAAATAACATCGAATAACCTGCATAGTTACAGTCGATAGTTTATAAGAGCATGCATGTATTTATGTATGGTTGAGCGTGTACAAGTATAAATAATATGCTGTAACTTTGCAGGTTATTCGATGTTATTTAATTTTTATATGGGTAAGTCCCAATGAAAATTTTCAAGGAACAAAATGAGACTTTCCAAATTAAAATCGGATAACAAATAAATAAGTCTCCACTGTTTTATTAACTTTTTCTTTTTTAAAGTCTAAATTTGACGATATCTAATTTTACAGTAACGGAATTTCGATAAGAGAAAATTTTTTAATTTGACAAAAAACCCTTATTTTACAATATATTGACTTTTATATCATTATGTTAGATTAAATTGTAGTAAAAAATGTTTGTTTTTTATGACATCTATCTACGCATACAACCTATTAAGCTCACTTTTCATGATTTTGAGATATTTAGGTGTAAATTTTTGGTATTTCCATTTAAACTAATATTTAAAAAATTCATAAATAGTTGATACGGTCACTTATTTTTACACTTTCTTTATTTTCTTCAGTTTAATCCGAAAATATACTATGTAAGGGTACTAAAATGGCTCAAAACTGAATTTAAAAAAAAATGGACTTAAGTCGTTTTTCCGGTTGCCGCAGGTTTATATTGAGAAGAGCGTAATAAATAAACATTCTATTCGTTATTTTCATGATCATATAGTAGATAGTTAATGAATATTTAATGAAAAATATTAAATAATATTAAATTTAAGATTTTTAATAAAAGAATTAAAGTCGTTTAATTGCTGCATAAAAAATATATTTTTAAATTATACGAAAAACATTATTGCTGCATTATTTGTTAATATCGTGTTTGTCAAAATATATTCATTTAAAATATTTTGGTTTTAACAAATAAAAACCAATATCGATTTTTTAAGAGATTATTGTTCAAAGGCAGGTATATTTTAATACTCATGAATATAAAGTAATAAAATTATTTATCTTTTAGATTGGTATTATTTTTGACATCATCTAATATAACCAGCCATTAACAACAATAATAACTGTATAGAATAATCAACTTTTAAAAACAGAAAAACCTTTACTGTTTATGTAATAAGATAAACCTTGTATCAAGCAGTTCAATTATCTGCGTATTTTGTTTTCTTAACATGTACTTATTTGATATTAATTCTAAATGGGATAAGTATATCAATTAAAAGAAACTGCTGCCAAATTACTTAGCTTTCTCAAACTAAATTAATTGTTCCTATATAAAATTCTTTGCTCCAATAAATTAATTTAAAATTGCTACATCTCTTTCTAAATAATAGCTCATAAAGAGTGTGATTTTTATCATTGATGGTTTAACAAAAGATAATTTTTTTCTAAAATTACAGAACGATAAGTAATAATTCTTATCACAGCAATATTTTCTTTGTACGGAATGTATTAAAATTATTTAAATATTTAAATTAAATTGTAATCAGGTGTTACTACATAGATTCACTAAATTATCTAAAATTTTGTGAACGATTTGCCATCATAGATTTCCAAGATTTGACCATTTAAACTTAATATGACTTTTTTCGTGTATAACAAAAAAGAAGGAAAAGAACAAAATTTGTGGTCGTAAAAGATAGGTAATTTTATGTTCTTTTTAATGCATTTACACCAAATTGATCATAATATTTCTAACATACCAAAAAACTCGAAAAACTAAAACTAAAAATTCCAAAAATAGAAAACTCATTATAAATCAATAACGAGTCGACGAATCTTTAAATTTCTTTCTAATTTCTAATTTTCATTAAAAAACGGAGCTGTATTTGGTAAAAAATGAACGTGCCATTCTCGATAAAAAAAATTAGATATACTCGATAAAGAAAAATGTTTAAAAAGCACATAAACTCAGATATCTTGAAATATAAAGGTCGTTGTGATCTGGGCTTAGAATTCGTTCAAGAGATACTAAAGAGCTACCGCTGTGGGAAGTTTTAGATCAAATGCTGTCGATTTATTCCAGAATTCCCTACTGAATAAAAATCGATTTTTTTTTAAAAAGATTTTTCTCTCTTCAAAAGAAGAGAGTTAGACTGTTTCTAACATGGTTTTAGCAAAACTTTCTTTTTACCATCACAAAGCTTCCTTCATGAGGAAGCAACATGAATTATTGTTAACAACGTGAGTTTTTTAATAAAAGTCCGTATAAAAATTGTTCAAATAAATAATGTATCGAATGAAAATGATAATTTACATATTTTCCCTATTCACCGCGCGGAATTGAATATTTATGAAGGTAGCTTGCATAGGTAAGGCATAAATCACATAATCCTAATACGAGCCGAGGGCGCGCTCGCGCGACAAAAGAAACCCATACACGGTCCAGCGTCTCTCCGCATGGGCGCGAAGCACACGTTGAATTGATTAGATCGGGAAAGCGATCCGTTTGTGCCTTGCGCGCGAGAGGAACAGCGCCAGAAGGGATGAAAGAGCGGAGCGGTCTACCTGTCAGCCAAGCTAATGGGTAAACGACGGCGCAGGAGAAACGCCGGGGATTCACGACGAATCCTCCTAATAGCGCCGGGGCACGTAGACAGCGCTACACGGCCAACTATATATCGCGAGAGCGAGAAGGAAGAGAAAGAATCGAAAGGGGGAGAGACGAAATTCGAGATAAGGTCCTTTGTCGCGCCGAACCGGGGGACCCGGAGCGAGAGAGAGAGAGAGAGAGACGAGAAGAGGAAGTCCTGCGTCGGATGTTCGTCGTGTGTAACCCTTTGGCTGGAGCCGGTGATGCCTGTACTTCGTCCCCTGCGAGATGGAGAGGAAAAACATCGGAGACGCGTCTTGAGAACCGCGCGAGAGAGAAGAGGAGAGCACAATGCTCGAGTCCGCGCTATAAATCAATTTATAAAAGGGTTAGAGGACGCTCGGAGGCTGCGAGCATGTGCAGGTTACCCCTGGTGCCGTGCGCCGTTCCCACAACAACGACGGGATTTTCTGTATAAGTGCATTTTTACGCCCTTTGTGATTAATCTGCGGATGCTCTCGTTCTCTCGGCAGGTCTCCTCCTCGCTTGTGTGTGCTGTCTAATACTTTTTTCATAATCTTCTTTGATTCTCTTGTATATAGACCGCCTATATTCTTACAATATATATATATGAAGTATATTTTGTAAACTGTAGTACTTTTTGCTTATAGTCTTAAGTTTAAAGCAATTTAAATAAATGTGCTTATTATTAAGGACTACAATACTTTTACTACTAAAATTGTTAAGTAGTATTTAGTAGTTTCTTTTTAAATAATCAACTTCGTAGAAAAACTGTGTAAAGATAATCATTGTAAATATTCAAGAGTACAAAACAAGTATTAGTTTCAATTTTTCAACAAATTGACGACGCTGGGCAATGGTAATTTTTCAGCAGCTCTACAATCGTCATTACGGGGTCTTCGAAACGTTTTGAATTGAAACAAAAAATCTAAGTCATTGTACAACATATTTAAGTCCAAATAATTCGTATGTAATATGTATTTATGTAGTAGAAAATAACAATTTTTATTTTTCCATTGAAGGGCAAGCACATAAAAAAATAGTAATAACAAGTGGTTTCGTATTCTTGAATATATAGACAATGCAAGCTTTAGCATAGATTTTATATAAACCTAATAGCATGTTAAAAAAAATTGTTAAAAATACCTCTCGCTTTTGGCTGTCTAAAGTGGTGACACCGCCCTTAAAACAGCAGTAAACTATTTCTGAATTTAAAACAACATAAATTCGTTTAATGATTTAATGGTTGAACATGGTTCAAGAACTTATATACCAGCTGTTAAAGAATCTACGCGAAAAACTAAAACAAGCAACGCCTTAGTCGAGACGTGAGCTGAGAACGAGCGAAAGTAAAAAAGTTCATTGCACGTTGTGACCCTGGCCTAGAAACAAAAGCGAGAAGAGTCTCCTGAATAATTCAAGTACGCGGAAAATGAGGAAAGAGTTCAAAGTTTCTCCAAAGAATTTTACGCGTACCTCCTTCTCTCCTTCACCCCACCGCCGACGAAGCTTCTCCAGACCTCCTCCTCCTCTTCCCCCCTCGTTCTCTCTCTCTCTCTCTTTCTCTCTCTCTCTCTCTCAGCCCTTTCCTCCCGCGGGCGAACGAACGAACGACTCGATCTCCGTCCTCGTTATCTCATAAATTACCGAGTGCTCGCGAAGAACCTCCGAGCCTTTCATTCTTTTGCCGCCGCCGCGGAAAAATATTTGCATATCTGCTTCACGCGGATTAATTCGCGCGCTCTGCAATCTCGAGCTCTTCATCGTCGTCCTCGGCGCTGGCTCTTGGTCCTGCAGAGTTCGAGTCCCATTAAGCTCGATCAATCGAACGCTTCTCCCTCTTTATCCCTCTCGTTGTGCGTTTTATTTTTCTTGAAATGGGATCTTCGGGATTGTGTCCTGAATGATAATGGATTGCAAAGTATTAGGCCTTTTGTAAGGTACATATTATTTTAGGAAATTTGAATTCGAATTCACAAGTGTTTATAAATATACCTACTTTAAGTTGTTTAATATTCAGTTCGCCGAATCGGCAACTACAAACAAAGTGATTCGCAGTTCTTTTTTTCAAATCTTCACCTGTCCTGGACCTACGGTGAAATTTGATAGTCCAAGGTGCATAATAAAGGCGTTTCGTTGCTCCACGAAGCGTCGGTTCAAGAAAGCCTCGACGTCAAAATCCCAAAGAGCTCGCGAAACAATGCGCAACGAGTCGGAGCCCGCTCAAAATGCGCGTAAAAGTGAACGAAAGCGATGCGAGAAAAGGCAAGACGCTCAATTCAAGGGAATCGCGGGGGGTTGACGCGGAGAAGGGGTTGGATTGGGTTGACAAAAAAAAAGCGAGACTTTGCCGGACGGTTCGAACACGCGCGCGAGTCGCATTTGCACTCGGGGCCAACGACAAAAGGGCGCTGTACGCGGGGGCAAATTACGAATTCAAACGGTTGGCTTTTGTCTTTTCGCGTTTATTTCTTTGTTTTCTCGCTCTTTGCACCGGCCGCCGGTGCGTGGCCTCGCATTGTGTTCTCTTTTTCAGTCACTTTTAGCTTTGCGGGACTCTGTCGTGCGCGCGAGGCTTTGTTGCTTCTTGGATTCGTGTCTCGTTACTTTTTTGTTCCGTTCGTTTCGTCTCTGATCGAACGTTCATCTTTTCTGATATGGCTTGAATGCTGCTCGAATTCACGAATTCTCATTAATTTGAGTCTACTTTTATTCGTCATAAAAAATGTTTTATACTGATATATATAATATATATATAATTATATATAATACAGTTTTCAATAATCTCATTGTTTTTAAAATATAAACAGAATCGATTTATTTGAAAGCATCAATAATTGATAAACTTACATGAGATTTATGTCATGAAAATTTATTTGATTTGAAGTCATTTAAATATGTTAAACGAATATAGGCCTTCTAATTTAGTTTAATTCTCTTAATATTATAATATTATAAATGTGTAGCGTAGTATTGTTCTTAATTCAACTTGTCCTTTTATATTTATTTGTAATTTGTAAGAATAAATAAAAAAAGAATAAAGAAATACTTCTTTAAGAACATTGAAATTAGTTGTCAATTTTAGAATAATGTTATTGTACAATATTCTTACGTGAAAAATTACAAATTTAGCTTAAAACTCTTTTCTCATCTATCCATCTGTAAAAGTCTAGAAACACTTTCGGCCCAGCAATCCTCTTTAAGAAGCAGCAGCCCCTTCGTCATTCGTTCTCCATTCAATTTTCATAAAAACACCGCACGCGAATTTCCGCGCAGCTCCATGTAAAAGCCTTATCTTCCATCCTAAGCGAGGCCCCGCGACCTCGGGCTAAATTCGTTTTTAAGGTTTCAAGCCGCAAGCCGCAGAGCACTTCCGCACTTCAGGCAGCGCCGGTGCGCAGCATCTTAAGAGAATTCCGATCCGCGAGAAGTACAGCGGTGCCGCGCGCTCGTGCACACGCGAAGAGGCCATAAAATGGCAGACCATAGAGGCGAAACTTAGCCCCGGCATCGAGCGGTGCGCGTCGGTGGTCAGGCGATATACGTACAGCACCGGGGGTGTGGGCCAAAAGCAGAGAGGGGGGGTAGCTGAAGAGAAGAAAAGCCAGGCAGGGTTGCGTAGTTACGTGGCGCACGTACGTACGTATGTGTGTGTGTGTGTGTCGGTCGGCGGTGCGAGGACCACGAGATCAATATGTATGTCGGGGGATGTGGACGCTGCCGCTGCTGGCGCTCTCGTATATCCTCTCTCTCTCTCTCTCTCTCTCTCTCCCTCCCTCTCTCTCTCTCTCTCTCTCTCGAGGTGGTTGGGGGTGGCCGGCGGCCCCGGCAGCTGATTTGCCAGCGGCCACCCCCGTGGCCACGCCCACTCCCACACACGCTGTCTTAACTCCCCCCCTGGTGTAACCACGCGCGCGCGCGCGCGCACCCGCGGGACAGGAGAGAACGAGCGAGCGGCTCTTTCCGCAAGTCTCCCCCCCTCCCGCTTCTCTCTCCACTCCTCTCCGCTTCTCTTCTCTCCCTCTAGATCACCCCCCCCCCGCCCGGCCGCCGTTACCCGAGAGCTCTATCTGCCTCGCTGCTGCTGCTGCTGTGTGTGTGTGTATGTGTATGTGTATGTGTATGTGTATGTGTATGTGTATATGTGTGTGTGTGTGTGTATGTGTGCATGTGTATGTGTGTATATGTGTGTGTGTGTGTGTGTGTGTGTGTGTGTGTGTGTGCGTGTGTGTGTGTGTGTGTGCGTGTGTGTGTGTATAGAGGGAGAAAGAGCCTGACGCTGTTACCGAATTCGGTGGAATCATCGAAAATTGAAAACCGCCGAAGCCTGCACATGCCTGCCTGCCACTCCACCCCCCTGGAGAGCACGCGCGTTAGCCCCGGTGGGAGGAGAGAGGAAGAGAAACAGAGACAGAGAACGGAGGCTGATGGAGGGAGTTAGAGCACTTCCCTTGCGATTTTATACTGTTTTTTAAATCGTCTAGGCTGCTTTTCTAGGCTTTTCTCTGGTAACGAGGGTTGGGTGTTTGTTTGCTGGGGTATTGTAATTCTTATTTCTTTTTGGGTTTTGGGTGGTGCAGGTTGTGATTATAGTTAGAGACAGATGCATTATTTAAATATTTGTTTTACGTTAGAGTATACTGGTGGTATTATATTTGAGACAGATAAATAAAATATAATTTATAAAGCCGTTTTTTGAATGCAGACGTTTTTAATAGCACAAATTATAATGTTTTGGTGACTTTTTAATAACGGCTCAAGAACAAAATACCTATACTTCAAAGTAAAAAGTATAGTATAAAAGTGTAAACAAAATAAAATTGTCAGCACATGATTTATTAATAAATACATTTAATCTATTCTACTAGGTATGAATGACGAATTTTCAAAATTTTACTTTTGATGGAAAGAAATATTTGATTTAATTAACATTTTTACTGTTTAGTAAATAATATAGTCTTAAACTATATAATAGAACGTTTTATTTTGAATTTAATAATTATTTACGTAGTATAACGGGCGGACGAAATTACTTCCTAGAAAAGCTGATGATTAGCTGGTGCGGGTGATTCCAGATGACGCAGGGATCCGAAATGAAATAATATGAATGTAGTTTTTCTTCGAACCAAAATTATATTATAAATAAATAAGATGGCGACTATTGAAATATTATACATTGAAAAAAGTATTATTAATAATAATAATAATTAATTTATTTATTTATTTAAAAACCAGATAGATTTACAGAATATATACATATCTATAAAAACTCTGGAGAGGTAAACTTGTTACCTGTTCCCAGATCCGGTAGAAATTAAACAATATAAAATAAAATATAAAATATAACAATATACTTAAAAACTAAACTTAGAAACTAAACTTGAAACTATAAGTCTTGCGTATAAGTATTATAACTCCTTAACATTTCTCACTATATAATATGTGACAAAGTAACAACTATATCAGTGATATTTTAAATATTAGATTATATATAATATAATATAATAAAGATTAATATTAATAATAATAATTATTAATATTACATTAATTATTACATTAATGTAATATTTAAATTTTCTTAATACGCGTTATTTTGTGAATTTTTTACGTATATTTTATTATTACCTTTATTCGATACAATGTCTGGATGCTCCATTTCAGATCGCTGTGTCATCTGGAATCACCTGCGTCAGCGTTCTTTGAGGTGGCAACCACTAGTTAATTGTACTACATAGATTATTGTTAAGCTGATGCTAAACCACCGTGTTATCCGACCAATACGGGGAACCACATTCTTCATCTATTTTTCAATTTTTAGAAAATATCTCTCCAGAAAGAATGTTGTTTTTGATTGGGACAACAACATTTCAGAGAGATATTTACTCAAAGTTAAAAATTAAACGAAAAAGTTGCTTCCTCGTAATTGTCCGTGGCGGATTGGGTTTAGCATTACCTTAAATTAAAAATTGAAATTAAAAATACTGTTATATTTTAATACTTTTCATCAAAAGAAACAGTTAGAAAATTTGTCTCTTTCTACCCCTTTAATAAGTATATTCATTATGAAGTAAAAAAGTATAGATGTATAAACATAATTAATTTTGAATATAATGCCAAGTGCAATATAAATTTCAAAATATCGAAAACATACAATAGATTTTTCAACAGTATAAACACATTTTTGTTTAAATTTGTTACAAAATAATTTTCCTTTCGTAACTTACGTAATTAAAATTCAAACTTCTAAAGTGAATATGAACTTCTTACATAATAAAAATTATTACATCAAGAAATGTTCTCTTCAAAACAATTTGAATAACGTAATTTCTCACATCGCTTACGAGTAATACAGAAACGCAAATCACGCTAATAACAATGAAGTATAATAAGTATGTAAAAGTAGAAAAGCAATTAAAATCACGCTTTAATAGCGCAGTTGAAATTTCGGCAAATGCACTCACATTAAAACGTAACTCCGCTCACAAGCGAGAGAGACATCGAAAGATCAAGACCTAGTAAAACTTGAACCGTGAAAGTTTCAAATAACGCCCTGCGTATAAGACAGGCACTAATCGTCGAGAGCAGAAAGAGAGAAGGAACGAGAGAGAGAGAGAGAGAGAGAGAGAGAGAGAGAGAAGCAAGACTTGAAATATTTATTCCCCTTGCTTTCGTGACTGCTCTCGTTGGTTCGTTCGCGTCAACGAGATTTAGACGCGCATCGCTCGCGCGTTTTCCTGGTCTTGATCGTCGATGCACATAATCCCATTTCTTGCGGTGCTCTTCTGCGCTCGTTTCATAATAAGAAAAACCGACTCATTCGTTAGGCGCGACGATTCGCTTTCTTCTTTCGCTTTGTGAAGTATTTATGCAGCGTCTAAGTCGAATTGAGGGAGAGGATTAGGGGAGTCGCTGTGAAATCACTTTTTTCCTAATCGCGTTTAGAATCGCAAATGCACACGCTGCTCCAGGCAAATATGGAGTCCAATAGAACGGATTATTTTTATATAAACTGAACTACACAGTATTTATTTTACTACAAATATTCGTATCAAAATAATCCACTATTCCTTTGGAGGTAAAATCACTTTAGCAACCCAATAGCTTTAGTTTTACAATGTATTATGCATAAATAATAAAGAAAACAGCTGCCAATTCATTGGCACTTAGCTTCTTCAAAGTAAATAAATTATTCCAATAAAATAGTACATTACGCAACTAGTGCGTGAAACAGGTGATTCACGCACGAGTCCAGTTTGTCGCCCGAGCGCAGCGAGACAAACAGACGAGTGAATGAAAGAAAGTTAAATATCAAATATCTACAACTACATTATTAACATACAAGTCAATATATTATTTACAAGTTATTAGGAGTACAAGCTTTTATCTACAGTTCAGCATTTTGAGAATTCTCATTTATAATAAATGTATCTGAACAATTATTAAATTGCAAGTTGAAACGTTCATTGTTCAAACGATTTCTCGTGTCGAATTGTTGGTTAGCCGAATTTATCGACTGCTCTTATGTATTGTATCATCATAAGCTATATCGAAATCACTCTCTGAACTTATTTCTTTTACAATAACTCAGAGCTACTGAAAGCTACATAACTCAATGATGAGAAGTATCAACCAAAATCAAAAAAATACAAAAAAAAGCTTGTTTTTTATCATTAAAAAAATTGTTTGTTAAAAGATAAATAACAAAAAAGTATGAGCTTATGAACATAAATTGCATTATAAATTTAAAAATATAGTAAAATAGAAAAATAGTTATAAAACAAAAATCACTGCCAAGTCATTAGCACTTAGTTTCCTCAAACTAAATTGATTGTTTCAAATTGAAATTTTTTGTTCTTATAAATTAATTTTAAATTGATATATCTTTCCGAAATATAACCGTTAAAATTAAAAATTACGTTTTCGTGTATAACAAAAGAAGGGTTTTCGTGTATAAACAAAGAGCCTATAAAAAATTATAAGTTGTATTAAAAATTAAAAATTATAATATAGGAAAATTAATGCTCTTATTAATTCATTTACACTACATTGATTATAATATTTCTAACATGTCAAAAGATCCAAAAACCGAAAACTCAAAAATCGAAAATTGAAAAATCTTTATAAAACAAAAACAAGCCCTGGTAGAAAATTAATCTAGAACTATGTAGATCTATCTAGTTTGCCAAGGAAATAATCGAGGGCCTCGATAAAACTAGATCATTTTCTACCAGGGAGTCAATAAATCTTAAAATTTCTTATACATTTTGAATCTTTATTTAAAACGAAAAAAATTAGCCCTGTTTGGTAAAAAATGACCGATTCGTTTTCGAGATATAAACGATCAAAGAAATTTTTCAAAAAAAGCTACCTTTTTGTAAAGTTTCAGATACAATGCTGTCGATTTACTTTAGTTATTATCGGAGAAGGAATATCGATTTCTTTTACAAAATTATTTTTTTCTCGACAAAAGGAAAAGGTCAAGACTCAAAAAGTTTACTGAACATTCTTCTCCATATTCCTAATCATCTCAAATTTTATTAAAAACATTTCCGGTACCTGTTACCAAGATATCACCCTTTGAAAAGAATGACGTTTTCGTGCATAACAAAAGAAGAGAATTACATTATCCAAACTTTCAGGTCGTAAAAGTTAAGTTACTTTATTCTCTTTCCATCGAAAACGCCTTTTCACTGGATCGCTGATATTATTGTTAATGTATTAAAAAACCCGAAAAACTAAAACCAAAAAATCGAAAACCAGCTATATGAACCAAAAAATATGAAAGAACAAGAAAAAAATTATTCTTTTTAACTCAGGCATAAAATAGCCCTTTTTTCATGTCTAAAAGTAACGTATGTTCTAGAAAGTGTGAAAAAATATCCATTTAACGGGGAAAAAAGTATTTTTCCCCGCTTCTCAAACATTGTGAACAAATGTAGGAAGTAAGCTCAGGATCCATTTTTTCAGGTTTAACCTTTGTTCATGCGCGAAGTGTGAGGTCTGCTGCTAGTCACAAGTGCGTAACTGCGCATGCGCGAGTTTAGATTAAAATCGAAATAAGAAAAGCTGCAAATATTTGAACTGTACGATTAAAAGTGTAAATTAAAAATACAACAATTTTCAACTGCGTTGTGTACGACTCGAAATACGCAATCACCTACCCAACTTTCACGCATAAAAAAAGGCCCTATCATTCCTTCGTTGAAAATAATACGGTGTGTAACACGGGATGAAAAGCTATTTCAGACTCGGGTGAGGTATTTTCAACACTCGTCTTTGTCTCGGACACCTTCAGCGCCCTCGACTTCCACTCGTGCTGGATACCTCACATTCGCTAGAAATAGCTAATTTTCTCCCCTAGTTGCACTATGTACTATTTCTCCTCCATCCACTAAAATAAAAAACAAAAAAGATCATCTGTGAAACATTAAGTTTCACCGTGTATATGCAGAGTAATGCTGATCCATGTTCATACACCTACACACTCACATACACACACATACATACACATACACACATACATACACACACGCACACACACGCACACACACATACACACACATCCATACAGACATTTTCTAAAAATAGTGTATTTTGATCCCTAATGTCTCAAACATGTTTTTATAATGTTTTTTGCAAAACTTTTTTTTTACTATCACAAAGCTTCCTGTATGAGGAAGCAAATATCCGCTGCCAATTCATTGGCAGTTAGCTTCCTCAAACTAAATAAATTGTTTCAGTATGAAATTTTTTGTCTTAATAAATTTTTTTAAAACGCTATATACTTTTCTAATTAATAGCTCAAAAAAGATATTCTATCTGACGGATCTAATAGTTTTCTTTTATGACAGTTCGCTATTGCATTATCGATAAGTGCTTTAGCAAAATGCTTTCTCAAAGAGATTTAATGCGCAATCATTTACTGAATATTTACATTGATACAAGTGACTTTATGAGTAATCGACAATGCTATAGACAATGCTATAGACCACGGTGTTAAGCTAGATTGAAATAGTGCATTGTTGGCTCAAAAACTTAATAAGTTGTATCCAGAGTTATTTCTAATCACACTACAAAATGCTAATGAAAAATACAAATGCGTTCAAAAGTGATGGTGACCACATATGTCATGCATATTCAAAATTTAAAATCGTATTATGTTTACAAAAATAATTTAAAGTATTTGATAGATATACAAATTGCAAGTGTGTGTGCGTGTGTGTGTGTGACGCTCGAATATCCCATGGTAAAACTTAACCAAATTTTGCATGGATATTTGTTATCGATATTTAGGAGCGGCTTGAAAATTTCAGCGAATATGTTAGATTCATTTTCATGTTATAGCCATTTTCAAATATTTTAAAATTTAAAAATTCCGTTTTTTCAAAAAATTTATAATAAAAGTATCGTTATTGGGAAGTATATTTTCATCACTATATAATATTTATAAAATCCTTTATTTTTAGTCTAGAATATATGTGAATTGTGTCGGCATTCATTTGTTATACTGTGCGATTAAGAATTTTGTTGAAACACTATGTACTATAGAGAAGGGCGCTTCGCGCGCCGTTGTTATGTTCTCGAACATTCAATTTTGTTTTCCAAATCAAATTATCGAAATTAGAAATCGAAAATTCGATATATTTTCTTGGATTCGATACCTCGCGCTAGCCTTTAGTATAGCAGATAATTTGAAAGCTATTGGATAAAATTTAATGAAAATTTCACTGAACATTAGTTCCATATAGAACTATATTTCTGTTAATTTTGAAGTCAAAAGGTTAATTGTTTTCTGAGTAAAAGAACAAAGTGTAAAAAAATGCATTTGCTTTTGATAGCGATAACTTGAGTGATATTTTATGTTTTGTATTAAAGTTAACATGTTATAGTAGGTACTTAAATTCTTCAAAGAAATTTGCTTCGTAATAACTTTCGTTTCTTTTTAACAATCATCAGACATTGACATGAATAAATTAATATCATATATTGTATAATGTAGATCTCAATTATATTATTTAGTTTACTATATAGTATAATAAAATATATAATATATTTAATGTAAAAACCCATTTCTATAAAGAAATAAACAGAACTCATTCAGAATTCTTGTGATCCCTTTATTGCAGCAGCGAAAATCAGGGCAAAGGTTAAGGAATAACATCGAAAGCGAAATTGTCCGAATTTCCATTAAAGAAGCGAGAAAGTAGAAAAAAAAAAAGAGTAAGCCAAGTGTAAAGCACAAGAGTTATCTCGGCAAAGTGGGAAAACTTAAACTACTAGTCGTCTCTTGCACCGTAGTATAAGATGAGAAACGGGCAAAGAAAAAGACGCTACGACCCCCTCTCTCTCTCTCTCTCTTTTTCTCTCCCTCCTTCTCCGCAAGACTTCCCGCCGTCGTTTTCATTCATAATTAGAGCAAAAAAAGACGAAGCGAGAGAGCGAAAACTCCTCGGCGCCGCGCGCCACCGAAGAAAGCACAAGCCCGAGCGAGACAGCGAGCGCGCGAAAGAGTGACGTCGCCGTACTACTACTACCACTACTCCTACTCCTACTCCTCGTAGTAGAAAGAAAGAGTCAATGGAGAAAGTGCCGCGGTAGCAGCAGCAGCAGCAGCAGCAGCAGCCTCGTCGTCCTCGTCGTCGTCAGGGTGGAGCTGCCGGCGCTGGTGGTGGGGTCTCGACTGCTCAATGAATAAGAGAAAGAGCGCGCGCGAGCGGCTGTTGCACCCCGGCAAGCTCGAGGAAGTAGAGAGAAGGAGGAGGAGGAGGAGGAGAGAGAATCTCTTAAAGACTTTCGCCATTCTGTTAATTTTCTTCTTAAAGTGGGTTAAATTATTTTACGACTTCTCCCTCGTTCGTCGGCGGCGCGAGCTTTATTCGCCCCGGCTGTGTGCTCTACATAAGCCGCTCGTCCTGGACGAGGTAGAGACGCAGTGTGGCAGCCGATGCGCCTGCTGCTGCACCTGAGAGTCTTTTACGACGTACGTGGAAAGCGCGCTGATTTATACGCGAGGACTGACACACGTAAGGACGTGTAATGGCGCCTAACGAGATTTACCTAATCACGACAATTGTTTACGAATGAGTTGAGGGGGCGCGCTGTTGGACTTTCTCGATCGTAATGCTGTGATCTTATTAACATGACGAGTATGTTACTGACGTGAATATTTCTTGTAATTATTTTATGGGTGGGAGTAAAAATTTTGAAAAATAAAAATTGGATAAGGTAAAATTACGAAAGTTAAAGTTTTGAAAATTCATATTAGAAAATAAAATAATACCTAAAATGAAAATTTGGAATTTAAGATTTAACGAAAGGGAAAACATAGAAAAAATAAAAGTATGAAAATAAATTATTATGAAAAATAATTAATTGGAAATAATGTAATTTTGAAAAATTAAAATTGAAATTCTTTATTTTTATTGAATTCTTGACAATTTCTATTAAAATAATAATTATCCTTATACTTAAAAAATTGTTATTTCAAAGATTATTTTTTCAAAATATATGGTTTATAAAATTTGGTTTTCGTAATTTTACACTTTAATAGATTAAAATTTCAAAAATTATAACCAAATATTTTATCTTTCCAATAATTTTGTTTTCATAAATTAACCTTTCCATAAATTTAAATTAAAATTTTTTTTATTCAAAATAATATTTTTCAAAAATTTTACCCCCACCCAAATCGATTTATTGATTGACTCATTACTTAATTATATTTAATAAAGTCTGATTTTATTTCCTCCCGTACTTTAATATGTTAATTAACTATGTAGAATGTAGGATAATAATTATTTTTGGATTTTTTAGCAAATGAGATGTAACTAAAGAAGAAAGTACAAAAGTAACGCGAGTGACTAATGAATTAGACATATTCAAGGTTCTGTGGAGAATAAAAGTAGTTAGAAAGTACTTAAATTAGAAATTGAAACTACTTATAAAAACAAATACCAGCAGCACGGCTTGACGCGCCATACAAATTCCTCCGAAACAAATATTATCAAGAACCTAGCGCGGCAAATCCCCGCAGCTGCGAATCAAGCAATTTATTATTCATCCCGCAGTGAAAGTAAAAAACTCCCCTGCATACATACCAATCCAGCCCGAAGTCAACTACCCCCGATACTCGCGCATTTGCGACGGTGCAAACCAACGAGAGATACAGCTCCAAAGAAAAAAAAAGGAAGCCCGTACAAAAAGACGAAAGAAGGCATAAAAAAGGGCGAGCGCTACTAGCACGAGGAAAACATGGGTCGCGCGGCGAGGCGCGGGCACGCGCGGGGATGGACCGCGGCCACGAGGATTCGTCGAGTACCCAAGCCGGCCAATGGCGTTTCACCCCCGCGCACACTCTCTCTCTCTCTCTCTCTCCTCTCCACTACTCGCCCCCTCGAACCACCGGCGTCTCCTCCAGCGCGGGAGCGAAAGAGAGACGGAGAGCGCCAAGGGTGTGCGTCGCCATGGCAACGCGCCGCCGACGTGCAGACGTGTACGCACACACTACTCTCCCTCTCTCTCTCTCTCTCTCTCACTTATGCGCCCCCCTTTGGACAAGCCCAATCGATCGAGGTGTGCTGCCGCTGCCGGCCGGACGAAACTCACCCACTCCCGCCCTTTCCCGCAAAACCGAGCGAGACAGAGCGAGTGCGCTTGTTATTCGAAGGCTGCTGCTGCTGCTGCCGCTACTGCTGCAGGCTGAATATATATCCGTGTCTCTGTCCTCAGCAGAGAGAGAGAGAGAGAGAGAGAGAGCGAGCGCGCCACCGTGTGGCTGCGGCTTGAATGTGACATAGTGCCACCCTCCGCCACCCCCTCGGCGGCAGTCCTCTCTCGCTCCCATATACACGTACACGGATGTACACGTATACACGCGTGTATAGACGTATATACTCCACACCTGCTCCCGGCGTATACGTATGCACGGAGAGGGAGGGGGTGGGCTGCGGAGGGAGGGAGGAAGAGGACTGCTGCAGGTCGCCGAGGACGACGACTACGGGGGTAGTCCGGGGAAATGCCGACGCCGACGCCGCCGCCGCCGCCGTGGACAGAAATCAATATAAGACGGGCTTCCACCTACGTGTGTACGTGTGTATATAGATGTATATATGTATAGGGAGGCTGCTATCCCTCTTGCTCGCGATACCGCTACGGCTGCTGCTCCCTCGAGGCTGGACCAACACGTGCGCGAACCTGTGTAGGGGGTGTAGATGTGTGTGTGTGTGTACGTGTGCGCAGACCAAGAGGAGAGAGAGAGAATTTGCACGCGCGAGAGTTGAGCATTTCTGTACAGGGGGTGTTTCGAGCCGATAGCTAACGGGTGTCTCGCGAGCCGTTCTCTCTCCCGGCCTTCGAATGGCCGTTCTTTGTTTGATGGTGTAAGAGGAGCGGAATGGTTTTAGGAGGATTGACTGGGTTTTACTCTGATTTGGATTATTTTTTTCTACTTTTGTAGTAGCTAATTTGTAGAAAGAGCGCAGAATTATTATAATACATTCGTTTATATTTATTTAGTTTTGTTAAAGTTGGATTTATCTATCGATTTTGCTTCATCTAATCCGTCTATATTTCTCTAACTTATGTAATATATCATTTGCAAAGTAATTAAGTCTTGGTTATATAATAATTTTTGAATAAATAAAATGCCTGATGGTCAGAATACATACAACATAATTCTACATCAACGATGTCTCATTGTTATACTACTTGTTAGATAATATTAAAGTTCGTGCTATTGAAACTCTAAATTAATTCACTTTATGCTTTATTTAGCGAGCAATAATAGTATATAGTAGGTCTTAAAGTATTAGTTTTATTAAATAGATAAGAGGGGAAATACAGCAGCATTTTGTATACAACACGAAAGTAGAAACAGACTAAATAGCCAGACAAAGTTTTAAACTATCTTCTTGTACGCTTTTCCATTATATACTTGGTTAACTTAACCAGCAACTTTTTTATCTTTTATTTACAGAGGTAATCTCATATTATACTACATAATAAATACGTAAATAATTGTGCTTAATTATTAATCAATTTGATTAGTAAATTAAAATTGTAGATAATTTAAAATATTTTCTGGTAGAAATGAAAGAATAATAACGGTCAGAAAACCAAGAACTATGTTCTTTAAAAGAACAAAATTATTTATCGTTTACAAGTTTTGTATCCAGAATTCCAGATTTAATGTAAAAGAAATGTAATAAAGAAAATTTTGTTGTTATACCTAATAAATAATCTGCGTGTTGCATTCGTAAATACAGTATGTTTCCATAGCAATAGTCAATAATATTGATAACTTAAATGTACTCCCTAGTACTACTCTTCTTTTTTTATAATTTTTTTTTACCTCGTTGCTCCTTACGAAGACTAGCACATGTCAGATTTCTGGAAGAATACTAAATCTTCTCAGGAGTCTCATACAAAAACTGGTATTTTTCAGGTTCTCCGATCACTTTTACGGAGGTTCAAAACAAGTGTTAATCTTTCTTAAAAAATTTAAAAAGTGTTATTTGTCATAGGACATTTTAGAAAAGAAAACAACTAGTATTTTTAGAGATATCTGAAATGTACTAGTCTTTGTAAGGAGCATTGAACTATACTATTCAGTTAATACCTATATAAACTAGCTTGGAATACGCACTCCAATATATATTAGAGAACCATAAATAAGCGTTTCGTAGATGCTCAAAAAATGACCGATAAAACATAACTTGTAAACCACAAAAACAACGCTACTTCTCCAAACAACAGCCTCAAAAGTAAAACGATTTATCCTACAATAAAAAGTGAAATGAACTCGAGGCGCGCAAAAAGAACAGTGTACACACAAGTAACTTTCGCCGAAGTTAAATTCCAGTCCGCGAGCGATTAAAGCGCAGTATGCAAAACGCCAGTCGGTGTCGTCGGCGGTGCCGCTCGATTTGCCGAACAGGAATTTCATTGCTCGATCCGGTGTAATTGATTGCGTTACCAGAGCCGAGCGCGGAATATCCCAGCTCCCATACCGCTCCAAAGTAAGCGAGAGTATATATAAGAGAGGAAGTGAAAAGCTGCTCCATTGAAGGAAAACCGACGGCCTTGTGCAAATTGAGAAAAACGAACAATGACGATCTCTCGCAAAGACGCGCGAGGCCGCCCTTCGAGTCGCGGCAATTATTCCCCAACGGGCCGAAGGAAAGTAAGAGCGAGCGGGAGGGAGAATGTTTTAAGTAGTCTTAGTCTCCGTCGCTCTCTCCCTCGTAAGCGATTGCCACGCTCGATTTAGTAATTAGACGCATATTCGGCTGACGCGTAACATCACATGACGCGTGCCTTCGTCGATTCTCGGGGAGGGTAAATAATTAGCGGTAACGCCGGGAGCGCGTCGCGCGTAAAATTTATGCCGCGATCCCCTATCGACGGAGCTCGAGATACAGAGAGTCAATTTATGGAAGGAAAAAGAAATCGCTTGGTGGGACTCAGAGGTCGTGACTATCGGTAATTCCCGATAAACTTCATCGGCAAATCGCAAGCTGAGCACGACGAGTAGTTGGGGGGAGGCTGGAAGTGAGCATCGGAGTTAAATGAACATTTGCATATTTTTGCTCTACGGCTCTGTGTATAGCTGATCTGTGATAGATCGTGCTTACTTTTGTTATCGTTTATCTTCGTCTGTAAAACTGTATGATTATGTTTGTGTGTTGGTTTTTCAAATAAAATAAATAGCTACGCAGAGAGAATTTTTTGATACAAATTACCGTTATAATTATAGGAAACGCGGGATATATCCTGACTTTGTGATGAAAATTGCCCTGATACATTAACATTGCTCTGATTTATGGTAAAATGTATCCTATTTTACCGAAAAATTATTATTAAAAAGCGGAACTACAGTAGATTCTAGTAGTGTCATTCTTTCTGGTCAGACATCTCATTTTTTCACTTTTATCAATATAACACAAGCAGCCGCATTAACATACTATTATAATTTATCTACACAATACATAAAGCTTAGCCGTTTTTCACAGGCATACACAGAACCTTCGAAAAACAATAAATCTCGTCTATTTTTTATGCAACGCCCTAAGCCTCTAAAATGCAAATGTACCTTTCGGCTCGCTTTGTCGAGGCGGTTCCCTCCTCCCCCTTTACGAGCCATCGGCTCCGATCCATCGGTCTCGGAGAGAATAAAAAAAATGCGATCCCGCGTTTCGGCGCGACACGCATAGATTCGTTATCGAGGCTCAGTCAATATTTCGATATGCAAATGGCCGCGCACGGCGGACATTTCGGCTCGTTTCTCTTCGTTCGCAGTGGCGCGCGGCGGACACCCGTTGTGTCGCGGTGTATATATATATGTAGGGATCAATAGAGGGACAGCAAACGTGTGGGGTAAGAGAGAGATAGAGAGAAATGGAGGAGAGTTCGTATCCTGCGGATAAGGGAACGGCATCCATAAATTACGGGGCGAGTCGCGCGCGCAGGGTAAAAGTCCCGCACGCGAGAGTCCTATATGTTCCCTCTCTATCTCTCTCCCCCTTGTCCGCCCCCGTGGTGGCCTCCCCTTCGGGATGCCTCTCGCGCCACTCTCTCCTCTCTCGCGCGCTTAAGGGTAGGCGTGCTACGGAACTATAAATTTCCTCGTTAAGTTGTTTAGGCCGTGACCGTAAACAAACCTCCGAGGAGAGCGAGAGAGAAAGAGAGAGAGA
Organism: Gastracanthus pulcherrimus; assembly: GCA_949152435.1. Lineage (NCBI taxonomy): Eukaryota > Metazoa > Arthropoda > Insecta > Hymenoptera > Pteromalidae > Gastracanthus > Gastracanthus pulcherrimus. The sequence continues at coordinate 214,992,663 of OX424572.1, read as the reverse complement.
GAGAGTAAGGAGGGAAGTCGCCTTTTTATTCTCTCTGGCTCTCTTCGGCAGGCGCGCGCGCGCGCCATTATTCAAGCGGCTACCGGCAGACAGGAGACTCATTGAAAATTTTCGCGATCGTAGTATAGAAGCGGCGGCGGCAGTGCCGGCCTTCGATGAATTATCGACGCGAGGCCTTAGTGCAAAAACAATTGGATTATTAACGGCTAGTACCGCTGGAGTAAGTAGAGAGCTTCGAGCCAAGTTTTGTAAGTGGAGAGAGAGAGAGCGAGAGAGAGAGAAAGACGACAAAGGGGCTGGGTTTGCGAGAAGGAAAATTGGTAGAGTGGGTGGGCATTTGACTTTATTTTTGTTTTTTCTTTTGAGCAAAAGTTGTAGGTAGAACATTCGATAATTTTGCATGAATTATTAAGTATTAATCCTTTAGTGCCCAGACCTAGAAAAAAGTGAAAAGTTATGGGTTTTTTCATTGATTCTAGATAACTGTATTTCCAGTTAGATAATAGGATAGTTTTTGTTGGCTAAAAATGTCTAAAGGTATGGTTTTCTGAACGGAACATAAAAGTTACATCTGTATTTTTGAGGCTTATTCTGGGTATGATAAAAATATTCCGTAGCTAATATCATATGAGTGTGTGTTTACTTTTATTTAGCACTAGTTATTTGTTATTTGTTAAAACAATTGCCGGGGCCATGTTTATTTTCTGCGCTCAATAAATATCAGTTTTTTGATAGACGTTGATTTAATATTGCTGTTGTAGTGCGATAAATCAATAAATCACATTTCAACAAATCTATACTTTTTTCTATAGTTAACTTATAAAAATAAACCAATAAATTATCCATTTTATTGGTGATTAGTGATCTATGATATTGTAACACACTCGGAACCTATGGGTTTATATGGACTCTGACGAAGTAAAGGATTGAGATTATACTTCTACGCGACAAAGTCATTCGTAAAATTACCAATGGTGTATTATGGTACATTATAAATATATTGCTGTACCATTGAAACTATTTTAGGAACCTTGCATACATTCATTTTCTTACACAAAATCCATACTGAATTATTTACTTATATCGAATTCAAATAAATTTATTCAATACGGTTGCAATTATTAGAATTATTGACACCATTGCTATTAAATCCAATGAGTGAATCACTTTTTAATACATACGTCATTAAATATTATTTTACATCGTTATATTTAATACAAAACTTCAATAATTAATCTATCTTTCAAGATGCGTGAGACCTGAGGTGAACCGGGTATTATTATAGGCATTTTCTTGCGCTGTCATTCATTGGTAGAACCGCAATTATGTTCTGTATTCTTTAGTATATACGTTTCTTAAATGCCGATATTCTGACCTTGGTGTGCACGGGTAAAACCCTAGTGAGCTAGGGAGAAGAAGAAAAAAATACTTGCATTGAGTACAAACTAATTCTTATAACTTGGTACTCATTAAGTATGAAAAGAAAGATCCTCTCGAAGTTCTTGATATTCAAGTATACCAACATAGATTTTAATAATGACACAGCACTTTTAATTTCAGACATATTATACAATATATAAGTAAATACACCCAAATATTATTAAACTACTTTAAAAATAAATATGCGTGTGCGTGCGTGAGTGCGTGTGGATGCGGATCAGCATTACTCTGAATATTATCGGTCAAAATTAATGTTTCAGGGCTCATTTTCTTTTGATTTCTTTTAAGGAAGTGAGGTCAAAAACTTTTTTTTGTTTTTCGATGCGTTTTTGTTTTTTTAACAATTTATTGATTTTTGAGTTTTAGTTTTTCAGGTTTTTTGGTACGTCAGAAATAATATCATCGATTTAGTGCAAATTCGTTTAAATGGGCATAAAATTACCTATCTTTCCGGACACGAAATTCTTGATAAGATATCTCCCTTCTGTTATTATACATAAAAACGTCATTATTTGTTTTAACGGTGATATATCGGAAACATATGATGGAAAATCTTTTAAATAATAAGGAAGTTTTTCACTGACTCTTGGCTAAGTTCTTTGTCCAGACGATGAGGTATTTCACAGCAATATATTTACAGTTTTATTGATTTCCTGTTATTACAGCGTTATTTTTATCAGGGAATATAAATACATCGAAGAATATTTTATTCATAGATTGTTTTTAAAACATAATAATGTTTCATTTCTAAAATATTCTAATTTTATAAACAATAATAAGAAACATAGAAATTTTTTTAATAGAAAAGCACTCTCTCAGCAACTCCTGATCAGTGTCAACGACTTTTTCAAAAGGAAAAAAATCAATCGCAAAGATAGCACAGGAAATCGAGAAATGTGCAAAAGTATATACTTATACACAGACTCTCCGAATGACAAATAAAAACAAAAAAATGCCATCGAGATAGGGAAACCGAGAGCAAAAAAAAACGTATATATATACGCGAAGATACGAGCATAAGGATGAGCGAGCACGATGCAGGACAGGCGAGAAACGAGACAAAGGAACTTCCTGAGGGAAAGAGAGGAAAAAAGAAAGGAAAAAGCAAGATAGAGAGAACTGCCTGGCGTCGTCGTCGTCCTCGTCGTCGTCGTCGTCGTCGTCGTCGTCGTTGGTGCTTCGCGAATCGGAAAGTGTGGGCGTCGTGAGAAAGGGGGTTGGTTGAAAGCGGGGGTGTGGGGTGGAGTGGGAGAGGGAGACTATGTGTGCGCGAGGGTGGGTGGAGGCGAGCGTGAGCGGGATTCGATTCCACTGAAAAACTGTACGTTTTTCTCGCCGATAGAATGGCCGGGACGTCAGCCGAATACATTATGTGTTTTCTACCCCTGGGGCTAGGATATTGAAATTTTTAATATCGAGGGTGGCTGCCGCCGCCGCCGCGCGAAAGCATCGAAGGCATCAAGGGGGTGCACTCACACACACACATACATACATACATACATACATATACACACGCTCGAAGCACAAGAGAAGAGAGAAAGAGAGAGAAAAAGAAGGGTCGAAGTAAAGAAAAAGCGCGACTGCGTCCCTCCATTCTGCTCAACTTTTCTCTCCTTTTCTCTCTCGCTCTTTCCATCTTCTGGCTTCCTTCATATCCTCTGGACCCTTCTTCCAGCGGCTCCCCCGCGCGCTTTCCTTATTTTTCTCCGGATATATGCCCAATATATAACGTGTCATATACGCCACGCGGATCCCCGGACGATTTTTCAGCGTGTGTGTGTGTGTGTGTGAGTCTGCACGCGCACGAGATCCTTCTGTATTCCGTACGTATACGTCGCTCTTCGTCTTCTTCGCCACTGCTGCCATCGTCATTATTTCGTCTCTGGAGCCTCGGCTTCTGCTGCCGCTGCCGCTGTAAGCTATTTCCTACGGTTTGCTCTTGTTCTGAACGTATAAGTACGCATGGATGCCTTTTTTGTACATTCTATCGGATATTGATGTTGCGCGAGTTGCGCTCCGTTTGGAAAAAGGTACATCGATCGCACCTGCCGTTCATTCCACTTGATTCCGATGCTGTAACTTTCAATTGCGTACAAATGAGAATCGGGGAATTTGATTACGAAGCGCTTGTAGGCAACAAGCGGATTTTAATTTAATGATGATGTATGCGTGTTTGCGAAATTAATCCTGAGACATTAAGAATCATAATTGAAATGAATACTTTATCAGAACGTAGACCCCAATATCTCTGAATAATTCTCACACCTCCATGTTGAACAGCGTAAGATTTTTCGTAATATTTTAATGTAGCTGTTATTTTTAGGACTTTGTTTAAAACTTATAATTTTTTGCAGATTTTGACTACTTAAAGAATAACTTGAATATTCTATATGTTTATACATTAAAAGTGCTTAGACTACTCCCTGAAAGATAATTTCATCAAAGGCCTCATTTTTGCTTAAAACATTCAATATACTCAATAAACTTTTAACTAAATCTTAAAAATAGCAGCAATATTAAAACATTTTGAACAACCTCTATAGAGGTCACCTTTGAATATATTATAATTATAAAACCATAATTTCGTTCGCTTTTCTCATAATAATGCCATTAACATAATATTTTTCCTTGAATATTACATACGTGCCAGTCTGGTTCATCCTCGATATTATTACATCAAATATACTATCATACATAAACAATCTCTACATTATATCGAATCGCGCATAAAAGTAAAAGCGTCATCTCTAATAAATTCAAACATCCGTTCCGCCGCTGCTCGCCTCGCCCGCAATTTGCATCCTCCCTATAAATTCTCTATTTACACCCGTATCGAATTCCCCGACACCGTCAATAGCCAAAAAGGCATCGAATCCCAAGAACGTTTAGCCGAAACGGAAATAATAACGTCACGCTCCTCTCTTCGCGTGTATCTACCTACGGTAACGGTCAAGTTTCGCTCGGTCGCGTACGCGCGCGCGCATGCCCCGATCCAGTTCGTAGGCTCGCAGGTGGTCGCATCGCGCATACCCACGGCTCGACGACAATCGCCGGCCGGAAGTCCCTCGCGAACTGTCCGCACGCGCGCGCATACCTGCGGGGCCCCTCGCTCGCCGCTCTCGACGAGGGACATCGCGATAATTTGGTCAAGCGGCCGCACGCGCGAAAGGGTCGCGCGCGCTTGGCGTGGACGTGGACGTCCGGGGCGTGCGCGTGCTCACCCCTTTCGCGGTCAAAACAGGCGGAAACAAGCTCGGACCCTCGTACATCATCGAGCGAGAAAGAGCCCGAGTTTGCGGCGCATTTTCCGCCGGCGAAGGTAGATAAATCACCGCTGCCTCGGGGAACATTCACTTTTATCTAATCGTCCTCGAGACGCTAAATCTTCCGCGGGACGCGGTGTTGTTCGCGTGTCGAGGGTTGGGAGATAGCGTGTGGCCCATTGGTTGGGCCTCTTTTCACGAGGGGGCTGGGCTGCAAAATATTTTTTAATAATCCTTCGATACGCTCGGTAGGCTGTTTGTACGATTGTTTTTCCTCGGCTTTGCCGCTTTTCTAGTGTTTGTTTACTTGTGGACGTTTTTTGATGTTGATCTCTTGCGTCAATATGTAACGGACCGCTTACTGAAATTTTAAGCCTGATTGAAAAAGTTCAAATGATACTTGAGAAGCTGAAATTAATATCATTATGGGAGAATGGACTTTCTTTTAAGGTGATGCTAAAGCCACCCGTCACCGACCTTTACGAGGAATCACTTTGTTCATTTAATTTTCAATTCTGAGTAAATATATCTCTGCAGTGTTATTACCCTAATCAAAAACTACAACCTTCCAGAGAGATATTTTCTCAAAATTAAGAATTAAATAAAAAGAAGTATTTCTCCGCATTCGCCGGTTATAGGGGGTTTACTCACCTAAAGCTAAATTGATCTTTAGGAGCTAGATAATTTTTATATCGTTTCTTAATAATGAATATCTAATCATAAGTTTTGCCACTTCGAGTCGAATGAGGATCTCAAATTAAAATCCTAGCCGAAATTTTATATTCTTTTCATTTTTTTGATAATTAATTTTCCTTTTATATAAGGTTTGAAAAATATCCGGATTGACTAACCGCAGAAGTTCCGGACTCACGTTGGCGAAACAAAACTTTTGTAATATTTTTCCGAAACCTAATTTTTGTACGCGGGAGATTTTCTCTTTTTAGTTTTTTCTTCTGCGACTGAACTTTTTTCTAAGATACTATATAATTATTATACAATATATCCAGAATATCTCTAGAAGTGTTGACTATTATTCGTTAATATATTTGTTAACAATTTAATTAACAATAATTTTGACAGTTTGTTTACCACAAAAGAACGCTACACTGAAAAAAAGATTTGTTAAATCTAAGTAAACGTTTCTTTGAATCGTACTAAGAAAAGATTTACTTAAACAAAGTAAATATTTCTTAAATTTAGTAAATATTTATTGAATTGATGAATACCAGTCTAAACATAATTAAATATTTACTATTATCAAATAAATCTTTTCTTAGTACGATTCAAATAAAAATTTACTTAGATTTAACAATTTTTTTTCAGTGTATATTGCGTAGCCTAAAATAAATCTTTGAGACTAGTGTAATAAAAGGTTGTGTTAGGCAAGTCCCAATAAATCTTTTGGACTCCAACTAGACAACTTTCTGACAAGGTTTATGAATTGACCAGTTAAATTAGTCAATTTTCTACCAGAAATTGCATAAGTATATTATATATATTATTTGACATATCTTTCTATTAATCGTATAAAAAGTCATGTCTTTTTATACCAATACTGATCAGCTTTGATAACCCTAGAAGTTGAAAAGCCCACACCATACAATTACATAAGCTTTTTCTTGTTCATATTATTTTCTAATATATTCCGCAAAGAAAAGGAGAAAACAATGTAAAACGCAAGATTGGAAATAAAAGCAAAACAAAGCCGAAGAAAAGGTAACAGCAGCCACTGGCAGAACTGTCGTCGTTATATTTGCTCGGCGTATTCTTCGACGCGAGATTACGTGGTAGGTTGCGCGCAGCGCCAGTGTTACCAGTCGTGACATAGTGGTCTCCCACCCACCCGACCCCCCCTGCCTCCTTGTACTCAACGTACGTGGGGCCGAGAGGCAGAGAAAACGCGCCCCCGAAGGAGGAGCAGCAGCGGCAGGAAGACGCTTGGGTGGCGCGGGCGCTCTCGGCGCTCGTTACAGGGCCTCCTTTACTCTGCAGATTCAATATTCTAACCGAAATCCCCGGGGCTAAGGGAAATGCAAAACTTTCCCAGGCCAGAGGCAGGCTACGCGGCGCTGCGCCGAGCTCGACGTCGAGCTCCCAAATTTCCCTACCTCCGGCACCGGGGGGGTAAACTTACAGTCCACACACGACGGATCGAGCTACGGAGGGAGAGGGGAGCGAGGAGCAGCCAGGAGGAAAGCCAAGAGAGAGAGAGAGAGGAAGGAGGAAGGAGGAGAGAGAGAGAGAGAGAGAGAGAGAGAGAGAGAGAGTTACTTGACGGACTCGACATGCTGCTGCTGCCTCGTACAGTGCCGAGGAAAAGCGTCTACCCTTGCACTTTGGCCCTCCCGCGGAATATAATCTCTGTAGTTTTCGGCGATTTTGCCGGCTAAGACGTGCACCAAGTTTTGGGAGATGAAGCGTGGCTCAGCTTTGCACGGGCTTTAATGATCATCCGACTAGGCTTGTCGAATAGAATTTTGGAGAATTTAAAGTTTTTGGGAGCACGTCAAGTTTTACCTGCAAAATTTTGTTCAACGCTTCATTATTTATAAGGTGAATGTCCTCATTTCTACTCGCATTTAAGCATAAAAGTGATATAAAAGGGTTCGCTATTTAAAAACAATGTATTGTCTCTTTAGTGATGTCTTAAATTATACAATACTAATTCTACATATGAAAAATAAATATGTGTCGGATTCTACTCACACGAAAAAAAGTTTTATACCTATTATATACACGCTAAACCCGATAGAGTAAGACTTTACTCTAAAAAATGAGTGAAGCGATGTTAGAGTGAGATGTCACTCTAATGTTCACTCTAGTGGTTAGAGTGAAATGACAACGCAAACAAATTATATTTTATTTATCGAAAAATTTGAACCTCATTAATTAAAATTTATTTTGAAAGACACGCGAATAAGTGTTGGTACATATGGTGCTAACATTCGCATCGTTAGTGTCAATCCCGCGCAATCGCACGTGTTCTGTGATGTGAGCTGGGAGTCGGCAAAAAACCGGATGAATAATCTTCAACCTTTTGACGATGAAATAGAGTGCCAATCTTAATGGTGTCAACCTAATCTTTAAATATCATAAAAACGCTCTCTTTTGCAAATTTCGTAGTTACAATATACATTTTTTGTATTTTCTATCTTATAATGTATTTTTGGTATTTTCTGTGTTATAAATATTGTTTCTGCACCAAAGGATGTTACTAGATGAGAGCCAACTGTAATAGTGTGAACCTAACTTCAAAATATCGCAAAAGCACTGTATTTTGTTCCAAAATTCATGATCAAAATATGGTCTTTTGGTATTTCTCGTGTTGTAGTTATTATTTATGCATCAAAGAATGGTACTAGATGAGAACCAATCGTAATACTTTCAACCTAACCTTAAAATGTCGCAATATAATTATTCTTCAAATTTTTTGTCTGTGTAATATGTGTGTACGTGTATATGTGTGCGCGTGTGTGTATGTGTTCGAGTGTGTGTGCATGTGTGTGCGTGCGGGTGTCTGCGTGTGTGTGCGATGCGTGTGCGTCTGTGAAGGTGAGTAACGATAAACAGCTAATAAATCAATAATTAAATCACATACAATACAAAAAAGTTATATTGTTACTACGAAATTAGTAACAAAAATCGTGTTTTTTTGATACTTTGAAATTATATGCATACTAGAACCATTAGACCTCATCTAGTAATATTCATTCATGCAAAAACAATAGTTACAACCCAAAAAATATCAAAAGTATAATATTTTGATCATGAAATTTGAAATAAAAATAATTGTTTTAGCGATATTTTGCGGTTAAGTTGACACTATTACGGTTGGTTCTCATCTAGTAACATTCTTTGATGTAGTAACATTAATTATAAACCCAGAAAATACCAAGTTACACTCTATAATTCAAAAACCATCATTACAGCACATAATACATGAAAATATATATTGCAACCACGAAATTTGTAAAGAAAACAGTGCTTTTTCGATATTTTGAGGTTAGTTTGATACCATTACGATTGGTACTCACCTAGTAAAATTCTCTTCCTAAAACTGTAATCCAATTAAGTTTTTAACCACTATTCTTAGTCATATACTGAAAAAATTATATAAAAATAGCAAGAAAAAACGAAAATTTTTCAAAAAAATTAAAAAAATAATGCTTTGAAAGTTTGTTATAATTGTATTTTCCAGTTTCTATTGTTATAGCTTAGAATTCTTTGAAAGTTCCTGTTGGAACATAAAAACGCTTTAAAATATTGATATAATGAAACATGCAGAAGAATTAATTTTGTTTATATAAACTACTGCGACTTTATTTTGTGTATTTTGGTAAACCTATTACTGGAAAAGTGTATCTAATATCACGCTTACAATGTTATAAAATTTCAAATTGAAAAATAGGTTAGTTTTTCGTCGATGTCCATCGGGAAAGTATTCTCTCTAAAATAAAGTGAAATTCAACTCTACTTAAGAGTGAAACATTCCACTCTATTTTTAGAGTGATTTTTCACTCTAACGGATTTAGCGTGTACATACTAGATGTAATCATTTCTATTTATACGACTAATTATTGCTTTTCAATTTTTAAGTATGTTCAGAAGTAAAAACGCAATAGATTGTGTGAGTGAGATTTTCTCTATCTACAGAAAATAGCCAAATGCAGTGACCATTTTTGTGAGTAGAATGAAAAAGATTTATTATAAATTGTTTTCAATCCCCTTTCATCATGTTTTATAAAATTGCGTATATAATTATCAGATTTGATATATTAATTTTATAAAATGTCTATATGGAAACAGTTGACGAGAGTATAAATCGTAACATTCACCTTAGTAGTTGTGCATTAATATTTAAAAATGTTGTGTAAATAAAACAATGAGCACATTATATATAACTCTCTCTCTCTCTCTCTCTCTCTCTCTTTCTCCCTGCCTTTCTCTCTCTCTCTCTCTCTCTCTCTCTCTCTCTTTCTTCTAGCTGGCTACGCTAAAATACACATCGACAAAAGTTTAGTGGTATTTTTAGCACCGAAAGGAAGCCAGAATTTCCGGATTTAAAAAACCGATGCTAAATTTCAGCTTTGACTTTGTGATGCGACACTCGAACAGTATCTTTCTCGGCCCAGAAAACTTTATCGCCGCGACTTCTCGACTCCGAATGTCAGTCGACTCCAAGCACTTTCGCAGCCACCGACTAAATAATACCATTCTAATGCATCAAACGTAAGAAGCGTTGAATATTATGAAAAGCAAGCTCAACATTTGCATGCCATCCTTTACGAGAAAAAAAAACCTTTAAGCCACCCCCCGGAGATCTCACGAGGAGAAAAAAAAACCTCGCGTGTGCAGGGCTCTATACATCGCACATTCCTTATCGCCCCGAATTATCATTCACCCTCTAATCCTCCGAAAAAGCGTTCAGTGGGACTCGGGTGAGCCTCTCCCTCCACCCCTCCGCGCTCGCATCAGGCGGGGGCGGCATAGAAAAGCAAGAAAAATGGATGATTCCCGCGGCTCCGATAAACTCTCGAAGCTCCCCTCTAAAAAAAGAGGCGAGGGTAGAAGAAGCATCAGCAACAGAAAAAAAAAACTAAAACCAACCCAGAGCCGAGAAGAGAAGGCACATATATCTACGAGTTCCGCGGGCACGAGGCGAAGTCCTCGGCCAATCAAAGACATTTGTTTTATCGGCGAAAAGCCGTGGTGGATAAAAGCTTCCTCCACCTCCCTTGCTCGTCTCTCTTTATCAGCAGGAAGGTTGCCTCCCTGCCTCTGTCGACTGTGCCGCGCACACGTACACGCGCGTATCGCTGATGCGCGTGTATACACGTCTGCTCCGGGACGCGGACGAGAAGCTGCGCGCTGTACACAGCCTCTGCTACCGCTGTGCCGCTCCGCTGCTATGTGGAGCGAGAGGCCCCGAGGATATGGCTTCTCCCATCTTATTCTCCCTGTGTGCACGCGTGTACGTGTGTTATGTGATATGGATAGCAAAATGTACCGAAGGCTCCGTGGTTCCGCCGCTGAAGCTGCTGCCGTTGCCGCTGATGCTGCCTTTGCCACTGAGAAGAGCTAGAGAGAGAGAGAGAGAGAGCTATAAAGGCGAGGAGAGAGTTGACTATGTATACATGTGTGCTAGTATAAATATAATACCCGGCATGGCGTCTTAACGCCTGGCGAATATATTCCTGTGTACACGGGCTCTGCGTCTCTCTCTCTCCCTCGCATGTGCCTTGAGTATTACATTCGATGTTATAATAATGAAACGTCTACTCTGCTCTCTAGCTTCGCGCTGGAGCTCAAAGCTCAATTCCGACAATTTCGTCCGATGTACGGGATACTTTACGTGTGCACTGTTTAAATTAAAATCTACTTTATAATGGTTTTAATATTAAATCATAAAGACGGTAAGGTATCAATTTATTACGCAGTCATAGCATGTAATCTGGAATTAATAAGGAAATGAAGCCTACATGAATACACAGAGAATTTTCTAATAAAAATTATAACGAAATTCAGGGTAAAAATTACCGTACGTAACTATAAAGCTGGGATACTCCTACTTTCTAGCACTTTTTACTGATATTTTACTATAAACTTTACCTCATTGACTACAAATTTTATCGCACAGACTATAAATTTTACCGCACTCAATGGTAAAATTTACCTCATTTGAGAAAAAGAAAACAGCTGATAAAGGAAACAACTGAGAGTGTTTATTTTAGGTTAACTTGAATATAAATGTGTATAAATATACTTATTTAAGTATATTAATAATACTGCTATAACAATTTGAAGAAAATTCACATTTTTAAAAAATATCTCATACAAATTATACCATCAATTTCATGTGTAACTTTATATGTTTCTTTATTCTATTAGTGTTCTCTAAGATTCATATAGGGAATTTTTACTCTACAGCAGGCAAATATTACCCTTCAGTACGGTAAAATCTATCGTAAATATGAATAAAAACTGCCGGTAATCTTTACTGCGAATTTCATTATAATTTTTATTAGAGAATTCTCTCTGTGTAGCTATTATACATACATAACAGAATAGACCTATGAGATTAACCTGACAAAGCATCGGTTGCGTCATCTCGCTAGTACTCCGCTATCAAATGACAAAAAGTATAAGCTCGAAATAACGATTATTAGTCGATCCTTGTGATACCGTAGGAGAAGGGGAAGAGGCAGAACGCACGGCGTGCTAATTCCGCAGCTCGCTCCTTCCCCGTTGTACGGCGCGACGTAATGAGGCGTGATCCGATTTCGCGACTTTGCCGGTACGACCCGCCTGCGCGCTTACCTATACAGACTTTGGTATTTCGATACATTTCCGCGAAGCGAAGGCGACTCAACTCTTGCCGGGGGTATATAGAGGGACTTTTCGCGCGTAACGAGCCCCCGTGATGCTGGCACGACGACCGCAACGTCATGGTTAATGGGTATTCTGCGAAACATGGATTCTCGACGTATCAATTACGCATTGTTGTTGCATCGGTAATGACGAGCTTATATGGCGGAAGTTCGATAAATTGTGCTGACTACGGTTGTTTTCCTAGCTTTTTATATTTTATATTTCGTTTGCTTGTCGTTTTGCGTAATAAGGTAAAATTGAATAAGTAGACGTATGGTACGTGAAGAAAATAATGATGGGGATGTTTAACCCCCTTGTTACTGGCAATTGTAAAAGATGATTTTTTTATTTATACGCCTTATAAGAGAGATATTTTATCAAAATTTAAAATACAGTCTAAAAAAATTAATGATCAGTTTCGACCCAAATATCTCGAAATAAAAAGGTACAATTTTGTATCTGAATCACGCATAGTATGATGCCGTACATATAAATATTAATTTATTAAAAACATAGCTATGCTTACGTAGTGCGATGAAGAAGAAAAGAGCGCGAATAATTACAACTGTTAACCTTTAAAAAGTATGCAATAATAATGCATTAAAAAGTGTAATTTTAGTTAGCACAAATATATTTTTGTACAAACTTATACAAAGATTCTATTTATTATATTTATAAATTTATAAAACTAAAAGAAAAAAATAGGTTCGTTTAGCACCCCTTTAATTTTGTCATAAATGATCTAAAAACGAATATACTATTTTTTTAAATAATTGTCATCATTATTCGTTTAAGCATGACGTAAGAAGCTATTAAATACAGAATCCTCGGTAATCCCATCCCTAGAATAATACGCCGGCTAAGACCATTTCATTCGAAAGTCCCGAAAATAATGGCAAAAAGCGCCTTTGCGCATACTTCCAGCGGCGAATTATAAATCGTATTTAAATACAGAATGATCGGAGGGTCGCCTGGGCCCGGAATCGACGTTTGACGCGGCTCTAATGAGGTGCCAAGGTTGCGAGCGCGAGGGTCGACGGAAAAATCGGCCGCGCCGCGCCGAGCGAGTAGAGCCTCAGGTAGCCCAATTTTTAATGGGTCCAACCCTTTTTAGCGGTTACCTGGGATGGAGCACGCAAGACCTAAAGGGACAGCAAACACGAAAGAAAGGAAAGCTCCGGTAGGTAGACACATAGCGCGGGGGGGACCCTCGAGGTTTCCCGTCCTCGGTAGCTTTGGCCTCTCCTAGCTCTTTGGGCGCGAGATTGAAATTCAAATGAGACCGCGAGGATATTCTAATTCCGGGTTTGGCAACCCCTTTTTTGCATATCGGGGCCCACGCAGCTGCGCGCCTCTTACGAATTATACGCGCATACGTGTGTCGTGCCTTTTTCTCCCTTCCACTCTCTCTCTCTCTCTCTCTCTCTCTCTTTCTTCTTTCTATTTTTTCTTTTTTTTTCATCTCCCTCTTTCCATCGGTTTTTTACACTCTCTCGCGATAGCGCGGCGTGATCCGCAACAATTGAGAATCGACGCGGCAGTGGTTTATAGTGTGCGCGCGTATACCTGAGCCGAGCGAACAACAACCGACGCGACCGCCGATCGATTCTGCATTTGGTCGTCGACGGGGCGATTCATTTGAATTTCAATACGGCGCAAAACTTTTCTCGCTCTCTCGATCGTGGTTCGGCTCGCGACGCGGCGTAATATAACGATAGATAAGACCGATGGTTGAAAGGGAAACAGTGGATGGAAGTGCGAAATCAAAACACTTCGGGGAGACCCTAAACTCTTGAGGATCTCGTTAAGTGCTTTATCTTAACCGACTTTTCATTTCGCTTGGCCTATCCGCGAAGTACTGGTTGCCTCACTTGAGCGTGGAATAAACGAGGAGTTCGACAATATAACCATATTTTTTTTTTATTTCTTTTGAAGTAGGGTGAATCTACATTCCAAATCCAACAGATTTGTGCAAATATAAGTGGTATCACTGTACAATTTTTATTTTCTCTTTTAACAAATGCAAAGCATTTACTTGGATTTGTTACTTTATGTATTTTGAATACCTAAAATAAGTGAAATAAATAAAAATAATCGTTGCACAATAAATATACCTTTGAAATAAGTTTCTAGAAATATGCAGTAGAATAATCTCGATATAGTAAGACGTTGACACACTCTAAACTTTTTGAAGTGAAATTTTCCTCCTAGTGACTAGGCTATCCACATTTTTTCACCCCAAAAATCTTAGAGGGAAAGTGAATGCATTTTCTGGAAAACAAATTTTATAATCTCGACGCCTCATACGAAGACTAACGCATTTCAGCTTTTTGAAAAATCGTTTAGTTTTCATGAAGTGCAAAACTGATACAAATATCAGCTAATATTTTCTACGAAGTACAAAAATAAAACATATCAATAAAGCGAACAGATTGATATAGTTTTGAAGTTTCCAAATATATAATTTTTGTTTTAACCGGGAAATAAAAAAGCCTTTTTATCGTAAAATATGAAATGCGTTAGTCTTTGTATGAACTGTTGATATACCGCCATGCAAATATTAGAATTAAGAGTTAAACTCTTCCTTAATTATCCATAAATGTCATAAAATTACATAAGTAAACTTGAGATAGATCTTCGCTGAGGGCTACATTTTGCGAGTACCTCTCAAAGACTACATAAATGTTTATAATTTTTAAAATTTCTAAGTGTACAGTAGAAGATAAATAAAGTTTCGTTTGATGTGTTTCTGCATAAACTATAACATACCATAACATTGATATAACAATTTTAGAAATTTCCATCGTTACTGAAATTATTAAAACCTTCATTAATATTCAATTTTTCTTGATAACTTCAGTTTCCGAAAGCTCCTCCTTAACCAATAATACTTTTCATATGATTTCAGAGCTTCCAGCAGCCAGTAATCATCACGAAGAAATCACTCAAAGCCACAAAACTGCAGTTAAAATGACTGCGGAGCAATCTGTCGGTGGCATTTTCCGCAATTTCAAAGAATCGGAGCGAACAGCGAGAGCAACACTACGCGACTCCCACCGTCGAGCCAAAGAACCCGAACCCGAAGCAGAAGGCCGCAGACGAAGAAGGATCCGCAGATCTGGCTGCGAGTCGTTTTGCATAATCAAATCCCTCAAGAATGTACCAGAATGTCGAGCACATCGTTGAAGCGAGCAGCGGAAGCCCGGCCAAAAATCCCGAGCACGCGGAACTCCCGAAAAATGCGCGCGCGCGCGCTAGTCAAGGGGCTATGGACGCTCCGAGGCTGCATATATGGGCTTTTTCGCGGAACTCCCGACTTTCACCCTCCCCTCTTCCCGCTCGCCGTTATTGCCGAGCCTTCCGTGAAATTCCGCGGATAACTCGAAAACGCTCCTGCAAAGCCAGAGAGAGAGAGAGAGAGAGAGAGAGAGAGAGAGAGATAGGGAAGAGGTAAGAGCGAGCGCACGCCTTTTACGAGCCTGCGTGACTATATAACGGTACAACGGGGTGCACTTGATTTATCGCGAGCGCCCGAAAACAAGCCGAGTCAGGATTTTAATACCTCCAGGCATGGAGATTTCCCAGACGCACTTTAGCGCCGCGCGGGGCAGCCCCCTTCATTATGAATTGCCTGTTAATAATGTTCGAGTGCCGGTGCTCTTTTTACACATTTTTGGAGCTTTCGCGTCTATGTTTGTGTATTCGAGTTCTTGATTATTGAAAAAGGTTTTATAAGACATTTTGTAAAGGTGGCTCTGGTACACTCGAACTCGACGTGGAAAATATTTGATTGGAACGATTTGAATTTCTTGAAATACTGCAATTTCATTGGAAGTGTACGTTTTAGCTAACCTCATTGGAGGATTACAAGGAAATTCAAATAGTTCGAATCAGATATTTTCCACATCGAGTGTACATATTAGGATTTTTTAAAGTTTTATCTTTCAATAAAAACAATTTGGATCATTGTATACGGCCGTTATAGAAAAGTATCAGATTATTATACGTTAAGCTGGATTTTCCGCAGAGAGCCTTATTTTGTAGGTGCCTCGTGTCGGCCTCATACAGTTGTATTATTTTTGAGATTTCTTAGTACACGCAAATATAAATAAAGTTTCGCTTCAGCACTCTGAATGAAATTTTTAAGATTTATGCTTTAAGGTGGTTTTTCCCTGGTGTTTTTTCACAATTTTGACAAATTTTTCTATTAATTTTTTTTTCATTAATACTATTCACTTTTTCAGCTGTTTAATATTGGAAACAATTTAATTTATTCGATACTACTATTATATGTATAAAAAGTATATTTTGTATATTGAAAGTCCTGAATTTGGACATAAATTGATCCTCGTGCACACAACAATTAAACAAATTATTGAAACTTTGAGAATATATTCTTTAAGGTATTTTCAACAATAATTCGCTCTATTTTTATTGATTGATACTTTGAAGTTTATTTATAATACAATTTTTAATAAAATAACGGTATATATACATAGCAACTTTCAAACAAAATCACGTATATATTTCTCAAAGCTATATAATAAATAATCAAGTCAAATTAAAAGCTAATAGTAGTTATTTTTAGCTATAAAAATATGATAGAATTTTCTTAGAAGTGCATGACAATGTGGTGTACGCGAGGGCTATTTTGAATACAGCCCTTATTTACTCAAATATAACACATTATGCTGAATAACTTTGAATATAAAGGCTAAAAGAATTGCTATGCAAATTCATATAATAATAACAAATATTCCATGTAAGTCCTAGATTTTTAAAATTAATGCAGAGATTTTAGAAATTTCACCATGGAGCCACCTTAAGGCATTTCACACAAAGATTAGCTTTTAGTTTTCGAGAATTAATACTTATAACAATAAAACAATATAACAAATAATAAAACTCTACTACTTTTTAATAATTTTATAACCAAAACCTCATGCACACTTTTATTGACAAAATGTCAAATTGATGTAAAATGGCAAAGACAGATTTAGTAGATTGTCAATTTGGTATAGATTCGAGGCCAATTTAAATGTATATTATTTTCACTATAAAATTATAGATTATCCTGTATAATTGTAAATAAAATGGTTAATGTTGTTTGCAAATTGATGTGTGTAACTTAATATTATAATGATAAATATTCTATGAAACTCCTAGTTTACTAAAATTAGAAGAACATATTTTAAAAATTTTACCAGGGAGCCACTTTAATACATTTAAAAAAAGCAATCTTATTTTTAAGTATATATTTATATATATAATGATCAATTACTTATTCATAAAATACGAATATCGTTGTATTCCTTCGTGTCACTTCGCCATATAACGTTACGAAAATTCAAATTTAATATAAACCCGAAGCAATATGAAACAGAGCGAAAGACGCTGTTGATTTATAATTGATTGGACGAAGCATCCAGGTATTCTATATTTATGATAAACAAACAAAATCTTTATTCTTAGATCGGGCGTATAATGTAAGCTCAACAAAGCCTTCTCAAACAGCATTATAATAATTCTGCGATTTGCATATTCGAATTTGGGTCGGGATAAATTGCCATGACATCCGGGTCTCTCCCGCGCAAGATTGACACGAACTCAGAAGATACCAGTATGTGTACTATCGTATAAAACATCGGTTGTACCCCGTGTTATATAACATATATATTACAAACCACTCCCACGAGATCCCGAGATTTATCTAAGTATACCAGTCAAGGAAAAAATGGCAGGAACTTTGAAAACATATGGCACTTCTAGAACAACACCATGTTGACTCAAAATGGTTTTCATTTAATTTTTTTACACAAAATAACTAATATGAAAAAAAATACTTCTTATACACTTGGTTAATTGGTTTAAAAATATTGCGAACCTATATTACAATAATTAAATTCAACTAAAAAATTTTATTTAAAAAAAAATGTACGTTACTTGCATGGTTTGATAAAAATATCGAATTTAGAGTTGTCATACTCTTGCTCTGGTGGTACGTTTATATTTAATATTTACTAGCAAAATCTCTAAACACGACATTACAAACAAATACAAAATTCTGCCTTAAAATAAAATAGTTTTACTTTTAAATAAAAATGTATATATATGTTTAAAAAATACTGATTAATATGAATTACTTATTCTATGCGATATCTATACTACAGTTCTAAGGAATAAATACATTTCATGAATGTTTTGTATACCACCACAGATTCAAAAATAATCTTTTGATTGAGATACAGTTTCCATTTTGCAAATAAACTTTATTTTAAATTTCTGCTGACAAAAAGGAAATTTTATTCAAAAGAAAGGTTCTTTATATCAGAAAAAAATACACCTATAATAAGAAACTAACAGCATCCATCCTCTCCAATACACAAAGCATATCAAGCTTCTCCCAAAATTCAGCTAAAAGCAAAACCCGGGGAGGCAGGGAGGCTGGGGACTCCACAATCTCCTACTTCCATATATATATATATATATATATATATATATATATATATATATATAGGTAACACGTGGCTAAGATAAGGGCACGCGCGCGTTACGGCCGAGGAGCTAGCGAGCAGCGTCAAAATGGGCGCTAACCCAGCCTTACTCGGCGCGGCGCATATAACTCTAACGGGATTTTCGATCGTGGGTGGGTTCTCTCTACGGTGGAGGCTACACGAGGGACACCGGCCGAGGGGGGAAAGCTGGAAGGGGGAGGGGGGAGCGACGCTACCACGCGCGCGCCCGGAGTCCTTCAAGATGGCGGCTACATAAGGGATGGTTTAGGGAGCGAGCGAGTAAGAGAGAGAGAGAGAGAGAGAGAGAGGAGGTAATATATTAGCCTGCGCGCGGAGGCGAGGGAGAGCCGGATAGATGTACATGCGCAGTCAGAGAAGTTGCTTAGTCAAAATGACTGGGTGCTTCTGTGCGCTGTTGGTTGCTTGCAACAAATGATTTATTAATGTTTCTTTTTTCTTGGCTTGGCTAATGGTAAGGGATTTTGGCATGTAGCTGCAGTTTGAAAATCCACGTGAAGGCTTCTTATGCGTCCTAATGGGCGAAGATTAAAATGAATATTTTAATAGTGGAAGTTTGTTGGTCAAGTGTTTTAGTGAAAAACTAAATACTAATGTAGAAGAATACACCGCTGCCAATTTATTGGCACGTAGCTTCCACAAACTTAATGAATATTTATGCAAATACCAAATTCATTAATCTAATATTAATGTAACTGTTATTTTTAAACAATTATTTTTTTTAAATTCCATTTCGAATGCTAGCAAAAAGTGTACGCATATTTGTGTTATTTCTAAAATTATAAATCATCAAATGCTATGATATGAAATGTATGATGGATTATTTAACAAATTATAGTGAAATAGATCAATTTTAAAAATGCTTTCAAACGCTAAAATCATTTGTAAATTTATGTCATCACAATATAATTTGAGACATTTAAATAGTGTGATACATTAATTGTATGGTAAATTATTAATGACAATAATTAAAGTAGCGAAATTATAATGTGATGGTTTCTTTCTCAGACACAAAGAAAAATAAAGAAGTCAAAATCTTTCAATGAATTTCTCTCATGTTTTCGAGATATAAACGTTAAAAATAACGTACGAAACCCACGAAAAACTAAAAGAAATTTAAAATGTATCTTTCTTTATCGTTGAAAGTTTTCTTTTGTAACCTCCGTAAGTTATCATTTACACTAAAGTACAATATAACTTAAAGACTTATTGCTACTATTGTTGTTCCACAAGCTATTTTATATAAATTAACTGGTCATCTATGAGAATGGTGACCTAGCTAACTTATGCCAGCGGACAGCACGGTGAATATAAGACTCCAGCCAATTAGGAGCGGAGATCCCTACACTCTGATTGGTTGAAATCTTATTGTTATGCATGTTATATATAATATTCTAAACGCAACATGTTAAGTAAGAAAGCGACTTGCGAGTACTGATCGATCGCACGATTTGCTTTACACTCTTTTCTAATAAAGCAGTTAATAATATTTTAATTTGTATTGAAATATTTTATTATAATCCGTCACTAAACGTCACCTAACATTTTGATAATTCCAATAAACGCGTTTAATCGCCGTGACTTGAATTACAAGGTGACACCGAGACCATAAGAATATCGCAACAACCCTTCCGGACTAAAACAGATCAGATCATATATATATATATATATATATATATATATATATATATATATATATATATATATATATATATACACATTCATCGATTCAGAACTAATATTTATCTCACATGAGCCATCTACTGGCCAAAGTTTAGTTTAATACTCGCCATTCTTATTAGAGCCTATGGCTAATCTAGTTCACATAACGACGAACTAACATATTATAGAGTATTCTTTAGGCAATGAAAAAACTATAGATAGAATTTTTAATTGTCATCACTTTTCAAGTTTTTAGAACTATATTGAAAACTATAAAAGTAAAAAAATTATTTTTTTTTTTTTTTTATTATTATTATTTAACGTCGCCATGTTTGTGCTTCCATGTGGTACTAATCGACGACGGGGGTCTGCGGTGTGTTTGTAAACAAAGCACATGTAATTTTTTACAGAGGTGCTTGTATCAATCGGCAGAGACTAGGATTCGAACCCGGGTCACCGGCGTGGGAATCCGACACTCTACCGACTGAGCCGCCGCAGGCCCCTAAAAAAATTATTATTGGCTAATGTGGCATAGTACAGCATTAAGGGGACACACCACCTTTGAACCCAAAAACAAAACTTATTTGTATGAATCCATAAAAATTCTTCCTTTCAAAGCGATCATTCTGAATTTTCTTTTTACTATAAATGCTTGGTAATACCTTTAATTTGACCATAAAAAAAGCCTCAAAATTTTGACCCAGCAGGTCATATAAAATTACCATAGTCATTAAGCTCCTAATCCACTGTCCACGGCATTGCAAGTAATCCCGCCGACCAAATTTCTCCAGGTTTGGGGATATTACTTTTCAATATATTAGTTATGGTATGAATACAGGAAATTAATGTTTACTACGTAGCTTTATACATATATATATATGGTAAAATTAATTAATATTATTAAATAATTAATTAAAAAGTCAATAACATATATATAAAATTTGTCTACGTAATAAAAATTAATTTCTTTTATTCATACCATAACTAATGTATTGAAAAATTATATCCCAAAACCTGGAGAAAATTGTTCGACGGAAACATTTGGAATCACGTGGGCAGTGAATTAGGAGCTTAATAAGTATAGTGATTTTATATGACGTGCTGGATCAAAATTTTGAGGTTTATTGCGATAAAATTAAAGGTATTACCAATTCGTAATAAAAAATAGAATAAAAAAATTTCAGAATGATTTCTTTTGAAAGAAATAATTTTTATGGACTCATACAAATAAGTTTTGTTTTTGAGTTCAAAGGTGGTGAGCCCCTCCCTTAAGGGAACAGGCCTGGGTTAAACCCAAAAAATCTTTTTTTTTTATGAGTCCAGAAAACTTTTCATGTTTAAAAGCAATCATTCTGAAAATTTGTACGCAATCAATACACCATAATATCTTAAATTTTACCTTAGTAAAACCTCAAAATGTTGATCCTACACGTCATGATAAATCATTATTTTCAGTATCATATTTATTAAAGGAACTTTGCTCCTCCTCACACGGTTCTAGATGACATGAGAATCGATTTCTTTTCGACGGTTGTTTGACTCCTTTTGACATGTATTACAAAAGGAGCGGAACACTTTTTCGTAAAAATTTTTTTTATTATTTTTGCATGGAGATCCATTCAATGTTTTGAATTTCTTTTAATGTTTAAAAAAAATTAATTGGATGTATGAAAAAGAATTAACGAAAAAGTACTCAGCTCATTTTGTACTCATCATGTCAAAAGGAGTCGAATAGCCGTAAAAAAAAATTATTGTTCATCATGTCACCTAGAATCTTGCGAGGACAAAGTTCCTTTAAAAATATGATATTGGAAATAGTGATTTATTGTGACATGTAGGATCCAGATTATGAGATTTTACAACGGTAAAATTAAATATATTAATAGATATTATTAAGTACTGATAGCATACAAATTTTCAGAATGAATGCTTTTATACATAAAAAGTTTTCTCGACTCATAAGAAAGAAATTTTTTTTTTGCATTAGCCCAGGACTGCTCTCTTAAGTAAAGACTTCAGACGACTTTCTGCTCTAGCCGCATGAATAATACGTAATTTTTTGGGATTTTTATAGAAAAATGTATAATACAGACTAAGGAAATAAAAGATTTTTTATATGTCATGTACTGCAGTGACTTGAAAATGAACAAACTCTACGATCGCCTCGATGATTTCAATCAGGATCATCTGAAAAAGCTAAATAGATTCTTTAATATTTTATAAATGTTTATCGCGTATGTCTTGGGTTATTCAAAGACCATCTATACGCTAAATTATACATGTTTAAATAAGTTAAGGCCAAAAATAAAAGAAAATAAAACTTAACAATTCTTTTAATGACCATATTATTGTTTGTCTTTTTCAATTGTAAGAAGAGGATACCACATGTTACTTTGACGTAATTTCAAATGGTCTGACAATATACTGTCAGTTATACTTGCCTTTTAGTAATATTTTTCTGTAAAACTAAAAGGTATCAACAGACTTTTCTAAAATGAATTTTTTTAATAGATTATTTGCACAAATTCTTTAATAAACATTGACTTTTACAATTTTGATCTAAATGCATATTATGAATAGACCTTCATATAAAACCAACTATAATATTGCAAGGTACTGATTATTTCTATACTTATTTAAAGAAAAACGATAAGTCCGCCAAGCTCTGAAATTCCGAGAATTCCGCATAAATTCTCAAAAAACACATTCCATTAACCCGCGCAAAAAGTCCCGCGCGCCCGTTCCCGAGGCGTCGGCTCGTATCTCCGTATACTCCTCGCTTCCACCGCTCTCTCTCTCTCTCTCTCTCTCTCTATGTGTGTGTAACCAACCAACCCCCCCGGAGCGCCTATCGTCCGCGTCCCTTTCACGTCCCCTCGAGCTTCCTTTTAGCCTGGATCCCTCGGTCTGCCCTGCTCCCCGGCATCTCTCTCCTCTCTCGATTCGTTTCCTTTCCGCCGGCGCGCACACCCACATAGCCCAGGGGGGTCCGTTTTCCAAAATACCGACTCGCCGGATGCCGCTCCCTCGCGCAAAATGGAGAGCCTCGCGCGCGCGAGGGAGGACGCCAGGAGATTGATACGCGCGTACATTTCTCTCTCGTCCCGTGGAATACGCGAGGGCTAAGTGTTCAGTGTGTATAAAGGAGCCGGGTGTCGCACGCGCGCCGAATGGAAACGCGCGAGATCCTTCGTTTTCTTCGCTTTGGAGTGGAGTGAATGGGAGAGAGTCTTATCTGCGAGGGGGGTTGTGGCTGTGGGACGTTTGTTGTACGGAGGAGGATCTTTTTAGGAGCACCGGGGGACGGGGGTTGTGTATGTATATAGCATGTACGTGGCCCCTTGGACATATATCGGAGGGTTCGAGATGGTCGATGGAAGGGTGGGGCGAGAATTGGAGATAAGGTGCTTGGGACGAGAAGCAAACTAATTTTCTTGTTGTATATATCGGCGTTCCCTACGAAAAATAACGTGAACCGGGTTTCTCGAGAAAGACTATTTTTTTCCAGGAGCCTCCTTATAAAACCAGTACTTTCTAGATTCTTTGAAATATATACTATCACTTAGTAGTTCACTTAAGTAACTTTTTAGTCTGTATCAGAGAATATAAAAAGTACTAGTTCTTGAAGGAGGTTCGTGGAAAATGTAGTCTTTTTCGAGAAACCTGGTTCACGTTATTCTTCGTAGGGAACGTCGATATAAGGCCATCGATATTTTACTTTCGGTAATGCCATAAGAACTTTACTGATGATGGAATTATTTAAAACCAAATAAATTACAAGTACATAAAAATAGCGTTTTATTAATATCTATACTGAGAGAAGTATTTTGTAAGATTAACTAAATCATTAAATATGTAGTAAATATCTGGTACAATAATTTTGTATTAAAATAACTATATTATTTAACAAGGAATAAAACTAATAATTTAGTAACATTGAATAATTTGCTGTTAACCTTCTTGTCTAATTGTAAATTGCCTATCATCAATGTTACACGTACTCTGCTAGACATATACTCAATTTAGCGTTTCCAAAAATCACTAAATTCAAGTAAAAAATTTGTCATAAAAGTACTGTACAATATTGCGATATTTAGTTATTATTGTAAAAATATGATAGAAGTTGATAAAAAAAACTCTGTTTACGTGTACATTAAAATATAATATTATAGATATTGCTATTTTCTCAACTAAATAAGGATAGTTGAAGGTACCATTTATATTACTTATGTATTGTAAGAATAGAGGTAAAAATTACCATATTTTCTTGTTGAATCTACTATAAGATTGGCAGAATTCGCAATAAAAGAGGTGTGGTTTTCGCATACAACAAAATTAGGGAGTTCTATATTAAAAACGCGTTTTTATGAATAGTGACATATATACATAGATATTTGTATAGCATGCTCATGGTGGGACTTGAAGTCATCTTACGGACAAAGCCATAATAGTCTTGCAAATTCCACTCACGTAGATACCGTTAAATTTCTTCAATGTCGCTGCCTATGTTGTCTGTAGGTCTATATAATTTGGCAGACTAACAAGGAGAGTGCATAACTTTTGGGAAAGGATTTTTATCCAAACTTCTGGAGATTTATTTCTGGTACCTAAAAATAAAGCCTAGCACCCGTAATATTGTCCAATGGGCCTTTGTTTTCGAGATATGAGGTATATCACTTCAAATATGTGTTACTTCGATGAAAAAAGGTACCTCTTCTTCTTATAACAACTTTGCAAGTCTTTATATAACAACAATATATATATATATAAAAAGAAGAGGTACATTTTTCAATCACTTTACTCTTCCTTCTAACAACTCGTAATTATTTGAATGCATATATGAATAATATAAGTGTAAATGTAACCAATCGGATTGGTCTCAGTGTTCCAAATTGTATTGAAGGCGAATTTCTTATTAATTATGTTCTAAATCTTATTCATCAAAGCTACAATTATAATCTGTCATTCACGAGCAGCATCCACGTAAAATTAAACAAACTATGTTAAAAATGTTATGAATTTTAATGTGTATAATAAAATTATATTATTTGTAGTGATGAAATAAGATATCAATATACGTGTATTTTAATTTTAATAATATTCATACATATTGAAGGTTATCCTAAATACGTATAATGATAAATTCATTAAATAAGGTATATTCAATTTAATATATGTCTTTGCAAGAAGACTTCAACACCTTTATGAAATGTAAAACGAAAATCTTTTTGCGCTGATGCAATTACATCAAATTGAAAAAAAAAATGAAATACTTTTATGACTCTTCTTTTCATTCTGAAGCTCCATAAACCATATACGCCCACGAATTTTCGGTCACAAATATCAAACACGCAGTTCAAATGCTTTCTTTAAAAGAGGCGCCATTTAAAGAATTCTTTCGCGACTCGTGCTTTAAACTTCCGCTCTCGCGCACATGCTTTTAATTAGTTGTAAAACTTAATGGAACACAAAAGTGGGTTAATTTGAAAAGGCAGCTCGCCAGGGTCTTGACCGAGGAGTAGCGCCGGCAAAGGCATATATATATCCCTCTCCCCGTCCCGCGAAAAAGAAAAGCCCCAAGGAAGCAAGGAGAGCGAAGCAAAGTAAAAGCGCGCAAAAAAGACGGCGCGCAGTAAGCGAGAGTCGAGAATTCCGTAGATTCACGTACACACAGCACACATGTGCAAAGTCGCGCGAGACCGCGAGAAAAAAAAAGAACACACAGCCCCGGTGCTAATTAAAAGGCGCGCGCGCAGCGCATGTGTCTTTCCGCTAGCTGGTCGCGAAAAATAAGCGCGCAGAAAGATCTTTTCATAGCCGCACGACTCGTCCTCCGCAGCTTCGCTCTTTCTCTCTCTCTCTCTCTCTCTCTCACTCCCTCGTTGACGCTACCTAAGCACCCAGCGCCCGTAATTATCATCCAAGTGTTCTTTAAAGAGCGAATTACACGCTCGATGTTTGCTGCGTGCTCGAAGCTTTTCATTCCTCGCCATCTCTCGTCCCACTCTCTCGCTGACTTTCTTGTACGCAATTTTTCCGTGTTTTTTTTCTCTCTCTCTCTCTTCTCTCTCTCTCTCTCGTTTTGCAGTACTCGAAAAGCCAGGGCGCGTATACGTACGTGCACACGATCACGGACCGCCTGTTTTTCTTTTACGCCTCGAGGAACTTTTTTCCTTCAGCAATTTTTTCCGCTCTCCGCTGCCGAGGGATTTTTTCGCGACCTCGACTCCCCTCTCTCTCTCACTCGCACTGGTCCATGCGGAATTTCTCGAGGACCATTTCGCGGATGTATATACGAGCCTTGGCTGCTGCCGTCGGTTCGCTCGCTCTGTCTTTATTTCTCTTTCTCCTGTGGCTGTGTGTTCCGCTCCAGCCGCAGCTCGGCTGCGATTGGACAGGCGCGCGCGCGCGGCAGATTTGCTCCGCGCGATAACGAAGCCTCTTCAGATCCGAATAAAAGGCCTCGCGGCGCGTGTTCGTGTACTTTGCGGATCGGCGCTGTGCTGCTGCTCCCGCTGCTGCCGGTGCCGAGTGAGAGGAAAAAAACAGCGCCGGTGTATATTATGCCGCAGCGACTGCTGCTGCCAATTAAGTCGTTTTTAAAGATGCGCGCCGTTGCGCCGGATTATTTTAGTCCAGTGATTCCATTCAACGGGTAGCTGCCGCTGCCGGTACTTGCGATGCGAATTGTCCTCGTCGTCGTCGAGTGCGTTATGGCTTCGATCCGCAAGATTATTTTTTTTTCTTCTTTTTCGGCTTTTCGCTGCGCAACGTAGTGCATCCGAGTTCGTTCGTTAGTTGGTATAAGGAACGGGAGTGATTGAATTGAAACTCGAAATAGATTTGAACTTACTTCCATGCACATATTGAAAATTGTAATATTTTGCTATTAAGTGTTTTATTATTAATATTATTATTAGTATATTGGCCAGCTAGTAAGGATGCTTGACAATTTGCATGACAGCTGTAATCGTGTTTGCATCAACGACGTAGCCAACTGTACTACTTGTTCACATACAATCACGTTACTCCTCTTTATTCTTTGCAAATTCCATCAAGTCCTTCTTATAGCATGTTATTTCCCGTAAATCTACTTTAATACTGTCCTCCACCTTCACCTCAATCTACCTGGGGGATTTTTGCCTTCTGTTTTCCCTACTGCAAGTACTCCAAGTGCTGTTTTTTTACTTCCTATCCTAGTTACGTATCCAGGCCCCCCCTAATTTTCAAGATTTTATCTCTCTAGTAATGTTTGGTTTTATGTACTTCAAAATAAATTACAATTACTAAGGTAGCATTAATAAAGAAATAAGTTATGATTTCAAACATTCATTATAAATTTTTTTGGTGAAAAAAGGTACATCTTCTAGACATTATAACTATGCATGGATTTGTACTAGAGAAAATGGCCTGAAAGATAATAAAAGTAGGCGAAAAAAAACAAAGTTATCAACAATAAAATAAAGTAGTGGACCTGGTTCTCGATAGGTACCCAGTTGTCGATAACTCGAAGGAATAATACGATTTTAGATATATTTTGAACAATTTTTCGATATGAAAAAATTATTTCTATATTAAGAATATATCACTGAAATATTTTGAATTATAAAAACTCAGTTAGCGCTACTTGTTGAATAAAAATTCAAACTTCTTGGCACTCTCAGATTTGATATGTTTCTCGACGTTTCCTTAACCACAACCGAAACAAAAAGAAAACTTTAAAGTGAACTATTTTAATTCATATATCGACAACTTCGTCGTAATTACACGTACACACCAAGTTGTCGATAGTCACATAATATACGCAAAATACAAATAATTTTTTCTTTAAATTTTATTTCAATACTTAAAATTATTTAAGCACTACTTTTAATTAATAATTATGTAAATATAATAATCGAAATGTGTATGTTATTCAATCAAGTTTTGATATAACCTAGAACCTAACCTCCATAATGGACCGTAACCTCCATTGCGAGAATTGCTCGTAAAATGGTTATCGACAACTGCTGCCTAGAATTTTTTTGTTTATTGAATTTGGAAGTAAATAATACGTTAAAATTTCGTCTTTCCCGAGCAATTTGTTAAATAATTATGTTAATTAATAGTTGAAATCAAAAAATTTCAATTTTTTTAAAATTAAAGTATTTTTATAGCGAAATAAGTTGAGTCTGTTACTAAGCTATCGAGAACTAGGTCAACTACCTTATGGTGACTAAAAGTGAATGAATATTAGAAGAAATTAAACTGTTTCAATTTCGTTAATTTTTCATGAATTTTCAGTTACCATGTTTAATTGTTAATAACTTTGGCTCAGATTAATATTTTTTAATGTTACATATCTCAAATTAAAGCTCTCTTCGCCTACTTTTATTATCTTTTGATCCATTTTTTTAGTGATAATACATGCATAAGTATAATGACTAAAAGTGTTACCGTTATTCACTAAAATAATGTATATTCGGAGTAAGATAGCTAATATCTCGAATATGAGGTCCCATTAGATTAACTACGGACGTTAGGCTTCATTTTTAGGTACCTCCTCAAGCATTATCAAAATCCGATACCCGCAGAGTTGATGGTCTTCTTGTTAGTATTGTCAACAGTCATTAAGTTTAAGTTTATTTACTTTATGTCATCTATCGAAAAAGCCCTTCATTCACTTAGAAAATTGGTCTAACAAAGGTGAGAAACTATAATACAATAATAAAAAGCGGCCCCATGTAAAATGTTGATAATAAAACTGATATGAGCATGAAGAATCAATAAAACGTTGAGCATTAAAAAAAGATTTTCTTCTGCATATAGTGGAAAACATGAAAAAGTACAGTTTTCTCATTTTTACTACTGAATGTCTGATAAAATCTTGATTTTTTTCACTTATTTTATCCAATTTGACCATATTTTTTTTAAGCTTTCCTTCACTTCCTCCGATCAATTTTCTTTTTACTTTTCATCATTTCACAAGCTCTAAACAATAGAGTTAGTCTTCTCCTTTACATTATTTGCTTAGTTTTACAAAAACATAGAATTTTGAATTTTCATACTCTTATTCAAGAGTTACGTTACTATATCCCCACCTTCGTTGTGATCTGCCTTGTCTTTTACTTTCTGGTATTTCCATAATACTTTATATCAACCATGAAACTAATGATATTCTATAAAAGTTAAATTAAGCACTAATTTATTTTATGCTACAAAAGTGTCAGGATATATTTGCTGTTGATCTTTAAATCTGCCAGCTACTAAAATAAACTCAGTGAAGAGTAAAGAAAGAAAAAGAAATGGCGATGGATGCATGCATCGGAAAAGCCAGCTAATTTGCGAGAATCTAGACGTATATACACACCGCTTCCCCAGGCACTCGAATTATCTCGCGTCAGAGGTGACGGTGCAGCAGTCGCGCGACGAGTGACTAGCGGGAGAGAGCGAAGCATACAAAAGTCAATTGCACATAGGTATATCGGCGAAGAAGCAGCTAGCGCCTCGCGACTCGCGTCGCGCAATGGAAACCTCGTCATTATTCGAGTCCACGCGAGCGCGTCCCCAATTTAAGCGACGCGTGCACCAGTCCCAGCCACCTCCCTCTTCCTTGTTTATTTCGAAATGATTATTTTCCACCTCCCCTCGCTTGCGCCATTGTTGTTTTCAATTTGAAAGACGCGTACGCGCGCGCAAGCGGCTTGAATAGTCCATTCGCACTCACGCCTCCCACTCTCTTTCTCTCTCAGCTGGCGTGTGCACATCGCCGAGCTTTTTCATGCGACGCGACGCGAGCAAGGGGTAATTTTTTTATTAGCTCGAAAACCACTCGAGTCTTCCTCGGCGGCGACGACGACGATCTCGTAAAAAGAAGCGAGACGGAGCGAGCGAGGGCTGCGAGGGGAAAGGGGTGTGCGCCAGGCGCGCTTCTCTCTTTTACTTCTTTTTATCTTACTCGCTTATTCCCGCTTTTTCGTCTGTCCTCCCTCTTTGTAAAGAGCAGTCGGCGTAGGCGCGCGTGTATTTGCTTTATTAAATAAATATTTTGTAGCCATTAACACGCATTAAGGGCATCGAGACAGATTTAGGTATATTAGTGATGTACGATAACAAATTAAATTTCTTCATTTGTGCTGTTTTCCTCGACTGTTCCCTATTCATGAAGTTAAAGGATTAATCTTGTTGACTACACAGAACAAATTTGCTGATTAAACTTACGGTTATATTTATAGTAGACGAGGGGCGGGAGTTTGTGTCTTTACAGTAACAAAATTACTGTTTGTAATCGCAGTAACTATTTCCCCGATTCAAGATAAAATTTACCCTCCTAAATCATGGTAATTATAACGAATATCATTAAATTTTGATAGGTGAGGAAAAATTAATTACCACCAGACTAGATTTTAATCCAAATTTATTTATCTTATTTATTATACTTAAGATCTAGTCTGATTTCTCACCTCTCAAGTTATATGCATACGGACATCAGAGACTATATAGAACAATCATTAATTTTTTCAATCTACATTATCTATAAAACGTATAGTACCGTTGATTATAGATATAGACATGATGTTTTGAAATATCAAAATACAAATTAAAATACGATAATTCCTCATTCCAAAAAGTCCCCTAGTATTTCATATAATCATCCAAAATAGCCTATTATGTATTTACATTTCAAGGCACATTCGAGTTTCACCTGAAAACGAGTTTGCCCGTTCCAGCGACCGCGTAACACGCTATACATGCATAAGTAAATTGAGTTTCACGACAGTTTTCGGAATTCGGCGGCGGCACACAAATAATGAAGTGCTCGGACTACGGCTGGCGCGAGACGGCGACAGGTGACAGAGTCGAAAAGTTAAAAGCTTCGCCGACTGCCACTGCCCCGTCGCGAGTCGCAAGACTGGTCGGACTTGGCTTGTCGGAAGTACTTAAAAACTCCCGTCAAGGCTGCTCGACTCGTTCCGCAAGTAAGCGCGAGCGCGCGCGTGCGCTACCCCCCCAAGACTAATGCTCACGGAAATATCTGACGTGAGAGAAACGCCCCTCTTGCTCTCGCTCGCTCCTAAAGTGCCGCGAGTTAATTAACCGCTAAACACTTTGTGTCTTCATCGCCGATGTACTTTTTTCTTTCTTTATTGCCAATAGCTATTGTTTTATAGGGGGATTTCATGGGGGGACTGCGTCGCATAATTTCAATTAGAGATTATCAGCTTATAGATACTTCAAGCAAAAAGTAAGTAAGTAGATGAAAAACGAGTTATTTAGATGATGTGGCAATACTCAAATAGTCAGTAATATTTATCATTTTTATTTCGATAAATAATTTTTTGCTTCCTCATAGAGGAAGCTTTGAATGGTAGAAAAAATGTTGTGCTAAAATCATTATAGAAACATGTTTTGAGACATTAGAAATCAAATAAACAATTTTTAGAAAATATCGGTATTGATGTACGTGTGTTTCTGTTTGTTTCTGTGTGTCTGTGTGTGTGTGTGTGTGTGTGTGTGTGTGTGTGTGTGTGTTTGTGTGTATGTGTGTGTGTGTTTGTGTGTGTGTGTGCGTGTTTGTATGTGTATGTAAAAATTAATGTTTCACGACTCATTTTTTTTTTTATGAAAGTCGTCTAAAAATATTTTTTATTCCCGACTCAACCGTAATTGACACTTTATTGACCTGAAAAGCGGGATAAAATTAGCATATGATACCCGCAAATCTATTTGTCTTCCCACAAATTTACTTTTTAATAAGCTTAATATCTCACTTCTTTTATTATACACTTTTTTATTTTGATTGCTTATATCTCGACAACAGCGTGGTCAGTGTTTATCAAACAAACGACCTTTTATTTGTTTTTTTATGAAGATACGAAATCAGAAAGATTCATTGATTCGTTTTGGTTTTATAACGACTTTTCTATTTTACGTTATTTTGAAATGGATAATGCAATTTACGATCATAAGCTTATAATTTTTTGTAATTTATCGTTTGACAAACAATCAACGATAATAAAAGACACCTTTTTTGAGCTATTAATTAGGAAGATATGTAGCTATTTAAAATTGATGTATTATAACAACGAAATTCATATTGGAACAATTTATTTCGTTTGAGGATCTAAGTGCCAATAAATTGGCAGCGGTTTTTGTGGTTGCATTTGCATTATGTACTTTATAAACACATTTCTTTGCACCTATATTTTTTAACCTAACTATGGGTATTGAATAACTCAATTGAGAAAAACTCAAGAAAAATTATTATTTTATGCTATGTATTTGTAATTTTCTTTGGATGGTACGTTTAGAGATCCTGTAATTGTCATAAATATTCAAATATTTTTCTTTCCTGCTTCTAAAACAGTAATTTTTTAAAATTATATAATGTGTTTTTAAGTTTTATGATGTGTACTTTCAGTTAAAGATTAGTAGCTTATGGCTTGACTTATGGTTTGTTATTTCAGACAGCAAAAAAATAAAATAAAAAAGAGTTTTTTAGATATAACAATTTTCAAGGGACCTCTCAAATTTAATGGAAAAATAGAAACTTTAATTCACCTGGTTTTTTCTTACGTATTCCGATACGTTTGAATTAGTAGTAACAAAAATTTTATTGAAACAATTTCATTGTAAAATAGACAGTAATTTCTACTAATTTAATAGTTAATAAAAATAAGGTTTCTCTCCCTGTCGTCATAAACAAAAGAGAAATATAGCTCATTGTTTTTGTAAGGAGTGCCGCTATTTATGAAATCAGATCATCACCAAATAGTGGCATATTTTACAGTGATAAAAATCCAGTAAAAGAATTTGACTTTAAAGTGTCGCATTTTTACCAAAGTATTTGTATTCTATTAATCTTGATAACTGTCAGGTCAGTCAGAGGCTGCAGATGGTCACCATTCAAAACACAGTTTTGTTATTTTAACGGTTTAGAGTTTTTTACTGTTACTAATCTTGAATTAAAAGTATATATTACTATTAAAGTATAACTATATAATTTATGAATAACTTATTCTTCTCTTTTACGTTCTTGCTTTTTGAAGATTGGATCCATGAGATGTTTGCTCATCTACACATTCATATGCAGAAGGAGAAGAGATGTATTGAAGTTTATTGTCATTGTTTTAAACATTCCAAAAACGAGGTGAAAAATGGTATTCGATTAGTAACATAATTCTTCTGAACTTGTTATAAGTACTTAATTATCTATTGTTTTTTAAGATTTGTGAGTTATACTTATTTGTTTAATAAAATAAACAACTTGATACATTAATATTTATTGAAAAATTGTTAGAAGGTTTAAAAAGAACATTCACTCAAAACGTTCTTCGATTTTCGTTTAGTCGCTGTAACGTCAAGCAGATTTTTCCTTTCTACACCAGCCGAGTCTTTTTCTTCACCTTTTTCCCGCTTTCAAGAGGGAAATATCGAGAGCACACGGATCATACTTTCTAACTCCAATGCGGTTGAAGTTATATCTTGGAAAGCCCTTGACTTCATATCCTTCAATCAGGAGCACAAATAAATTTTTCGTTCTATCTACTTTTATGCGCGAATCTCTTTGGGGAATAAAAAAGATTTCTCTTGAAAAGTAACAAAGTATTCTGCACTAGACTGTTACACAGTTACGAGAAAATCGCATCATCTGACAAATTAAATTGTATGCTTCTATAGCAAAAATAAAGTTTGCTATAAAAACATTATTTAAACCGAATAAAGACTAGATAATTGTATACTGGAGAATGTTTTTGTTTAGCTTTGTCAATCCGAATTGTTTAAAATTTAACCTTTGAATCTTATTCTTTACATAATATTTCATAACTCTCCTCTATAAAGCTCGTATTAAAAACTTGCTAAGAACCTTCTCACTACCCAGCGATCACAGTTCAACTTAATTCCAGATCCAGTCACAACAGCATTAATAATTTTCCGTTCCAGATGACGCAGTAAAGCCGGAACCTCGCAAAACTGGTCACCACGACCCGTGTCGCCCAATCCACAACCTCTCTCCTTCTCTCTCATATAAATATGCAAATTCAGGGGGAGAGAAAAGGCGCAGCGCCACCGTACCTCCATATATCGCACACGCGACCGTAAACTTCGGTCGATTAGTCCGCCTCTAATTATTTCGCGATGCAGGAAGCAGCAGCAGCAGCCACACTAGAAGAGAGAAAGAGAGAGAGAGAGCCAAGGGACGATGCACCCCCGAGAGGTTACTTACCCCCCTTTTCCTCTCCTTCTCTCTCGCTCCTCCACTTCCTCTCTTCTTGCGGCCGCGCACATACGGCTGACGCGAGCTGCTGCTACCTCCGCGCTACGCTAAATTGATTAGAATTAAAGGGTGCAGCGTAGCGTGGCAGCCTCTCCCCGCGCTATATATCTACACGCTGCAAGGAGAGAGAGAGAGAGAGAGAGAGAGAGAGAGAGAGGGAGGGATATTTTGCGGAGGAGCTGCCGAGCTCTGGAGCGCACTCAGCCGTACATACACGTACGTATATACACGTACGCGAGAGCTGCTGCTGCGAGAGGGTGAAAGCCCGGGTGACCACAACGTCGACGCTGATTGGTCGAGTCAAGTTTGTGGCAAGATGGCTGCTGTCTCTCTCCCTCTCTCCCTCCCTTTTATGTATATACGTGCCAGTGCGCTGTGTGTGCTGCAACCTCTAAGACGCGAACTCCTCTCTCTCTCTCTCTCTCTCTTCTACTCCGTTCTATTCGCCCCCGCATGTGCAGCCTAATAGAGGCAGCTTCTCCTCTCTCTGTATTTGGCTGTGCGTGTGTGGCGGGTTCGAAACAATGGCTTGCACCAGCCTCTACCTCCTCCTCATCCTCCTGCTCGTCCTCGTCTTACTTCTAAGCTTGCGCGCCACACTGTCAGTATCACGTCCCACCCTTTCTCGTGTCTACTGCTGCTGCTGCTGCTGCTCTCTCTCTCTCTCTCTCTCTCTCTCTACCCGCTCGCCAGCTCAAAGAGGAGGATGTGATAATAATGCGAAGAAGTTGCAGTAATGAGTTAATAGTAGCTGTCATCTTTCTCTCTCGCTGTCTCTCTTATTTGGACGTAGCTCGTAGCTGTATTTCTCGCGGAGATAGGTGCTTCGAGAGCTCGCGACGGATGTTGAGAGCTCCTTTCTTGCCGGGCCCGTGCAGCCGCGCAGGCTCCACGCGGCTCTGTGTTTTATCGCCGGGGCAAAAGTAAACGCTAGCGCGCCAGGCAGTGCGATTAAATGGGAGGAGAGCGAGGGAAAGAGCGAGTCAAAGACAAATGGGAAACGAGAAACCGTTCCGAGAGAGAGAGAGAGAATCTGCAGTCTCTCTGTTTTCGTGTACAAGACTGAGACGAGATAACAGTTGACAAACACAGACTGACGTATCCGAACGTTCGCTTGACGGCGAAGAAAGGACCGCGGAGAAAGGGGGGAGAGAGAGTAGACGTAGTTTCGGGCGAGTTGACGCACCTTAATTAGGAAGACCGATGAGACGATGAGTGAGAATCGAGCAGACGTCGATGTTTAGAAAGTCGCTGTTATACGTTCCGAGGGAGCTGGGCGCTGAGAGATTGTCTGATTGTCTGAATGAGAAATTGTCTATGATAAAACTTTTCATGAGGATTTTATGAGTAAGATAGTTAGTACATCGAGTCGAATCATAAAATATTTATTATATTACATATTGTATTAAGTGATATTATGTATATTTATTTAAAACAAAATGAATATGAATAATAATTACATGTAAAATAATAAACGAATGTACGAACGAAATTGTAATTTAAGTACAATCAATCGATATTGGACAATACGACATAAGATCTCTGTTATCGTGGATTAACAGTCAAATTGTACGGTCTAATTATAATAGTCAACTATACTGTTCATTATTATATTATTATTGAATACTAAAAATACAAATATTAATTTTATTATTGTTTTAAAGTTCAATTTATTTAATAGTTCTTCCTTCCCTAAAAATCTAATACACATTCGAATTAGTCAAGCAGTCAGCAGTTCGAACGCATCGCACTTTCGGCAAACCAAACGACATTAGCCCCGCAGCCAATATAAGAAAAAGAGTAAGTTAAATAAAGAAATATACATAACAATTCCATTAATCAATGTCCGGATAAACCCGTTGGGAGAATAAATAGGAAATCTACATTTATTGTCTTACCGGAGTGATCCGCGACATAACAATATATTGAAAATGATGTATACAATAATAAATAATAGTTTACCAAAAATCATACCTTCTGCTATTCTTATTGTACGTTACTCCACAAATAACTGAAATCTTACCTGAAGAGTTGCGCTCACCAAAGCAATTATCGCAACTAAGCTATATACCCAGAACATCCGCTTGGCAAGTACAGCGCCAGTCATATAACAGAAGTACCATCTCCTTAAGAAATCGAAGCGAATAATCGCTCGCAAAGTAGCCGTCTGAGCGTCTCGCGCGATTGTTCCTTCTTCTCCTCCTCCGCCAACCCCGCGCTACAATCATCGAAATATTCCCGCGGACATCCTTCAACGTCGTCTGCGCTCCGTTTTTATTCCTCCCGTTGCCCGAGACTTTAACCCTCGAGAGGCGCCTCGAGTGCCCGCGGACGCGCGCCGAAGAGCACAAAGAAGCGCAGCCAACCACGGCACTGTGCAAGGGAACGGAGAAAACTCGAGGCGGAAAACGAGAGCGGAGAGTCCCGCCGCGGAAAAGTGCAACCAATAATTTTATTCCCAGCGATAAAGCACGCGACCGCCGTCGTCGACAGCCACGGAGGAGAAGAAAGAGAGAGAGAGACGAGATACAGCATAAATGCGAGAGAAGCGAGAGAAGGAAATATAGTGAGAGAGAGAGAGAGAGGAAGAACTGTGTGGTACTTTGCGGAGGGGCGTCGAAAAGCGGCTGAAGGAAGGAATATGACGCTTGCGGGAAAGCCGCGTATCTTTAGTGAGTAAACAGTGCGCCTTATGAATTTTAAGCGGAGAACCGCTCGCGTATACAGCGAGGGAGGCAAGCAAGAGCGAGAGAGCTAGAACGAAGAATTTCGCGTATCGCGCGCGCACGCGGTGAGGCGACCGCCTCTCTCTCTCATTCTTTTTTTTTCCTCCTCCGGCGCTTTGAAGCGACGACGAAGCGCTTTTACGGGCACCAAGCCGCCGCACATGCAAGCACAAGCCTCCTCGTAAATTAGATGCGCGAAGGTCGACTTCCCCAACTAATTTACCCCGGCTGCGGCGCGCGCGCGCATGGGCACGGACTCTTTGAACCTTCGTCGAGTCGAGATGAGAGAGAGAGAGAGAGAGAGAGAGACGAATTTTTCTTTTACGTGTGTGGGTGTGCGTGTGTGAGCGCAGGGTGGCGCGAAAACGCTACAATTGCGTGCGGTTACGGGTACGGTGTAATCGCACGTGGGAGCTTGTCTTTTGGTGGTTTTCTTTATCTTTATCGCTGGAGAGGACATGAGATGGTTTTTAAATGTGTTTTTGGATGGAGGATATTTAATTACCATTGTTTAAGGTGGGTGTATGTTTTTCAAAATCGTTAAACATCCTGGGATCATTGCTGGGGTCGATG
The DNA here is from genome assembly GCA_949152435.1 of Gastracanthus pulcherrimus. Lineage (NCBI taxonomy): Eukaryota > Metazoa > Arthropoda > Insecta > Hymenoptera > Pteromalidae > Gastracanthus > Gastracanthus pulcherrimus. The sequence goes on along the minus strand of OX424572.1, from coordinate 214,954,841 downwards.
AACTTCTCGTATTCGTCTTATTACAGGGTCAATGATCTTCTTAGTATCTTCAAGGTCGAAGAAATTCTTAATCTTCTTTAATTAATTCTAATCAAATATACAATGATATACGTAAATTCTTATGGATTAAGATAGAGTTGTTTGTGTATAAGTGCTTAAGCGGAGGTTATAAATTGGGTAAATTAAAAGTAAGAATTTTTAGAACTAAATTACATTGTAAGAGAAAGCAACGATGTAAAAATAAATTACAGAAGTCTTCTCATTAACTAAAATACAGGCATCACAGCCAAGTTGGACACCTTTAACCTAAGCTAACATTTAAATTGTTGTAAAAGAGATAGGTAAACTCAACCCTTATTACAATTATCATGATTTTCAATTGTTGTAACATTACTGATATAATCATACCTGCAAAAACCATTCCAAGACCGTATGCAATTAATTTGATCTAAATATCAATCAAATTTTGTCTGCATGTTTTAATTTAATTAATTCATTAGGTAGAACCCAACAAGAACTAATAGAAAATGAGAAATTCATTAAACGAAAACATTGTTCGTGTAGTATTAAAAGTTCAAACTTATAAAAAATTTTAGCTTTGCGTGCGTTTGCCAAAATTTACATAAATTCCAACTACACAAAACTATGATTTTACAGAGCAACAGTTCCATGTATAAAGCCCCAAGTCGTTCACCCATCACTCGGCTAAGATTTGCTCTCAATAAGTTACATGTGAACCACCTGAGGCCACCCGAGGATAAGATACTCCTTCCAATTCGGAGAGAAATGTACACACATCCTCTAAAACCCTTCAAAAGAGCAAAACTAAAATATGGTAAAGTCTAGAATAATCACTATTTCTAATTATTGCATTTCAAAAGCTGAGCGTAAAAATAATATTCACTTTCATATATTATTTGGGCATGAATTACAAAATGATTTAACAAAATCAAATACCATACACAGTCCAAAGATAAATCCTAAAGTATATCAGATTACTTCAGAAATATAAATTTTAAGCTCAGACGTAATTATAGTATAAATCATGAACATAAATCTAGGATAGTAGAGGTGTGAGTAAGGGATTAAATCTTTGGGTAAAGGTTGGAATGTCGCTTATGGTTATCTGAGTTAAGGTGAATTTTACATACCGATAACAAGGAGAGTTTTGATGTATATCTGCAAGACAGTAATCCAAAGATAAATCGAGGTCAGACACTATAACAAAAATAACAAAGTTGTTGTTTAAAGGATGAAATAATTATTATATATTCGTATGTAATTATTTTGTTCAATCAATTTGCGGCAGTACTTTGCATAATTTGTATATATTATATTAATTACTAAACATTTAAATGCTTAGTTTTAGAAATAAAATAATAAATATTATATATATATCGGTCAAGTTTAGTGAGACGTTAGTATAATTGCAATCCCGTTGATATTAATGGTGATTGAAGTGGATAATTTATTCAAAATATTCAAAATAGAGACAACTATGTGTCACTATGTTGATTGGTCAATGTCTTGAGACCGAATCCCTTAAATTATCGTTATATGAATATTTGTTGCGAGTTACAGCTATATTCATCGACTCTACATGATCGAGCAACTTTTTGAAGATAGATAAAAATAGATAAAAAAGAATAGATTAAATAAGTTTTGAGAAAGACGTATTTAAATATTCAGTTCTACATAAGAAGCAATGTTAATTATTTTCTTTGAATGGTTATAACTTTGTTAAATACGAAAATTTATTATTCGTATCAAGTCCAAAAATGTTCTTACAAATGTAGAGCTTCAAAAAGTGTCATAAATTTTTTTCGATTTTCTTTGTTCGAAAATTAATAAATTAACCCACCTTAACCCGTTAGTGTTGTATGCGTCCTGAAGGATACACACATATTTTTTCCTTTTTTTAAAAAGATTTCTACGAGATAAACTCGAAATTATGCAAACTAAATGTATGTATCTCGTCATGATGGCCTAAGTCACTTTTTACTGCATAAAACTCGAGAAATATAGAAAAATTGAAAAATAATTTTATTGAAGAAATCCTCTATACTTACGTACGAAGTAGTAATAGTATAAAGAAAGTTTTTGCAGCGAATACATTTTCTATTTTCCTAGATTTCCTAATGAAGTAACATCATTTGCTTTCTCAAAAAGAAAGCTTTGTAATGATGAAAATTATCAGGAATTTTTAAAAATGTCGATGTATCTGAGGTTTCTGAGACAGAAAAATATGTTTGACGTACGTATGTGTATAACCAAATTTTGTAACCACATAACTCTATAGGGGAAGCATATTACGAGCTGCTATTTTGCAGACAATCAGATATATATCAACGTGAATCTGATTAGATTTTGGAGCTAATTGAGTGATAAAGGGAACAGTGTTTAACAAATAACTTAATCTTAACTTTAGAATATTTGTTACAATAGAAAAAAAAACTTCCCATTATTTAATACATAAGCATGATCAATATTTATATATCTAACAATAATGTTCAATCTATTTTAGTAAAGAAAAAGAAAAATATTAACCTTTTCTTATACATGTATACGCATGTGTACATTTATATTTTTCGTATTTCTCTAATAACTCTTTTCAGAATGAATGAACGATTTTGAAAAAATTTAATAATCTTAGATGTCTAATAAATGTGTCTAAAATTATAGTGATGCTATAATTATTTTCGTTTAGCTGTCTTCACAAATTTAGATTATGTTTCAAAATCATTCGTTTCATTTATGTTTCAGATCGTTCTAGATCATGTAGCGTGCAGGGAAAGGTTTATTTATTTATTTATTTATTTATTCACCAGGTTACATTTAGTAACAAAATACAATATCTTATAATAACATTATGCTATAATAAGATTGCAGTCTACAGATATACGCAGGTATCTGTACGTAGTCGGATTAAAAATAGCAAATCTTATAAACTATTAAAAGAAAAAACTTACAATAACAATTATAAGCTACTTAAACACTACTTAACAATAACTATAGAGCTTTTACGATTAATGCTGAGGTAATAATCATAAAGACTCAAATAATATAATCATATCATGTTTCCTTCGTTTTTATTATCCCATTCTTCAATACTGCAATACTATATTCATATTTCTTATGCATTTCTCTATTCCTTTATAACATTTTTATTAAATTTCATATTATTCAGATCTATTGAAAGTTTATTATAAGGCCTATTACACGCAAAGAAGAACTGGAACAGATATAAGATTTAACATGGGTTAGTATATATATATATGAGAAATAGGAACAGTCAAAGATGTTCCTCATATATAGATATACGAAACAAGTTTAAATCTTATATCTGTTCCTGTTCTCTTTTGCGTTTAATAAGCCTAACATGCTGCGGAAACTAACTGGGTCTTCAATTATTATTTCTTTAATGAATTCTTCTTCATCATCATTGTTGTGATATATAATATTTGTTTTGTAATTCTTTAATCCCTGCTTCTTCACCTACCATTGCTTTTTATTGGGTTGTATGAATAATCTGTTGTTTGTACTGCTCTATCTAATAAAAATGTATATGTTCCACAAAAATCTTTGTCATCAGCTGTGTAGTCGGTTTCTCTATTGGTCTTATATTTTCCGTTATATTTATGACAGTGTATGCATATTTTATTTTCTTTATTGGTGCAATTCTTATCTGAATGCTTTTCAGAGCAAAAATTACAGAATTGATCAGTAGATATACATTATTTCGAACTTTGTTCATACATTTTACATTTATAACATAAGTTTACATTAAAATCATCGTAAATTTTGCATCTATTTCTTCCAACGTATAGTTCTTTGTCTTTATTCTCACATATACATCAGCTGTTGCCTCTGCAACTAGAGTCTGTGTAACAGGTTTTTTGTTTATGTATTTATGAACTATATTTATCTCTTGGTGTTTATTCAGCAAATTTCTTTCAGTGATGTCACTTTTAATTTTCTCATTGCTTTGTTTCTCCAAATATTTTTCAACTCCAATTATTCTAATTCTAGATTTTTTCATTGATTCAGTTTCAATTGTTGCATTTAAATTTTCTATATTTCTTAGAGCTTCTTCAACTTTATTTACGTCGTAAAGATTGTTACATTTGATTAATATTTTTTCTGTCGTTGAAATATTTTATTGATCGGAATATTTGTTTTTATGTTAGTGTCCTTTTAGCTCCAATCAGAAAATCATTTATATTTTCTTTGTTATTTGGTATGACTATTATACTTAGTATCTTTCTGTTTTACTCACATTTTATGTGTCGACCGCTTACTTCACTCTTTTCTTGTAATTATTTATTTAATAGTTTTAGATTTTCTTCTTCAATCTTCAATTCTCGTTTGATTTCTCTTCTATTATAGATTCCGTATCGTGATCATTTTTACTTTGAGTAGTTTTTGCAATCACTTTTTGTCATCATAATACTATTTTAACAAACTATAATTGGTTTCTGCTTGTTTATATTTGTTTTGAAGTTTGTTATATACTCCATTTTGTTTATTCACGTCTTCCTTTAATTTTGCTGAGTACACGTGGATCGTTTGAGTTTACAGGTACAGGTACACACGCTATGTTTATCACACATTACCAATGAGCCAGATATGTATTTTCAATGCTTTCTTTTTATTAAAATCCTTTTTATGAAATGCACTATCACATGGTATACAAATGACAATACCAACTATTTGTGTAGGAAGGCACTTAAAGTATAAATCGGGGGTACTTTCCTCAGGTGGCAATCCCCTGCCCGCCATCTTGTTGTCATTAGGTTAATTTCAAACCATTTTTATTGGATATATGTCTTTTAAAACTCAATGAATTGGGTGAAGAAATTGAATTGCGTGAAAACATGTTGAAAATCACTTTGAGTATTTAAATTTTCTCAGACTGGAAATATTTAAACGCTTGTGTATAATCAGTTAATTTTAGCATCACTTTATTTAACGCTTATTTCCATGATAAAATTCTACTCGAATTTTCAGGATCTATCTTTAAGAGCGCATTTCTGCTAAAACAGTTAACAGCGTTTTTTACTTAATTCAAGAAAAAACGTAATTTTGAATTGTGATTTAATTTTTATTTATCATTAGGAAATCGCGTAAAAAATTTTTTGATTTAATAAAATCTAATCACTTCTATATTGAAACATACCAAATACTTGCAATATTTCAGCATGTCACACCATGAGAGAAAGAATTGCTTGAGGAAAATGAATCATTATCAGTTAAGAACCATACTTGAGCAAAATCCACACGAGTAAGAGAAACATGTAGAGTACGGAAGGTTATCAAAATCCAAAGCAGAGGCGTCATTTTTTACTAATACAACACACAATTGAGATCAACTGGTTTATATATCGAGAATAAGGGTCCATTGGAAAAAACTAAGGGTGCTACATTTCATTTTTAGGTTTCAGATAACACGTCTTAAAGTTTCAACAAATATCGGTTTGCAAACTGACACTCTCCTAGTCAGCGTATGCTCCCGTTATAGAGATGAGATGGCTATAAAATTTGGATAAACACGTTCGTACGCTAGAATGCACATACATGGGTAAAAGTCGAAGAAAAATCGACAATATTGATACAACAAAATTTCGTGAAAAAAATTCTTTCAAATTAAGTGCAAAGGCATTCTTTTATTATAGTATTATATATAAATAGTACAGATATCGTACTAGCAGCGCTAAAAACCTTTTATTTTGTGGATACTAGGTAAAAAATTCAAATAGATATTTTACGTGTTATGTAATATTTTAAATTAAAAATATATTTTTTAATTCGTTTCAATACGTTCGTTTATTCTTTAAATGAAATAATTTTATAATACTAACATTTTTAACATTTTTTAACAAAAATATATAATTAAAAATTTGTTTTTTAAAATTTCGAACTAATATTTGCGTTTTTTGATTTTTTATTAATTTTTTTTTGTTTTAGTGTAGCAGTTTTTATTGAGGTTTTATGGGGCTGAGGGTTTCTTAGTCCCCAGCGGACCCACGCCATTCTGCGAAACGCTGCTGGGCAGACACGTCACGCGACAAACATTTAGACTACATTTAGATTCAATGCTTTGTGCAGTGAATGTGTGTGTAGATATTGCGCAAGCATCAAATCGCGACGCCGCAGACCGCCAGTTACACAGCGTCTACTGTAAAACTTAAGTACCCCTTTACTACCGCTTTTCTTTAATAAACATTACTCGGCAGGCCAAAAAATGAGATGAAAAATCGGAGGATAACGGTCCACTCCTTCCATAATTACCCCTCCTAATGCGCCCCCTTCCAGGCCAATCCCCCTTCCGGGCCCATGGTTCATCCCCCTTCCAGGACAACCCCAAACCTAACAAACAAAAAAGAATTTAAGAGAAAGAGCAGGTCGTAGGAGTGATGAACCTACACCGAATCGGTCACCAACACGATCCAACGTGGAGCATCTACAAATGTTACACAGGTCACGGAGTGCGGGTAGTAGACGTAATGAACCTACTCATGCAACAGAACCACAACGGAGTTAAGGGTGGTCACATGGAACGTGCGTAGCTTAGCTCAGGACTGGCAATTAGAGGTACTAACAAGGGAGGCAGATAGGTATAAATTAGATATAATAGCGCTACAGGAGCTTAGACGACCAATAGGCCCGAAGTTAAAATATATGAATAAATACACACTTTTATATAGCGGATTGGAAAAGGCAGGGCAGCTAGAGACGGGCTTCTTAGTAAGTAATAGAGTAATGCGCACGGCAATTAATTTTCAACTTACTGATTATCGCATACGGCTCCTAACCGTCAAAAGCCGATGGTACAAGTACGTATTTATTAACGTCCATTGCCCAACGGTGAATACGGACGATACAGTCAACGACTTCTTTTGCACAAAAATATTGCTAGGAGTCTTTAACACGAAAATTGAAAAGAAACAGGTCAACAAGTAACCAGATGTTCACGGTTATGCAGCTTCTCGAAAAGAAATGGGAATACGGGGAAATGGTACACCAATTATTCATTGATTTCAAGAAAGCGTATGACTCAAGAATAAGATGTAAAATGTTCCACGTCTTAGTAACATAGTTGAACCGGTTGTCGATCACGTACCAATTCTCGATCACTTTGAGAAACAATACGATTTTTCGCAATCTAACTTAAAATATGTCGTACAAACTTAAATTGGTTTTAATAGAATGTGAATAATTGTTAAAAGGTTGTATGTCAATAATTGTTAAAGGGTTTCAAATGATTTAATGATTTTATTGATGAGAATCTCGTTCGTGCGTTCATAAGCGGCATTGTAAAAAGGTTTAATAGTGACCTTAGATCGACAATAACTTAAAAACGAAGCGTAGAAAATAATTAGTTTATTTTTACAATTTTAATTAAGTGATCGAGGATATGCTCATGGTTTGTGTATTATGTACCATTTATCGATCGACAAACTCAGATACTTTTTAACGCATAATAACGATATAACATTAATTATTTACTATTTTACAATAAAGCTGCACTAATATCCGTCAGTTATCATAGATAATCATACACTAAAAGATTTATTTCAAAAACATAACCTTAAACATAACCCCAATTTTCACGTATAATTGTGATCGAGAACTGGGCCAGTATTGATTAATAGTACTGATTGACAATTAATCCTGACTCTAATTCACTGATTGACATTAGGTCCATTGAAACTTTTGCTTTTAAACATGATTTTTACGCGTGTTATGTCAAATATTAATTGTGTCAGACCTACTATTATTTAAATTAAGATATAAATTAACTAATTAGCACATGGTTTTGGATTTTCCTTTTTTTTATAATTATCTATTGTCAGAATAACCTCAGTACCTTCTTGTGTGATCGAGAACTGGTCCAACTATGTTAATGCTACGGGTACAAAAAAAAGTTGGTCAATTTAATCAGAATGTGCCTAGATAACAGTCGGGGCATAGTCAGGTCTGGTAAGAGCCTATCGCAGCCATTTGATATACACAACGGGCTAAAGCAGGGAGATGTCCTACTGTTTAACTTAGTTTTAGAATACGTGGCCAGGGCGATACAAGAAAGTAAAGAGGGAATTATATAATAAATGGCTCCCTAACACAATTGCTAGCATACTCATATGACATAGACATTATAGGAAAAAACAGAGAAACTGTAATAAAAAACGTAGAAATACTAATAGAAACAGCGCAAATGCGGGAAAAAAGTGACTTCATTAGAAAATAGTCAAAATTCCTTTATTTCATCAAGTTCTACCAATAACTCTGATTTTCGATTGTCTTTTAACAGTCCATTAGTCCCGCTTTCCAAGTCAAAAAGTGGCCACAGTTGAGATGGGTATAAAGTACTATGTGTAATCGCGAACTAGTCACCTCTAAATCGCGCCGATAATACGAAAGAGAACGTGCAATTAATCCAGTCGCTATGTCGGTTTCCGTCGCAGATCGAGTTCTATGACTGCTACAAAGTTTTTATTTAGCTAAAAAGAGGTAAAGAGATTATTTTTCAGCAACTTTCCGGAAAAAATGAAAAATTTTCATTCGAAAAATATTTGTGATTATTGTTTCCACGTAATTTGAATGCCTTAATAAATACCTTGTATCTGAAATACTCATATACATACGCACATACATACACACATCTTTACAGAATAGTCTAAAAATAATGTATTTTATTTTAGCAAAGCAAAATTTATATTCGGTGCGGATATGTATAACAGCGTAATAAAATCAATAAAATTAATGCAAGAAAATAAATAAAGGAATAGATGCTATTCTTTATAGTTAAAATTGTATCTGGTTGCAACCAATTAATGATTTCATTTTAAATAAGAAATTTGTATTTTATATTTGACTGAGAACTCCAGACTAATAGAAAAACCGTTGCAATTTATTAGCACTTAGCTTCCTCAAACTAAATTAATTGTTTTAATATAAAATTTTTTATTGTAATAAATTAATTTTAAAGTGCTATATCTCTTTTTAATTAGGAGCTTAAAAAATGTGTGCTGATTTATTATTAATAGTTTAATTTACAACAGTTATACATTAATATTTTTAATTTAGATCTATATATAAATTAAATCTGTTCTAAGCAGTTTTCGGTACCATTATTTTTTTAAATTAATAAATTTAATTTTATACATTTCAACTCAAATTTAAATTCAACAAAATCTAAAATCGCATAATTAGATCGTCTATACGTATCATTTTTACCCAGATTTATAAGAAATAAAAAATAAAAAATTCTGATATACATTATTTCATTAATCTTCAAATACCTTTTGAATCAATATTTCAAAATATCAATGGAAAAGTTATAAAAGAAACAGAAATATCACCGTTTATAAGTAATTTTATACTCTTTCAAATGCAATATGAAACAATCATAGAGCTCCTCTTCGCTCAGTGGATAAGACGCTTGCCTACCGATACAAGACGCTCAAGCTGTCAAGGGTTCGATTCCAGGTGAAATTCCATTGTGCTTTGGAGCAGGACGTATGCGCCCATACATAGCCTCCTGAAACGTGTCTGAGACGCTAGTAAGTAGGTGATAGGTTTCGCTCTACCGACATCAAACAAATGTAAAATACAAAATCACATATGCATTGTGACATATCGGAGTCCCAAAAAAGACGGGACACATGGCCATTAAAAACAAAGAAAGAAAGAATTAAACAAACATATTATTTCTAAAATACAAAAATAATTTACCTTATCGATTTCAGAATATCGTAAAATATCGTAAAATAAAGAAATCATTGTAAAACAAAAACGGATCGATGAATCTCAAACTTTCTTTTTAATTCAGAATCTTTAAAGAACGAATTCGGACTTTCGCACTAAACAATATAGACGACGCGGCAGAGGACGCAAAAGGTCGTCTCTCACACATACGCAGAGAGGGTCATGCAAGGCGCGCAGAGAGGAATGTTTTGATATTGATTTCCGGGGGGTATGTGTTCCGCAGGCCTATCTAAGCATTCTAACGGCACTTCGAATAGGGAGGATTCTGCGCACCAGCTCCTCTACTCTCTCTCTCTCTCTCTCCCTTTCTTCCTCTCTCCGAGCACATTGCGAAGCCCCATCCCCACATCTACTTCCTTCTAGCTCACTCTCTTGCTTGTTTCTAATGATTTTAGCGCTGCAGAAGCAGCAGCAGCAGCAGCAGCACCAGCAGCAGCAGCAGCAGCTCCGTTATACACAGTGTAACGCCCTCGCACGTGCAAATAAATTGCACACGAGCACATACATACGCATACACACTGACAGACTCTGGGAGAAGTTAGCGCAGACCGCAGCGGCGCCGCAGTCTCGAGAGCCCGCGAGGAGGAAGGAAGACTAAGGAGTGAGAGTGTGTGTGTGTGTGAGAGAGAGAGAGAGAGAGAGAGAGAGAGAGAGAGAGAGAGAGAGAGAGAGCTGGTGGTGCGACGAGGTCGTCCCCGGGCCCCGGGAACGAGGCCTTGTGGGATTCCTAATGGCGATGCAGCAGCAGCTCACCTAGCGAGAGGCTATTAAATGCAGACTCCAGCAGCGCACGGTAATTTTCGTAGAGAGCAAGGCGCGAGCGAGTTCTGGCAGGGCATGCACGAGCTCTGCGAGTATGCAGTGCGCACATACTCGCTCTCTCTCTCTCTCTAACGCGCGGCGACAACAAATAATTATCTTTCGGGGATTCGAGAAAGCTTCTATGTATCTTGTATGGTGGGGGTTGTATGGTTGGACTTTCGTAATATATTGCTCGTCCTCGAAATTTGACGAAATTACTCTGGTTGAAGAAACATCGTTAATTTTTATTTTGCGAGATATTATGTATTATTGCATATTATTACGTATTATATATGTATTATAAACAGTGATATTTTGTATATGGTGAAAACTTACCAGTACTCTCATTTTAAATTAGTATTCTATAAAAAGTTTTTCGAGCAATGGCCATTGTTAAAAATAGCAAAATTAAGTAATTTTAAAAATTTTATTTCGTATATTTCAGTTAAATATCTTGATGGAAATATCTGCATATAGAGTATGTACACTTAACAGTTGTTTCGACTGTCGCAAATGTTTTTTGAAGTTTTGTAATGATGGAGCGTATAATAAGTTAATCTGTTAGGTTAGTTTTTTGTTCAATAGCTCGAATTAGATCATTCTCTGGTACCTGAAAATGAAGTGCCCGTAAGCAACCAATGCCCGTAGTTTTTGGATCCAATGGATCCCGAAAATCTGATATAGAGTTAAAAAATAATGTTAAAAAACCATTAATATTACTCATATATACAGAGCTAGAAATAAGATATATATGAGTGATTCTCTGGGAGATCAAGAACAAAAAAAGAAAATTTTTTTATTTCTTCGGTAAAAATGTTCCTCTTGGTATGTGGAATGTATGTGAATTTTATCATATTTTTTGAAAGACTTAGGTTTGAAGTTGACCAAGGCTAAATATGAGCATGTAGCAATTTTTTTACATTTTTTAACAAATTTTAAAATCCATTTATTTAACAAAATTAAATCTCTTTAAAAAATTGAAATAAAGGATTTTTTTTTTAAATTTCTGAATTTTTCATAAAATATGGTTTTAAAACTTTTAAATGCCCCATTCGATTAATCAAACTCATTTTAAAACTAAAAATCATTACACCAAAAATCATGAAGATGAAGTGACTGCAATAATCGCAAAATAGCAGAAATGCAATATTTATATAAAAAGAATCAAAATAACATCAAATATTGTTAAAGAAAATATTAAAATGCCCATTTTAGCAATAAATTCATATTTAGCTTCAAACAACTTTAAATATAAGTGATTAAAAATGTACAAAAATTCACGACTATTTTACATGCTAAAAGGAACATTTCTGCCGAGAAAAATGTGTCTTTTTTTTAGTTCTAGATTTCCCAGAGAATCATCTATATATATATATATATATATATATATATATATATATATATATATATATATATATATATATATATATATATATATATATATATATATATATATATAAAATATACAAAAGTTTTATAAAAAAATAGTAGCATATTCTCCACAATAGTTACTAAAAAAAAACATTGTTACATTTTTTTCTCTAAAGTGCAATAATTTTAAATGAAAAATACATAAAACTCAGACGTTACGAAAAAAGTTAAAAAATTGAATTTTTATGTGTACACATAACTATTTACTCTTTTAACCTTAAGGTTTAAACATTTTTTTGTATATTTTTATGATAATTTGCGTCAAGTCAGCAGACCAACATTTTTTAATCTCAGGACGAACGGTAAGTTTGTCGAGATGTACAAGGGAATTTCTATCTCTATTTATTCTAGGTTCTGTGATGTTTGACCTGCATACGTATACAACTACTTGATACTACATTGGTAAGTTTAAATTTATTGCATCGGTTTCATTAGCACTTATTTCGTAGAGTATCGCTTGAACTTTTACTGTTGAATAGTATTAACTTTTGACGTCAAATAACTTTTGTTCTATTTATGTAAAAGGAATCTTTTAAGATATAATAAATAAAAAAGAATACTCTCTACTCGTTGAGTGTTTTCAAATTAGCCTAACTGTTATGGTATTAATAATATTCAGAATTAAAAGTTAAAGCGAGACGAACTTAAAGTCTAGGTGTACAAAGAGTATTAGTGTAAAAAGTGTATTTATAATTTAAACTTATAATATTTGTATATAACCCTTTATTTTCATAAATATTATGTAGTAGCTTGTACAAACTACGGGTGAACTTATATTATTCTTATATATTTACTATCCTGATAATTTCTATGAGCTAGAGGAGAATGGAGTACTGCCGGTCACCTAGCAAACGTGCTTGTTATTTCTACTTTCAATTGCTTTTTCTAACTTTAAATAATTATTATGTTAGTTCAAACCATTGACTTTAAATATTTCTTATTGGTTTAATGTAAAAATTTAAGATATCGAAGTTATAAGTTGAAATAAAAAAAAAATCATTTTGACCGGATTTACTCCACATCAAAGGGTAATACCGGTCAGCCTTGGTACAATTCCGATCACTATTAGAAAGTTACTTTTATAGGTGAAAAATTTCTTTAATTCAATTATATGAACTTTCATATGATCCGTCGCATTATGATTCGCAATTACACAGTGAAATATGTAATAACATAACCACTGTTCAATCAAAAACACTTAAGCAAAGTTACCCTACCTGAGAGCGCAACGCAACGTTTTCTTAGCCTCACTTTCGGGAGCGTCATATAAATAACATTGTGACCGAGATTACCCCAATTCTGCTTAGTAATTTAAATTGATATGATAAATAAGCAATAGATTTATACTCTTTCTTCTTTACTACTTCGTATTCTTAGATTGTTCAAATTAATAAAGTTGTAAAAAATGACTGCATATAGTAACAAATAATATGCATAAAAGCTTATTTTATAGACCAGATTTCCTATAAAAAATGTAGGCCTACACTTTGATTGTGTATAATTCCTTAATAAAACTGAATAGAAGGTTGTTTGGACATAAGATTAATTGCATTTTATGTTGCGTTTAATATACTAATTGAATTATTACCTAAAAATTTTAAGATCATTGAAAATAAGGGTGACCGGAATTACCTAGTGACCAGCATTACCCCGTTCTCCCCTATGTCTAGTTTTAAGATAACATTTTACGCATGTGACACTCTTAATTCATTTTTTAAAAAGACTAAATTAAATATTTAATAATTCTGATTGGGTACAAAATGTTTACATTTACATATATTTTGAGAAGCATAATTTTTAAAGTACTTGAATCGTATATATACGAATATATATCGCCAATTTACTGTAATTAAAAAAAATTATGCCACAGAGCTGACATTTTGAGAATATTTGACCCATTTATTCTATGAATGGTACTGTTGATTTTTATAACTAATGTCATTGAATATTATGTAAAAATATTATATTTGTCGTATGCAATCACAATATTTTAATTATTTTGCTTTTTAATAGCATTTACAAATGAATCCGTCAAAACTAATAGTTTCATGATAACCGCCCATTTAAGAAGTTTTATTAATAATTTATTTATCTTATAGTATCAAAATTAATGGCAGGGACAGGAATATTAAAGGTTCCGGTGAAATACTGATATGTATCGTAAAAGCAAGCTCTGATTTTTTTTTTCTACAAATTTTTCAATATTTATATTTTTATTAAAATAAGTACTTACATGGAGACTGTCCCATCTGTGGGAAACAATTTTTAATGATGCTTTGGGGGGTGCTTTTTGGTACCTAAAACTGAAGCCCAGTACCCGTAGTTGGTTTCAATGGGTTCTTGTTTTCGAGGTATGAGCTATTTTATTCAGAATTACTATAACTCAGTTACAAGAAAAAAATAAACGAAATTGGCTTATTTTACCAACTCTTATGGGATTTAACATGTAAATCTGTTTCTGATATATATTTATATATCTTTTATAAAGAATAATATCTTGAGTTTACTCTTTTGTAAAGAATAAAATTCATCATTTACTCTTTTAAAAGAATACATTGTACAAGTTAATCTTTTAAAGTAATTGTCAAATTCTCTAAAGAATAAAATCAGCATTTTATACTTTGCTAAAAGAATCAAAAGTTATTTTTATTCTTCCTAACCTCAATTTTTATTCTTTTAGGTTTAGGGTATCCCTGGTAGAAATCTAAGCTGGTTTCTAACCAGATACGAGGGTAGTTCAATAAGTCTTTAGAATAAAGTATAAAAACAATTTTTTTTGGGTAAATTTTTTTTTATTTTTCAACATAATCTCCTTGGAGCTCTATACACTTGGTCAATCGCTTTTTAAGTTTTTTTAATCCTTCAGAAAAGTGCGTTTTCGGAAGTTCCTCAAAATAAGCACTTACAGAGGCAATGACGTCTTCGTTGTCCGTAAATCTCTGTCCACCGAGCCATTTTTTCAAGTTTGGAAATAAGAAAAAGTCACTGGGGGCTAAATCTGGTGAATACGGTGGGTGTTCGACCAATTCGAATTTTAGTTCTTCAATTTTAGCCATTGAAACGAAGCATGTGTGCACTCGGGCGTTGTCGTGATGAAAGAGAATTTTTTTTCTCGCCAAATGTGGTCGTTTTTTTTAATTTCTTCTTTCAGCTGCTCTAATAATGATGCATAATACTCACCAGTAATTGTTTTACCCTTTTCCAAGTAGTCAATAAGTATAATTCCACGTGCATCCCAAAAACTGTAGCCATAACCTTACCAGCTGACTTTACGGTCTTTGCCTTCTTTGGAGCTGGTTCGCCTGTGGAAATCCACTGTTTGGATTGTTCCTTTGTCTCAGGAGTGTAGTGGTGTATCCATGTTTCATCCACAGTCACAAATCGACGAAAAAATTCCTCAGGATTCCGACTTATGCGCGCCAAAAGAGCCTCAGAGGCGACCACTCTATTGCGTTTATTCTCAGCTGAGAGCAAACGCGGCACCCATCTTGCCGATAGCTTTTTCATGCCTAATTTTTCATGTAGAATTGAAACAACTGCACCTATAGATATCCTTGTGGCCTCAGCTAACTCACGCACTTTTAATCTTCTATCCTTCAACAGCATATCGTGGATTTTATTGATGATTTCGGGAGTAGTTGCTTCTACGGGCCTTCCTGAACGTGGTTCGTCACTTATTGATGTACGACCACGCTTAAATTCATTTACCCAGTTATAAACCGTTGCTAAGTTAGGGGCAGATGTGCCATGAACTGAGTCCAATTCATTTTTTATCTCATATGGAGTTAAACCCTTTAAATGAAAATGTTTAATTACCGCTCTGAACTCGTTTTTTTCCATTTTTCTTAACAAGCAATTTTTTTTTTCAATTGGTTATAAAAACACGTAAACTCAGAAGATGTGGACTGTGACTGCACCATATATCTAGTCGGGAGTGGTGCTGACTGAAAACAGATGATTTGGAGCGATTCGCGCGCCATCTGTTGGTCATTCTAAAGACTTATTGAACTACCCTCGTATTAGCTAGATCTTCTATACCTGCTTTAATTCTGGTTAAGAAATTAGCTAGAAATTAGTTAAAAACATGCTTTTTAGCTAATTTCTAGCTAGATTCTGCTTAATATTCTAGTTATTATAAAATTGATAAACTAAGTAATTTATGTATTAATTAATGATGGAAATAATAACAGTTTTATAATAATTAAAGTAATA
>OX424572.1:214656129-214933629 GCA_949152435.1 Gastracanthus pulcherrimus | reverse complement strand
CTGTTTTGTAAGCAAAATTACACTTTTGCAATGCGTCATCAAATATATGGCTGCAATTCTTTAAAAACTTTCAGCTGTTTATTTTTTAATTTAATATATTTGTTCTTATAGTTCTAAGAGTGAGTGTACAAAATAGCCAGTCTCCTTTAAATACATATAGTATGTAGTATAGTATAGTATATATACACATATATATAGTACTTATATATCCTCTAAATACATATAGTAATAAATTTTATAATTAACGTGCGAACTACGTAAACGTAATTTACACTATCAATTAATCAAATCATACCTTTTGTTTTCATAAATCTTCGAAATTATACGCTGCATCCATGCCTTCATGGGCTAAAGTTTCCAATGTCCTCTGAATTGTTGTTACTTTTATTGAACAACTATATAGCAGCTATATATACAGTAACTATTGTAAATCTAGGTTTTCTGAAAACGAACAATTAAGAATAAACATGAAAGAACAATAAAGATGAACGATCCTATTTTATAAAAATGTTCACAATACTCACTTTGACACTTAATATTGTTATGAATAAATTGGATCACGATGGTACATCTTTGTCACATTCCTCAATCATGTAAACAATGAGTCTTTATCTTACAACCATTTTAATGTACACAAAGATATTTACGATCAAAATAATAGTTTTCGTTTTTTGATAAAACCAGTAGAAATCCACCGATGTTTATTCGATATCGGCATTCGCTGACCGTTTACTAAAAACCGTTGCCACCATTACGCCATTTTGAGAATGTGCCGCCAGGGGCACTGTCGTCGGTCCGAATACCGAATAGTCCGAAGAAATGTGGCGAATTTGTAGATTTCAGAAACGCGCGCGCAGCCGCTTGTGTGCAGCTTGTGCAGCTTGTGCTTTGCCTGGAGGCGCTAGCGTCTCTCCAGTGCTGCGAGCGCTTCAAAACAATCTTGGTGGTCGCGAGGAAATTTTGCAGATCTTGGGAAGATTCTGACTGAAATGATCGAAGAACACGACGAAAGAGAAACAATATGCGATTCGGTGGTAAGATTTGATTGTTCAGCATCAATTTTTACCAAGTATTTTTTGACAGTGTGTTACGATGCAGCTGAAATTCGATAATAAATATTCCTAACCTCACTTTCAGAATTCACTAGTGGAAGGATGTCGTTTACCGGTGAGAATGAATGCGACAGAAGATTGGCGTAAGTATTTTAAGCATTTTAAAGACTTTAATCGTTAAAAATTATAATGTCCATATTTATGTTGATTTTGAGTAAGTGCATAACTCTAATTCGATGTTCCTAGGGTTTGTCGATACTATGCCAATAGTAACTATTACTGTTTATTATGCTAATTTTGTACTAGTATATAGATTTAAAAAATAATAAGCTTATTACGTTTGTAATGCATTTTATTCAACATCTTGTTGTTAGTTCTACATTGAACACAGCAACATTGTATGTAATATAAGTGAATAACTTTTAGGTTAGGTTATGCTATGTATGCATTCGTAAATTACATTGCAAATACTTTTTCAGCTCTTGCCGAGATTATCAGTATAAAAGACATCCAAGGTGTAAGATGTTATTACATACATTATGTAGACTGTAAGTAATCAGTGGTATGTTTTGATAAAATTGCTTATATCGTGGTGAAATTTAAAATGCTTACTGCTGTAGAAACTGATTTCATTTAGGTAATAATTTACTAATAGAAGAAGAATAACTAGTATTGTTACATCAAATTCACCATTATAAAAGCAGTTTAGGATATTATAAATGTTTTATTTATTATTTCAATAACTGTTTATTAAATTATTTATTGATCAGTCAACAAAAGATTGGACGAGTGGGTAGTAGAAGACTGTCTAGATACTCGAAAAGTTCAATTCCCACGTCGAGATGGAGCAACTGCACCAGGGACTGGAGCAGCTACTCCAAAAAAGCAAATACCTAGCAGGCCACAAAGTCCCAGTATTATTAATAATGAACCAGTAAATGGATCAGCTGTACTTCAAGCAGCATTACAAAAGAAAATGGCGAGAAAAAGAAAAGCTACTTTCATAGAAAATGAAGATTCTCAGGATGCAGCACCACAGCAACCTACAGCTGGTCCTCGACCAACTGGTTCGTTGGTTGCTCATCATCATGATGATGTAGTTACAAGAATGAAAAATATAGAACTAATTGAACTTGGTAGACATCGAATAAAACCATGGTACTTTAGTCCATATCCTCAAGAAATGGTTAACCTTACTTGTATATATATTTGTGAATTTTGCTTAAAATACCGCAAGAGTAGAAAGTGTTTGGAAAGACATTTAGTAAAATGCAATCTGCGACATCCACCAGGCAATGAAATATATCGAAAAGGATCGATATCATTTTTTGAAATAGATGGAAGAAAAAACAAAAATTACGCTCAAAATCTTTGCTTGTTAGCAAAGTTGTTTCTTGATCACAAAACTCTTTACTACGATACAGATCCATTTTTATTTTATGTAATGACAGAGTTTGATAGTCGAGGGTTTCACATAGTGGGTTATTTTTCCAAAGAGAAAGAGTCAACAGAAGATTATAATGTTGCATGTATTCTTACAATGCCTCAGTTTCAAAGAAAAGGTTATGGTAAACTCTTAATTGAATTTTCTTATGAACTTTCGAAATTTGAAGGAAAAACGGGTTCTCCTGAAAAACCATTATCAGATTTAGGATTATTATCTTACCGGAGTTATTGGGCTCACACAATACTAGATATTTTACTTAATGTCAAACCTGTCATCGAAAACGAAAAGCCACAAATAACAATAAATGAAATTTGTGAACTTACCTCTATTAAAAAAGAAGATGTGATCTCAACGTTACAAAATCTTAACCTTATTAACTATTATAAAGGACAGTATATTGTCACATTGAATAGGTGAGTTACAACAAAATTTAAACTAATAAAAAGTTATTAAAACCAACCATTAGAAAACATTAGCCTATGTTGCGAATATATTAAAACTGATTGTAATTGGTATATATACGTTATTTTAATCGATTCGTTTAATGACATTTTATTTAATGTAATTATATTACAGCTTATAAAGAATGAAATTATCAAGTAATTTATTCACTTTTTTATAGGGATATCATTGATCAACACATGGCAGCCATGGACAAAAGAAAGATAAGAATAGATCCAAAATGTTTGCACTGGACACCAAAGGACTGGAGTATCCGGGCAAAATGGTGAAATAATCGTTCAATAGACAATAACAAAACACTAACTTATCGCGTAATTCGCTTAATAAACTTAGAAGTGACTGCGTAAGATATACGAATGTACAAAATTGTACATAGAATCGTGTACCTAGCATTTTAAAGAGACTGCATCTGGCTTATTGCGAGGATCAAAGAAATTCCGCATTGACGACCAGAAAAGACATTTTAATACAGTGACTAGAATTTTTTTTAAAGTAACTCGAGCAAATTAATTCATACTTCGTTATACCGATCAATGATCGATGATTTGTACAGGGATTCATCAATAGTGTAGAAATGTAAATAAATGTGATTTTATATAAAAAACAACCGTAAGCGAATTTTCGGTTACTTACCTTTCTTAAAATATTGCTCGATACTATGTAAATACGGATCTTCAAAAATAAAAATGATCGAAAAATAAAAAAGGTATTAAACAAATAATTCTTTTTATAAGTGATTAGCTTTTGTCATGTATATAGATATATATATATTTTTTCATTATATTCAACAGTAACATCACAGTAGCTTCATATACAATAAATCATCTGTCATATAATTTATTTTTTGCATTCGCAGCTTGTTTGAGTTTCATTTTTTTTTTTTCGTTAATAACCACGCGAGAGCATAGCAGCACAACGAGTGCCGAAATCTCGCCTGTACCATATCGTATCGAAATATAAGCAAGGAGAGAAAAACATGAATTTCATTCATTTGTGCGATTGATCTTTTTCACTTCACAATTTGACCTTTCAATCATATTAAGATGATTAACGATAACTTACAAGAATGAACGTTTATGATAATGACATAATAAGGACGAAGAGGAAAAGCAATTATTCAATTACTTTATGAATAAACTGTATATTACAACATGAATGGACGCTCATACTTATAGAAATATGTAAAATAATTTTATGAAATGATCTAAAATTTGAAAATTGACATTTAAAAGGTTATTTTGCCTTATAATAGAATATGTTATTAAAGAAAATTACATAATTTATTGTTTATAAAACGTAATAAAAAGCGATAGTATTTCCTTTTACATTTTCTTAATATTTATATTAAATTAGACGATTTGTGATTATGAGAGTTGTGATTAATAGATATTAAATTCGACGATTTGTGATTATGAGAGTCCATTCGCACGCTAGATATCTTAAAAATTAAGATTTTCGATCAGCCGTCGATCATCGCTCATTGTAAAACACTTTAATCGTTAATTGATCGCTCTTTTCAGTAAACAGAAAGTCGCACGACCTTTTTACCTTAAAGCACACGATAATATTCTCAAAATCGCAGATGACATAATATGACACTGGAAGCAGAAGATGAAATGACGTTATGGTGTTGTAATACACTTTTCTTTTCTGTACTTTATTATTCTGCAGCTTTGCAAAGAGAACGTAGATGCGTGCCAGTATTCGCCTGCTTTTATGGATTCGTAACAACAACAATATAACAACATCAACAACGATATGATTTAAAAGACGGCAGCTGCTTAATTATATGTTGAGAGTTTACAGTGAGTATTTCAACAATTAGTATGCATATGATTTGTGACATGGAACTGCTTTTTTAGGTATATACGGTTTGAAGCATAATGATACGGTTCACTTGCATTTTTGATCATATCATTCTTCTTTTAGTAAGGAAATATACATTTCTATTTAGGTGTAACTCTTATAAAAAAAATTATGAATCTATATTGTTATCTATATTTTTTCATTTTAAATTTTACTTCTGCAAAATGATAGCACAATAATATTTCCTTTTATAATTTTGTGTATCTTACTTTTTTCATCAAAGGTTGAGTTTTACTATGAAAAAGGTTATCATAAGAAGAAAGTAGTAGAAGTTAGTGTTATGGATAATAATGATAATTATAAGCTTGAGAAAATTAAAAAATGAACTCAATTAAATTATAAGGCATTTAAATTTTCACTTTCTAATCCAAAAAATTACTTCATACTAATTTAATACTTAATATTATATATTAATACTTAAAGTTGGGATGTAAGGCGTAACAAATAAATTGAATTCTTTTGAAAAAACAAGGTTCTGATAATAAAATATTCAATTTATTTAAAAATAACGCACAGCATGTCTTTTTGGAATAATAACATAACACCAACTTACAACAAAATATCTGGACGTTTTTCAATTAGCTTTTTCTGAGTGTATATATATAAAGTACAAGAATTTTATATATACTGTTAAAAATCTACTGCAATTTTTACTCTGATATAATACAATTTGTATTTTTTAAATCATTTTAATTCATTACTTTTAAATATTGAATTAATTAACAATTAAACTATTATATTCCATAAATTCATTTATAATAATACCTTACAAATAATTTGCAACTAATCAATTTCTTAATATAGATGATAACAGAAATAAAAACATTTATAAATTTTTTAATTTTATCATTTTCAGTATGTATGCACGTACTACCCCAATAACTAGGTAGAGCAAATTCACAGCAATTTGATGTCAATCTGCGTCCGTTTTTGTCGTTTACTGTAAGTTTGCTGTAAATTTGTGATGTATGCTTTTTTGGGTTTTTATTTCAGTGTAATTTATGATCAATTTCATGACAATCGATAAATATTTTCATATCACGAGTTCCATAATGTGCGTTCATTATTCGCAAGATATATATCGGCTTTCACATAGTATTCATTTTGTTAATTACATATGCTTAATACGATTAAATTTTAATCATAAACAAATGAGAACTTTATAATTTATATAACACAGCAATGAGTAACTTTGATATCAAAAGGAGACTTTCCATTTTTTTTTTGCTTAAATATGCCATTCTCGAGCTCTCAACACTCGTTGCTACCCTACTAGGTACGTGGCTTGAAGATTTTTTTTCATGCACGACATTTCTATACGTATGTATTTGATATATCATCGTGCATATGGATATTGTATATGTATAATATTTATATATTGTTTGTTTCTCACGTTTCTTTAGCGTTTTATTTCTTCACCAGTTAATTTAATCTTTATGTATGTTTTATATATATTTGCATAGTACATGTACAGTTGAACAGTAGACGGCAACAGCTGGACAAACTAACGTTTACTTTTTTATGTACATAATGAACGGCATCAACAGAAACTTTGTTTTTTTTCTGCGATGGCTATTATTCATTTACTCAAGCAATGCCTGCACTGCTTCGCTTGCATTATAGGAATCTGTATTACTGTAAAAACTAATTTATTCGTATAGATCACGTATGCATCGTTAAAATAAAGTAATAGTTAGACTCCATATAAAAGAGAAATAAATTATTTAAGTTGTAAAAAATTGCTTAGATAAAATGCAGAGTATTTTGAGGTAAACATTATAAATGCGTATATAAACCCTTCAAGTTTCTATTGGTCAAAAATATTAAACAACAAAAGAGTTCTACAATCGTCCAGCCGTCAACCCGAACAGTAAGACACTTAACAGTTTTGGCGAACGCCCTTCGAGCAATCCGTTTTATAATCATTATAGTTTTTAAATATCTTTTTTGTTCTGCTCGTCGCGACGAGTCACTCGCAATGTGACAAAGGAATCTCAGTTTTATACGCAACGGTCGGGGAAACTTGGGAGATCTTGGTGACTCGAAACGCTTGAATCTATTCTATTATTCATCGCACTTATTTTCAAAGAGAAAAGCAGTTACAGGTTTGATATTTTGCAAAGTTATGCTAATTCGCAATTTGAATTCAAGCGTTTCTTATACAAAATTTTGACAGTAATAAAATGGGGTGCGTTGCTGTGTAAAAAATATCTCGTCTTCGCTCGGAGTTCTAAGAAGATTCGATTTTTTCGACTTTTTTCTCTTTGTTTCTAAAGGAACCTTACGAATAGAATATTTACACAAACTTTTTTCGGACACGTCATACATATACTTTCATTGTACTTTATTGACGCGGCATACGATTTACGCAGTTTTAGATCGTCCGAGAAATGAAAGAATTTAATTTAATTGAGAAAATAAAGGAATTTATTCTAGATGGTGATGCATATTCTATTCGCCAGGTTTCTTGATATGTTTATTTGTCACAATACATCACGCGCGAGTGGAACAAAACAGCCACTCGACTCACTGACGTCGATATAATATGTATAATATACGCGGCACGAGCGTCCAAACCTTGCCTAAAATTTTTAGTGATGCTGATCTTCGCCTACTCTCGATCGCAACTTTCAGGGATAGCTTACATAATTTTTTTTTTCATTTTGTTCTCGCGTTATATGTATACATATATATATATATATATATATATATATATATATATATATATATATATATATATACGCAAGAATCCATGCGCGCAACGCAGCGCGCGCGATTGTTTCCCACTCAAACTTTTACAGATTTTTTTTTAGAATTTCTGACTTAGAGTATTGAAGATACAAAATCTACGATAGAAAAACAGAACAGACTTCAAATATTTTTCCCTCACATTCAACATCAACTCTTTCAATACTAATTTTTGTATAATAATATAATTACCGATATTATTACTAGTATTGTATTTGATATTTATCATCTATACTCATCATATTAATGCTCGTTATTTTGCGCTATCGTACTTTGTTTATTATAATGTGTCTCTTTATCGTACAGATTGTCACATTCGGTCTATTTATCAAGTACTGGCGTTCTTAAGACAATTTTATTGTATCGTCTAGCAAAACATTTCTCTCACCAACAACCGATAAGCTATTTAAAAAATCGAAACAAGACATTTTATTTGAAAAATAATTACTCATTTGCTACTTAAAAAAAATGTGTTGCTCTCCAAAACGAGTATAAAAAATATGATTGACGCCAGTACTCCTTGTCAGACCAAATTCCAAATATGTATATTTGTTTTTTAGCTTATCCTTAAGAATCTTACAAGTTACTGCAAGCTAAGCCAAGCGCCTAGTTAGTTTCGAGGAAGCGCTTGCCCTAGTCTGTAGCATGCGCGACGTCCGCCACCCCTAATACTTCGCGTTTTTATTTTAGCCCTAAGACTATTACAATTGTGCATCTTTCTGCGTTCAAATACCATATTTTTTCTCTTATTTAATTTTTTCAAAAAGTATTACCGAAATATCTCCAGTGAAAATTCGCTTGATACTTTATATATTTCTTTATATATATGTGTGTATATATATATATATATATATATATATATATATATATATATATATATATATATATATATATATATATATATATATATATATATATATATATATTTATATATATGCTTGTGTGTGTGTGTATATGTATGTATGTATGTATGTATGTATGTATGTATATATCTATCAGACTTCTTGACGTCTTCGAAGTTAACTTATTCACTTTTTCGTTTTCTCTCTCTCTTTGTCTTTACTCTAGCAAGAAAGCTATACGTATCGCGTTGAGAAAATGCTCGTTCTATCACTTCGCTAAATTTTATTGAGCTTCCGCAAGTGAGAGAACTTAGAAACGCGCTTATCCGCCCCGAAATCTCGGAAGTTTACATTATAGAAACGGGCGTATCGAAGTCAGTTTCATTTCTTAAAATTATCAGGTAGCTCAGCTTTCTCTTCTCAAATATCAGCCGTAGTTGTCGATCCGCAGTCGGCGTCTATAAACCGCCGTCGAAACTCTCTTGATTCTGAACCCGATTCTGGTAGGCCTCGAGGTAATGATCGACGTTCCTGTATATACCGGAGTTCGCTTGGAACATCAGTGTCTCGAGAATCCTCTCATGCCTTATCGATTTCGAGGGCAACACAATCTAGAAGAAACATAGTATTAACATTAATAAATAATAAACTAAAACTATACCGTAGGGCGGGGTGACTTTGGACCACTTTGAAACTGTACACTACTCAGATTTGCTTTCTGACAAGAATTAAGTTCTATAATAGGTGCTAAAAGTTTAGTCTTGAGCTATAGTATATACTCACACCCTAGGAATAAAATTTCAAAGGCGTACCTTTGAATAATGTACGAAAAATAGGGTGGTCAAAGTCACTCCGCTTAAAGGGGCGACTTTGAGCCACTATTTTTATTTATATATATCTCGTAGCTAAATTTTCATTTTTGAGCATTTATAAGTCAGTTACAAACTCATTTTATGTTTAACAAATGGCTCCGATCGTAAATAATTAGTCAAAAATTTATATACGAAAACCAAAAACGGCGGAATAGCTGCACTTCTTGCGATCTAACAGACAAAGGTTTTCGAGTTTTGAAATTTAGTAAAATTTTAGTTTACTTTAAAAAATCCAAAAAACACTTTTAGATGTATTCAATAATTTTCTCATTGGTTCATTCTATACCAAAAGGATCTGACCTTCAAATCTGAATACCTCTTGTCGCTCAAAATATATACTTTCTGCGGTACTGGGTATAAAATCATATTTTTTTCATTTGGCCCAAAGTCGCCCCACTGGTCTAAAGTTACCCCGCTCTACGGAAATTTGCTTATGTCAAATATTTCTTTTTAAATTTTATTATAACAAAATATGAAACTTGTGCATGAGTACTTTTTTTCAATGGGTTCTTGTTCTTACGATATTATCTGTTCTATTCTAAGTATGCATCATTATTGGTTATACTGATATAACGACAAAAAGTGAACAATTAAGAATGAATTATTTTAGAAAAAAATGATAATTCTACTTCTAAAAATAAATCTGCAAAAACATTTTATACTAAAATTTCATCTAAATTGAAGAAGATAAAAGTATACGTAAAGAGTCTTAATTTCAGCTTTACTTTGTTAAAATTATTAAGCTTACTCTAAAGTTATGAATTATTCAAGCTGATGAAAAGTGTACGAAATGTCACTGAATTTAACCCGCAAGCACGCGCGTCTTTGTGACACTACACTTTTTTCAAACGGCTTTTTCTCATCGATAATTTTCTTTTCATATTGGGACTCATGTATTCTTCAAAAATATTATTTAGCTTCAAATAGAGCAAAATAAATGAAAAACAATCTTTTTTATTAACAAATTAATAAAAGAAACTATTAACAAAAACGAAAAAATATTAAACAAATTACCCTAAATGTTTTCGATATTTTAGTTCTATTAATAATCCTTGCCAACATCATGTACCTGAATTTGGCGCTTGAAAGGCGCCCACGTGCCGTATCCGCGTAAGACCGAGAAGTGCATCTACTCGCGGGTCAAGAAAAAATAGTATATTGTGCAACTAGGGGGGAATTGGCTTTTGCTAAGCAAGGATGATGATTGAGCACGAGTGGAAGCTGAGGGCGCCGACGACGCCCGAGACGCGTACACGAATGCTCAAATCATTATCCAAGTCTGAAAAGCCCTTTCCACCCGTGTTACACATCATATTTTTTTTAATAAGGGTGTGAATAGGGTCTTTTCATGCACGCAAAGGAATGGGAAATTGGGCATTTCTAGTCGTCTTCTACAGCTAAGAAATAAAAAGAAAAAATTTTAAATAAATTTTTTTTACAAAAATTATAAATTTTTAAATAATTCAAAATTTACAAAAAAATAAAAATTTTGAAGATATATCAATATTTAAAAAAAAATTCGTAATTTTGAGAGTATTTCAGAAGCGGGAGGTAATACATTTCCTCCCGCTCCAGTAAAAACGCTTGGAATGCCCAATTTTCCATTCGTTTTGCAAGCATGGAAAAAGGCCCTTCCCCCTCCCACTTACACGTTGTATTTTTTTGTAATGTAATTAGCGCATGAATAGGCTCTTCTTTATGCATGCAAAGCGGATGGGGACTTCCCGCTATAGCGCGAAGAAATCATTTCCTCCCTAGGGAGGAAATGGGCTCATTTCCACACACTTTACAGTATTTTCTCAACAATGCTCGAAATGCACAATTTCCCATCCACTTTATATGCACGAAAAATAGCCTATTTTTCATTCTATTCCGTCATCATATTTGACTGCGCATAAGAGTGTAATACATTTACATTCATCAAATTTCTATCACTTATTATATCAGTATTCTTATGATTGTGTGTTAAATGATAGAGCTTTTGGTGTATTGCTCTTAGCTATCCCTTTAAATGTACTTCAGATCATACGACAGAGCTACAAAGTTTATAGAATGTTATAGTGCATCATGTAAATGGTGTTCTATAAGTTTAAAATATTCGGTTAATCTGAATAAATCTCCATGTGAATGTCTAATATACGCATTTGTCGACGTTAACAGAATATTTAGACTTTGAAAACAAGGATTATCTACTATTTCATCGAATATTATAAATGTCACTCTAAAAATCTTGTTGCATATTATATATGTAGTATAAATACCAAATCTGTAATACAAATGACACGAAAATGACAATGTCTAGTTGGAATATCTGTCATGCGAATTATTGATGCGATGAGTTCAATAAATTAATAAATTAATGAATATAGTTTGTTTTTGCAACGTTTTGATGATGTGTTGGTAACCCTCTTCAAGCTCGTATTATTGTACATTACATTTGTCAATTCAGCCGTATCCACGAACGAGTCCAAAATCGATAAGCGTGAATTGACAATCGTAATCTGCAATAATACGAGCTTGAAGAGGGTGACAAACGTGTCACCGAAATGTAGCAAAAACAAATTATATTGATTAATTTGTTAGTTTATTGAACCTAGATAACATCGATAATTCTCAACCTAGTATTAGTAATAGATAAATATTTGTGCACGGTGCAGATCTTAATTTTAAAGCTCTTAGCGTCTAGTATTTACTTTCATTTGGACAATTATTCTAGCTTAACAATTCACAGATTTATGATCAGTAGTATAGGTACAGGTTACATATTTCGTGATAATAAAAGCAAGTGAAAGTTTAGGAGATCCCAGGAGGCGCATTCCTTCTTTTACCAGACAACGCAATTCCAATCACCTTAATGAGCTCCTGCGGCGTGATTCTGTAGAGCTTGAGATCGCGGCTGAGTCTCTCCATAATACACTTGAACTCGACGTTGGCGTCGACGTCCGACTTGGTCTTGATGCGGTGCTTGGCCCAGTTGAGCATCGCCTCGAACTTCTTGATCTCGACGACCTCGAGGCCCCGGTTCATGATCATCTGCACCATGGACTCGCTGAGGGTGAGGAAGTCCGGATTCTGAAAGAGCTGGAAGGCCCGGGTCTCGACGAAGGCGAGGATCATGTTGACGAGCTCGGAGGCCGAGGTGTAGCGCCAGTAGTAGTTCTCGAGGGCGCACAGCATCACGCAGACAATCTCGATGCGCAGGAACTGCTTGGCGTGGTGGAAGCAGGCCTGCAGCAGCTCGGGCAGGTCGTAGTGCTCCGCCGCGCAGATCAGGCCCGGGATGTTGCTGCAGGTGAGAGGACAGGAGCCCGTGTGCAGGTAGTCCAGCAGGATGCGGAACGTCTCCGGGTCGAACTCTATGATGTCGAACTGAAAGTTTTTTTAATTAAGTGCTTAGGGTAGAAAATCCGGTTATTCGATTATCAGGGCTGATCTCGCGATTTTTTAAGATTTTCTTTTTATTGTAATTCTACGATCTCACAGAAAAGTCAATTATAATTTATTCATCTACCTTCAATAATTTATCTGAGAAAAAGTATTTATAGATAAATAGATATGAATAAAGAAAAAAAAGAACAAACAAACATTTCGCCGCAATTTCCAGACACGTTCAAAGTTCGAAAATCAATAGTCGATTTCTATTTACCGGACATAGAACCAAATACTTTATTGTAGATAAAAGATATTTGTAAAATTTAAATCCTAGGTGGGTATAAACGATTGATACACTTGAAAACGTTTATTCATTATAAACGATTCTGTATTTCGAGAGTTCACGGTTAATTGCGAAATCTATGCAACTTTTTATAACCTAGGCTAATAAAAAGATTATTTTGCAAATTTCGAATTTGATTATATTTCTTATGTTTTCTTAGCAATAATAGAATCATTTTCATTTAACTTTAACTACGACTAAAACAATTTTATTTTTTTTGTTTTTGTATTAACTTGTAGCAAAATGAAAAATAAATAAGCAATAATTCAACTAGTAAGAAATTATACTCTTTTAAACAATAAATCGCTTTTTTCAACTATATAAAAGTAAAAAATTCTGTAAACCAAACACTAAGCAGATATTAGTTATTTTATAAGGGAGTTCAACATTTCTGTAATAGGATTACATGTACTATTATTTTTAATATCATAGAATAAAAAAAGTTACCTCAGTCTGAGCTAATTTTGCTCGATCGACCTTCTGTGCATCGGCGCAAACGCTAAGTCGTGGAACGGCTAACGATTGAGCTGCCTTGTCTTTGTCTTTGGCTTCTTTATCTGCAACGTTTATAGGCATCTTATAAAAAATCAGCGTGTATGTTACAAGGAGAATATCAGGCATTTGAAGCATGAAATTCGTTTTTAAGGGAGCCATCCTACATTTAATCTTGAAAATAATATTAATTTTTAAGACTTCAATAATACAAAATACAATTTTTTCTTAAAAAGATCCAACAACTCAAAAATGTTTTTAAGCAAAATGATACTTCTTGAGTATCTTAAATATTAGTGAGATATATATTTTATACCACTCTAACCTCAAAATCATAACATCAATATGATTATTCGGCTCTCGTGGTATAAAATACGGTTCGAAACTGGTGCGTAAGAAGATTTTTACCTCACGTGACTTTTCTCACTCGCTTCGCTCGTGCAAAAAACGTCACATGAGCTAAATAATCACCTTCCCCACCCATGTCGAAATGTACTATTTTGCACGCAAAACACTTTTAAAGAAGAATTACCACAAAAAATACTTCAAAAGCCTGAAATTCTCCTTGTAACAAACATAAGCGAATAATGAACTCGAAGAACGTACTACTGCAGTCTTGCGAGCTGGTCCAGCGCTTGCGGTCCTCGCTGGACAAGGTGTTGCTGCCGTGTTTGCGTATGCTGCGGCCCCAGCCCGCGGTGATCGTGCCCAACCGCGAGAAGGCCCGCTTAACCATCGGCGACGACGGCACGCTTTTAGGCCTAAACATATCAGAACCAGTATCTCACAGAAACCGTAGGACGGCACTTTTGGGATTCGGAGTAACACAGAGACTGCTGTTCTTTTCTTTTGTTTCCTCATGGACGAGCAAAGTCATCGTGATGGAATTTTTGGCTTGTTTACCCTCGTATATAGTTACAACGTCAAAAGCTTGATGGTTTAAGATTGGAGATTTTCAAAGACGAATATTCACGTGCTTGATTGTCTTTAGCGAGTATGCGACATAGCGAAAAGATACTTGGCTTTGTCAAGCATTATATATCAATGTGCTTTATTGATAATATGAAATCGCAACATTTAAATTTCAAATATAAAGATATAGCATGAAAGTGCATTTTTCCACTTATTGAATCAAGAATATCAAGGATAAAAAATACAATGCGCATGCTACATTTTCTTGTATAGATGCTGAATTCACAAAATGTATAATTTTAACAACGACGATAATTATAGTTATTCACACATGTTTACCAAACGAAACATGCTTTATGTTGTTGACATTCGAAATGTTTGAAATAGACAATATCAAAACCTGATGACACTGTAAAAAACTGGAAAAAAGGGTATAAATATATCGAATTGAAGAATATCATGCAGTGCTGTGAGGATAGGAGACATGGATGTGCCGTTAAACATCAATTACATTAATTCAAATAAACATTCGACATTGATTAACAATAAAATCGCAGACTGTTAGTCTCACCACTCAAACAGAAATGCTATTTGTCTATAAGAAAAGATGTCCAAGTATATCTTCTGCTTCTATACATTTTGCAATGACTCATTTATCAAAGTTATATTTGAATAAAACTTTGTCAAATTATCTCAATGCAAAAAGCATGCTTTATAATTCGTGAAATATTTCTGTTCCTTTATTTTTTGCAAAACTCACAAGAGTGAAACCAACTTTGTAGCGATTTTTCACTTACCTAGGACTTTCGACGTCCGGCACCTGCAGGAAGTTCGAACTTTTTGGTTTCTGCGGGCTCAGCAACGTCGGTGCTGGTCTGGCCAATAATTCGGCAACTGGTACCTGCGGACTTCCAAAACCGGCTTGGATTCCGTAAAGCATTTCTTGGAAAACTCTAAAAAATCGCGAAAACTCATTAATATTAAATGAAAGTTTACAGTAATATAATGAATACTGTCAAACAAATAACGGCTTCGTATACGCACCGGCTTCTGACACCTAAAATGGCTCGTACGCCAATAAATCGAACTTTTTGTTTTTGTTGACCAGGTACCAAGAACGATACGTCGAATAGATTCGCGTTAAGAGCTAAGTTTTCGGCATTATTTAAAAATACTCTAGTAAAGTCCTTGGCTAGTTGATCGTAGTCTTCGAACTGATCTCTAACAGAGTCCAGTAATGGCGAGGATGGTCTCATGTGGCCAATAGGTCTCCAAGATCCTCGCCTAAATAAATAAAACAGTAAATCAATTGTTATTTAAAAGTTGTAAAACGTAACACATCCCAATACGAAGTTCTTAATAATTAAAAACTTTACCTGTAAGGTTTCGGTATTTGTCCAGTTTCTGCATGATTCGCTAAATTCGCTACGATATCTTCTAACATTTGACTCCTGGTTCTCTCTTGCATTCTGGCGAACTTTGGCGCGGAGTAACTCGCTCGCTCGCCGTTTACTATCTTTGTAAGAATCCATTCGCGGAACATTGCTCCTAAAATACAAATTTAATTAATCAAGATTCTTTATTTCTTTTAATTTTTCTTTCTACACTGTTTCAATGAAAAAAAGTTTTTGTATAAAAAGAAATTTAATATTTAAATATGACTTTTTATCACAGTTTACCTTTTTCAAAGACACTTTGCTCCCAAAGGTAAGGTTTGTAGGCGCCAACTTCATCCCTCGTAACCACGGAAACTTCGTATCGCGTGATTTTTCTTTTAATTCGTGGACTAACTCGTACAAGAATAAAGGTGTGTAAAAAGTGCGACTTTATGCAGGCTGGACTGAAACTTGTGTTGTCCGCTTCAAGAAACACTACGCAAACAATATCGTTGCCTATGTGCCGCTTCCTTTGAAGCTGAAAAATAGCGTAAAAGAAAATTCTATTTGCCACAAAATAAGTTGTTTAAGAGTAAATTTTTTTTCTAACAAAGGGATTCTTTCTCTTACAAGGATAGTACCACACCTTTCGGAAACGAATTTTTTTGTAGAGTTGTAGGCAGAGTTTTATAGTGACTTTAAATGAAGCCTACTACTTGTACTTTCGAGATACAAGCCATTGTACCCTAAATACTCTTTAGTTTAGTGAAAAATGATACCTCTAAAATAGCTATTTATTCTTAGATTTTTTGTATTATATATTTGAAGCAGAGTTCGGCAAGTATTCGACCACAAAATATTTTCTGATACTTTTCTGTTTTCAGTAAATATCAAGAAGAAAAAACGAATTATCAATTTCTAAGCAGTGTACACCATGTATTAAACTGATATACACGATTTAAAAAAGTATCCGAAAATAGTATCTGTCGGATACTTTTTTCGGATACTCGGTGTTCGACGAAAGTACCCATCGAATACTTTTTTCGGATACTCAGTATTCGATCAAAGTATCCGACGGATACTTTTTTCGGATACTTTTTAAATCGCGTATATCGACTTAATACATGGTGTACATTAGAAATTGATATTTCATTGTTTTTTCTCGATATTTACAGAGAACAGAAAAGTATCCGAAAATATTTTGTGGCCAAATACTTGCCGAACTCTGATTTGAAGCATTTATGGAATCATTTTATTGGCATTTTAAATAGCATTTTTCTTTAATTTTTAAAGGAAAACTAAATTTTAATTAAAACAACCCTACTCTCAACTTAAGATAATTTATTTACGAAGATTTCATTAAAGTTCAAGTGGTTTGCTTAAGAATTTACCGAGATATAGACCCACCCACTTGAAAAATAGTAGTTTTAAGAAAAATGCGTTTGAAGTGTCAAAAGCTGTATTGCAAGCACTTGAGGTACCCGCAACATTCTGTGTAAATCTGCCAAATTTTTAATTTTTTTTTTAATTTTTCTATAGAGTTTTAAAACAAATATTATAGTAGATGGTACAATAAAGAAATGGATTTTAGTAAAATTTTAAAGTGGGATTTACCCTCACGAGTGTTAAATTTTCTCAAATCTATAGGTGAAAGACATAACCATATAAATACACTTTTTGAGATATTAACCATTTACTATCAACGTGACATCTGTGAGACCTCACTCACAGTTCAGACCTTTATAACTTTATCAATAGTATATTTTCAGCCTTAAAACCTTTTTGTAAACTCATTAAGTATAATTATAGTTATCATGTAAAAGTTTGGAGCTATAAAATCAATTAGTTTAAAAAGTTATAAACAATTTAAGCATAGAAAATTGAAAAAATAAAAATGGAAATCTTAAAAAGTTATATTTTATTTTACCAAAAACTGTTCGTTTTGAAAGTTTTACACGTTGAATAAATATTAGAAAAGTTTCCATTAGATTTAGTAAAAGCATTTTTGATTTTTTTTTACTTTTTATGTGATTATCTTTTTGACGTGCTTAAAAATGAAGGCCCATAACCTCTTTAAACAAATAATTTTATCTCATATGTAAAATTACTTTTATAACCGAATGTTGTTTTTATCTTTCAATTATTGGCGTCTCTTACTAACACAATTTGTTTATCAAGTAAATATTATGTATATAATAAGTTGACGTTAGCCAAATTTCGCCATAGGGTCATGCAGACGACACGTCGTGGCTTACGTTAATAAATTTTACCTCGGTAGTAAAGGTAGTTAAGGTTTCAAGTTTTTATTTTCCATTTAAACGAATGTTAAAAAGATTCATAAATAGTAGATATGGTCAATTATTTTTACACTTTTCTTATTTTTGCAGTTTTATCCGAAAATATACCAGTAAGGATACCAAAATCTCTCAAAAGTCAATTTTCAGAAAAGTGAATTTAAGTCGTTGTGAATAATTAAAAGAAATATTGGTAATATATAATTAATACATTCGAACAAACTACGAGTAGCGGACTTGATTTCTAAGTAGCGGAAAGCATTTCCCGAAGCATCATGAAAATCCGTTTCCCACTCAGTTACGACGCTGAGTGGGAAACGGACGCTCTCCCCGTCAGCTAAGAATCCCGCAACATTAGACCAACCTTCTGTGGATCATGTTTTTCATAGGGCAGTAACGTCGAGACGTGAAACATGATTTCGATCCCCCGCCAATTCGTGTAGACGGAGTAGAGCCCGGTGAGGTCGTGGACGGTGTCGAGGCCGCCCTTGTACTTGTCGAAGCCCTTCAGTCGCACCTTCTCGCCGAGTATCTGGAGGAACTCCTCGAAGCTCGGCGACTCGTCGTTGTTGTCGAGTATCTCCTCCTCGGTGTACTGGCCCTCCTGCACGTAGATCACGCCGACCTTCAGCTCCGACTTGATGAACACCTGGTCCAGCTTGAGAAGCTCCTCGGGCGTGTCGGGCAGCTGGCCGAGCGTCAGCTGAGGATTGATGTTCACCTCCTTGCCCAGGCTCTTCACCACCTCCTCCCGATTGTATCTGTCGTCACGCGGATACAATCGGTTAGTTAAGAAAACTTCCCTGGTACAAAGTTAGCTAGAATGCCTGGTTAGCTTATTAATTATTAGCCAGATTAATAAGCTATTAATAACTCAAATTATAGCTAATATCTGGCTAGAATCTGCTTAAGACTATGCTTTAAGCAAGAACGTATTTTCTTTGCAAATCTAACCTATTTATATTTGGTTTTGAAAAGTTATTAGTTTTTAAAAATATACATTATTATACTTTATGGAATGTTCAATATAGTATGCCGCCAAAATAAATATTTTTATCAACAAATAACAACTTACGAGATTATAGAAATATGTATATGCAATACTAAAAGTATTTGATAACTAATAATTTCCGTTCCAAAAATTAGTCAATCATAACTTACTAAACAAAAATTTTGTGTTGATGTCGAAAATAAAATTTTGTAATAAAACTTCATTGCAAAACTACAAATATTTATTTACCAATTCTCCAAATTTCGTCATAACTTACATTATATTGTTTTTATTGTTATTTTTAAAATAACAATAATTATATGACTACATGCATTCTATTATTTATAACATAAATTTCTTTAATGAAGACACTTAAATTTTACTCGAGGCTTTGGTACTTATTATGTAAATAATACTTTTTAAATGCACGCGTCGTTATGTAAACAAATAACCTAATTTCCATTACTACTAGACATTTAAGGTATATTTTTAACTTTAATTTAGTCAAATACTTAATGCAGTATGATTAAAATTGCGTATTTCTTTGATTATTATGAAACTGTTATTATTTCCATTATTAATTAATACATAAATTACTTAGTTTATCAATTATGTATTAACTAGAATATTAAGCAGAATCTAGCTAGAAATTAGCTAAAAAGCATGTCGTTTTTAACCGATTTCTAGTTAATTTCTTAACCAGAATTAAAGCAGATTTAGAAAATCTAGCTAATATTTGGCTAGAAACCAGCTTAGATTTCTACCAGGGTTGTTGCCAAGAAATGAAGTTTCTCGGTCGAGCGGAGTGCGGAAAATTAAATGACCTTTTACTTGTATATGCACAGTTTTATATAAAATTAACACTTTGGACAATATTATTTAGGAAAAGAGATTATTTTAAATCGGCACGTTTAGTGTATCAGTAGTATAGGTAACGGTTTAGTCATCCATATTATCGAACGGTTTGTTTCACAATAGGTTATTACTACAATGTTTGAGAATTAATTTTATAAAATAAATAAACAGCTTACTTTGCTTTCAGTAATGCCAAGAAAATTGTATTTGCATTATGAGTAGTTAAAAGGATTCTCAAGGCTTTAATAATTCGGCTTATACGCGATATTGCATAATTTAATTCTTCTCAAACAACGCGGTGAGCAAGAAAAATAATACAAAAAAATGTGGTAAGTTTTGTTATAATTTGATGGCTTTATTTTAAAGAAACTTCTATTAAAAACAGATAAAAAGATTATAGCTACAAGTCTACTGTGCGCTCAGTGTTACATCGCTATATATGTAATCGAACCAATAAAAACTTTATCGATTCTAAACTTTGACCACTAAAGCGTCGACAAAACTTTTCCAGTGTAGTTTTTCCGCATTACTCGTAAAAAGGGAAGAAGAAAAAAGCGTAATTCCAATAGGTGCGACGAGAAGCAGCGGAAACTTACCTGTCCGCAAAAACGCAGCTGGCCGGTATGAGGCCGTGCACCGTGTAGCTGATAGCTCTGACCAGTATGCGAAACTGATCTCTGCCGTTCAGCGTTTCCTGCTTGATACTCAATATTATGGGCCCCAGATCCTCGTCGTTGGTGAAGTAATTCCAGTGCTCGGTGCCGTAAAAGTACTTCTCGTACGTCTCCTGCTCGACGGAGGTGAGCTCGAAGCCCTGGGCAGAAGAAATTAATTTTCTCTCGTTTCGTTATTAAAATAACACTTCAGAAAGTATTTATGAATTTTTTGTTAGCAGATTACCGTCGAACCGAATATTTACGGATAGTGTACTTTTCACTTAGTTATCAAAACCTTAGAAATTGCAATATGGTGACTGTAGAGAGTATATTGAACTGTTTTTATTATTTCAAAAGCAATTTCATTATTAGTTTACTATTCTTTATTTTGCTCAAATTCTCTTATGTAAACTTTATATGCTTTATTAGCTATTCGTAGATATATCATTATATTTGTTACTTATAAAACTTCCTGAGAGAGTTTAAAATGGAGCTTAAGGGTGAGTAATTTAAAAATTTCGTCATCTTATTATTTATATTCAAAAGTTGAGTCCATGTTTAGTTAATGATTTTTAAATTTGAAGTCATTTCTAGAGTTTACGTCTTTCTCAAAAATACAATTCTTGAGTTTCAGCGAGAATGGGCTCGGATTTAATTAAAAAATTATCTTCTTTTATAATTATTTACTTCTTTCGTCGTCCATTGTTCATTGCTCGTCGCCAACAAGTCACATTTTTTCTAACATTTTACTTTCTTAGTATACGAGTACGTGAATGTGTAAAAAATAAAAATTAATTAAAATTAATAAAAAAATCGTCTCAAATTGCAGCGGGGGTGCGAATTTTGTCAAATCTGTTACTTCTCGGTCGGTAAAAGACAAGGCGGCAAATTTAAATTTTCACTTGATTTTCGGACCCCCTTAAAATTCTAGTGACGAAAAAACTAAAACATAATGCCTATTTTGCCAGTTCATTATTCTGGCACTTCGCAGGAGCTGTTCTTCCATGTCATACCTGATTCTTATCCCACTGCTCCTCTATGGCGGTCTTCTTTTTCGGCGCCTCGTCGCCGTCGAGCTCGTTCTCCTCGAAGAGGCAGTACTGCTCGGGCCTGTTGCTGTGGCGTATCGCGTTGTTGCCGATCGAGGCCGGCTGCTCGAGCTCCTGCTCGGTCTGCTGCTCGACGTCCGTCCCGTCCCGGTCGCTCTCGCTCTCGTCGTAGATCGTGTCGGTCGTGATCTGCTGGCGCGAGCACTCGATCCAGTAGCCAGGCGTCGGCAGCAGGTTGTGCGGGTACTCATGGCAGAATTCGTCTGCGAGATCAACAAAACCCGATGCGCGGCTTTACTCGAGGCTCAAAAAGTTATCGCACAGCCGCTGGAGTATTTGTTGAATGTGGCTTTGCAGAGTTATGTTTGTTTATGTGTGTTTGTGCACTCGTAGAATGTTAAACATGCGATATTAAGCGTAGGATACATACATTTCGAGCGTGAGGAATACTCGAGAAATTATTATGAATTTTCATAACATTTTAATACGATACATTTACGTACGTTCGCAGTACACTTTCATAGTTATGTAATGTTATTACATCTATATAGAGAATTAAATTTTAACACAATATTGCAGTTTGATAAAGAGGAAGCCATATTACTATGGAAACTTTAAAACGACGTTACATTGCTTTATTATAACTCATGAGCCAATAACT
The DNA here is from genome assembly GCA_949152435.1 of Gastracanthus pulcherrimus. NCBI lineage: Eukaryota > Metazoa > Arthropoda > Insecta > Hymenoptera > Pteromalidae > Gastracanthus > Gastracanthus pulcherrimus. The sequence continues at coordinate 214,911,339 of OX424572.1, read as the reverse complement.
GTGATCATTATAATTAACTTCAAGGCTGTCTGCTAAACTCTATATCGGGAAAATAATGAGATTTTTTAAATTAAACTTTATACTAGCTTTAAGAAAAAAACATTTTTCCACTGCAATTCTTCATAGATTGCATAAAGTTCTTAGAAGAAGCAAAATAAAAGTTAAAATTAACTTTATTAAAAAGTACTCCTTTTTCTGGGCTCAGCAGTTTTATCCAAAAAATGATATACAAATTGTATTACGAAAAATGGTTACTTAAGTCTTCAGCAAAATGTTCTTTCAAAACATTTGCGTTGAAATTCATGTTCAAATACTTATTCGATAAAGCTTATTCAGTCATTTAAAATTTTCAAACTCTTAATTCTTTTTACACTTTTTTAAAAAAGCTTCTTAAAATAAATCAAAGATTTAAAGCACTTTTAATGATTATTGTATAAGAATCTTTTGTCATAATTCAGAAGTTTTTAAATCTTACTATTGTCAAAACTTGATACTATAGCAATGTAATGTCAAATCAATACCTTCAATAACTAGCAATCGCACAAAGCTGCTCCTAAAATACACAAACCCTGCGCGGAATCTTACGCGAAAAATGCAATCCAGTTGTCAATCGAATTAAATCAAGGGCAAACGGACTCTGTTTGCACGATTGAATTCATTTCCAGGCGTACACACGCGGGGAAACAAATTTGCACTCCGCAGAAATTGGAGCCGCCGCTGCGCGCTGCCGAGACCGCAATCAAATCACTGTAAGGTAGAACACCAAGCTATTTTCAAACACGGCTTGGTATTCGAACTTAGAGTGACCCGCCTACGGTTTCCCATTCCTCTTCTGCTGTCCACTTCTTCGGCTACATTTTCGCTTGCGTCACCTTCTTCGACGTCTTCTTCTTCTTTTGTCGTTCACTCGCCGTGATGTATATGATATATGTATGTATATATATATATATATATATATATATATATATATATATATATATACGCGCGAGGAGCGTGGGCTTGAAATTCGTGAATGAATCGAGCCAAGAGAGAGAGAGAGAGAGAGAGAGAGAGAGAGAGAGAGAGAAAGAGAGAGAGAGAAGGACGAAGACTCTACGCGAGGAAAATCGATGACTGACGAACCACCTGTAGCTCTCTCGCCCGTATTTTCTCGCTGTATACCCTCAGCCCTCTTCATTGCGTTTCTTTTTAAAGGTCTATATATGTATGAACATGGCAAATATACAGGACAAAATCTATCGTAGCGTTTCGTAATTACGGGTGTTTGTCACTCGGCACGCTCTATGATGAAGTTCCTCGAATATACGACTCAAGGACGTAGGATAATCGAGATTTGGCGACATCGCTTAAAGTGTTAACACTAAAACTAAAACTAAAACCTTCCGTTATAAACTTTTTTCACAGTATCGATACAAATGATAATTAATCAAACATACTTGATTACCTTATTTGTTATATGATAATATTTATAAATGTTTTACTAATTTTTTCATATTTATCCATATCAAAGTGCATTTGACAAATTGTACAATAGTTTCGTATCAAACTTTTTTTATTATTTTTCGGATACATAACAAATAATTATGCTCAGTAACAATTTTTTACAGTTAGTTATTGTGAAGATTAATAAAAAAAACTGTAAGAATAGAATAATTTATTTATTTTAGTGTTCTCTTGTCAGAAAAATATGGGTTAAAAAGATAATGAAAACTATTCTCATGGAATATGTATCAAACGAAGCATTCTGTAAACTTATTTTATGGGTCTCACATAAAATCAATAAGCTATTAAAAGCTTTAATATTGAATTACATATTATTAATTACATATTACTTTTACATATTAATTTTACATATGTTATACAACTACAAAAGATTGTTAGGCCAAAAAATAAAATAATCTCAGACTTTCGAGTGTTCTACATCCTTAATAGAGAATGTAGGTATACAATTTATTTCATGTTATAACAGAAAGAATTGAACATGAGAAGAGGAAGATAACTTTACGAAAAATAGCTTTCTTCTTATAAATAAAAATATGTTGAAATTCATATTCTGAATTTTGTTCTGAAAAATCTGCATAAGTACATTATGTATATAAATATAATTTTAAAGAATTCGAATACTACTTTAAGTTTTACGTCTTTTGTGCTCCGAAGGAATGTCTTAACGAGTTTACGCGAGAAAGACCTTCTATCTCATATAACAAGTAATATAAATGTACAATACACTATCCGCTATAATAACGTCATTTATATTTTAAGCAATACGAAAAATAACGTTATTTAAAATATTTAAAACCCTCGTCCCAGTGCTAAATTCGTCCTCATTATCCTCGTTATTGTTCTCATTGGCAAAGCAGAGTTCTTTTTTTATCGTTTTCACTATTCGTTTGAATAATTTGTCGAAATGTCTGCGAGAGCGTGGAGATGAATATTTCATCATCATTAACGAGAGCGCGCGCGCAAAACACGTCGTCGTCGACGTCGCGTCAACAACTAAATTACAACGGCAGAATTAAATCTCGCATGGGGGAGATAACGACGACGAATATTGCAACTTTAACAATGAGGCGAATAATTGTCGAGCGTAAAACATTGAAAAAAGGAGCTCGAGTTTTGATGTCGTTACGAGGCCGTGGTAACGAGGATGCGAGGGTAAATGTGTAGGTATAAGGGCGTCTCACCGTTACGCAGTGTCTAATTTCGCTTGTAATTCGACGTTAAAAGGGAGAATGCTGAGCGTGCGTGCGCCAGTGAGTTATACATACCTGAGCAAGCCTGCGGCGGAAGCGGAAATATAAGGGTGGTCGAGGATTTTCTTCGGGCAACTGCGCAGCCTAAACTTTGGGGCTTGAAGCTGCGCAACTGCTGCATGAAGTCCGAACACTCCATCAGCGCCACGTCGGCAAAATGCAAGTCGCAAAGAATTTGATTTTTGAACCTGCGAATAATGGAAAGGAGAACAGGGATATGTTATTACGCGAGAGTATTGAATAATTCGAAATCTACTCACAGTAATACTGTTGGAAATTGTAATTCATTTTGCATTCAAAAGAAAATTAAATGCTCCGTGAATTTTGATTTTGCGAAATAAATAACAATGTTAAATTGCATTTTTTTATAATTTTATTATTTTTTTATCCGGTAGAAATAAAACCTGCACATTTTTAAGCATTTTCATTTAAAATGATCGTATTTTTTAAGTAAATAATAAATTAATAATAATCATAGTAATAATAAAAAGATTCTTAGTAAATCATTTTTTAATACTGATAGTTATTATCCAGGCATATTTGTTTTTTAAATTATCTATCCTCTAATATTTACAGTAATCAATTATTTTATAAAAATAGTACAGTAATGAATATTTATCATATAGTTTTTATTGTCGATTAAAATGGTTTTCTACAAGAAACTAACATTTTTAGATTAGCTGGTCAAATACTGCTAAGAAAATTTGTTTCTTTGTCTACCATCCTCACTTCATGGTAAGTAAATAATTAATTTTATTAAAAAAGATACTGTACCTGCGCGCCCGTTTCTGATTGGGTCCCGTGAGGTTGAGGCCGCAGCTGTTACATTTTAGGCACTCCTCGTGGTAGTGGTTGTTATCGTAAAGCGGGGATGGCTCTAATAACATGAAAAAATAGGTTTTACCTTCACATATTCAATTGTCTGCTATTCCTAAAATAGTTTTATATTATAGACTCATTTTATTATCACGTAATGTCCAGTGAATAAAGACAGGCTATAACCAGACACATTACACTAAGTATCATACATAGGCTAAAAATACTTACTCACTGTACTTGCGGCCCTTTAACAGTAGCCTTTAATACAGTATCGCTTTAACTTTCAAAGTAGAATAAAATGAATACAAGCAGAGATAAGTATTGAATAGTTGAAAATATTATAGAGAATTTCTTTTTATATTTTTACATGCCGCACACTATTTATTTATTAAAGAAGTATCAATATCAATAATTGATGAAATAGTTAATCTGAGACTCTATTAATGTTACTAAAAAACGTTCTATTAAAGATTTAGAAAATGCATATCATCTAAATTAGTAAACAGTACGCATCTCGTTCTGCCATATGTCCTACAAATTTAGTTAGAGCCTATAACGCCTCCTGATTGCGTAAACATTAACCTCAATCGTCTCGATAACTTTTGAGATAAATTTCGCAAAACAATAATAATATATAAAATCGTATGTATGTGCTACATGAAATTCAAATATCTCAAGCCTCGGAGCACATAAATCTTTCAGCTTGCGAGCGCGAGCATCTGTCCTTAAGGAAATATATATGAAAATTAATTCCCGGCGGCGATCGATGAAATATTCCCCGCACGTTTTTGTCGATAATAAATAGGTAGCGATCGGGCCGAGCGACTGCAGGCGCAAAAAATCCTGACGCGTGCTTGCAAGCCGAACGGCACATCGATTTCCAATGACTCGCGCGCGAGACCCGGCACGCTCGCCTTCCTTCCTACCATAATGCAACGCTTTTTGAAAAACATAGCGCGCGAACGTTCGCCGAGAGAGACGGAGATGACGCGCGTGCCAAACGCCGTTACACGAGAGTGCGCGACGCGCATCGGGGATTCGACAACAATGATGTATAAGCCAATACACTCTGGCTCTTCCATATATCGAATGCGGTTCTTTGAGGATTGCTTTATCAATAGGATGGACGTAGGGTAGAGCGGGGCAATCGCAGTCACTTTAGCGAGTATGCTGATAGTTTTAATATTTAACGCTTGTTATTCATCTTATCACTTTACGTCATCAATTTAAAGTTTATTTTATCAATATTTACAAGAAAAATCACGTATAAATGAACAATATTGAAAATATAAGCTAAATAAAAATGTTTTTTGATTGGGATTACTAAACTGATAAAATGTAGTTTTATATAAAAAAATTTTCATTTATTATGTCACTTCATATTTTCAGAATGATTGCTTTTAAACATAAGAAGTTTTCTGGATTTGTGAAAAAAAATCTTTTTTGGGTTTAACCCAGGCCTGCCCCTTATATTATCAAAATGGGAAAAGAATCCTAGTAAATTGACAAAATGTATTCATAAATCCTTATTTAATAGATGAGATTTCTTAGATCAAAAGTATCTACAAATTTAACTGTTCATTAAACCTTTAATATTAAAAAATAAATTAGATCTGAAACTTAAAATTCGTTACTTATCACATTATATTTAATACGACACCGAAAAAAAATTTGGAAAAACTTTTCTTTTCTTTAAAATAAGGGTGACCGGGATTACCCACTGACCGGGATTGACCCGCTTTACCTTATAGTTTCCTAGTACAGATCTTGTGAGTAAAGGAAATTAGGAAATTAGAGATGGTAGTGCCGCAGAGGAATGGTAGCACTTTCTTTGATTAAAATTTTCAAGTGTAATAGGTATGAAAGTAAGTATTATCAACGAAAGTTAAGGTACAGGGCCTCTACAGGATTTCTATCAAAATATCAAGAAATTTGAAATGGAATTTTAAAAAATTTAAAAAGTGTAAAAGTATTTTGAGACTTGATAGAACAAAAATTTTTCAGAATTAATACATTTATAACCATTTTACTATAATGGTTAATATTGTGCTAATGTAAGATTGAATATTTAAATTTATTTTCTCGAAACGTATTTTTCTAATTTCAAAAAGTTGCTTGTGCATTCAATATTGATTAAATAGTAGCAAATATTCTTTTAAGTATTACAAAAAGAAGATCGAACTCTTATATAAAGTGTGTATTGTATATTACATAATTTATTCATGATCGAATACATGGTATTTATTTTATTATTTAAAATGGAAGTATATTTTTCCGGAGGTTTTATATCAAAGATATAGAGCAACAAAAAATTCTAAGTATTCACTACCAAAAGTGATTATATCACAACTTATATTCAACAATAAACTATAATTTAGACAAAGATTATTATTATTTAATTAGTTTTACTAGCTTATTTATGCATAGAATAAATAATAAATAAATCTATGTATATGTAAATAGTAATTGTCATTAACCATTATTTACGCGAACCGTCTTATGAATACTTTGAAACTTTACACCACTCAATTTTGCTTGCTGTCAACAATTACGTTATAAAACAAGTATCAAAGTTTTAGTCTTGAGCAATAGTATATATTCACAAAAAAGGAATAAAATTTCAGAAACCTACCTTTTAGTAATGTATGGAAAATAGAGTTGTCAAAGTCACCCTATTCAGAGGGGCGAATTTGAGCCACATTTTATGTTGGAGCACTGGCAAGTTAGTTACAAACTCATTTTATGTTTAACAAGATAGTCCGATAGTAAATAATCAGTCAAAAATTAAAAAATAAAAAACATAAATGACGGAATAAATTTTTGTTTTACATTAAAAAATCAAAAATTTTTGTGAGTTTGTTACACTTGTGTGAGAATCATTTTTATCACGTGTATCGAACATTATTTTTTTATACTCTGTATAAAAAGATAAGTACCACTTTTGTGTACGCTTGCGCAAGCAAGCGTGCCTAAAAGTGGCACTTATCGCACGGAAAGTAAAAAAATCTTATTTGTTCATTTGGCCCAAAGTCGCCCCACCTGCCTAAAGTCACCCCGCTCTACGGTACCTTAAAATGAGTGATTGTCTAAATCATTTTGAACGTTTTCAACAGTACAGTTTATTAAGTTACCCCAAAGAGCTAATACCGGTGTTGGTTTTTCGAGTAAAACAGTTAATATCCTTTCAAAACGGCAAGACATCGTCAAATGAGAAACTCAAACCTTTTGGCGGCCAATTTAGCCTGAGGTCTAGCCCCTAAAGATAAACAGTGAAGCAGCAGCGCAGTGAACCTTCGTCCGTCGCGTGCGCAGAGGACGAAGTTTTAAGCAACAGCTCGCACTCATGTGCCTTGTACCATTACATTGGTCCCTACACCCACACACACATTCCCGCATGCGAGAAACCCGAGTAACGTGAACACACAAGTAAAGTAAATTACGTTTATTTATTCTTTCTACCATAAATTATTATTAAATTTATACCTAAATTTAATTCTAGTGAAATATAATTAGGGGCCGTTCATTACTTATGTAAGCACCCTTAGTAGGGGGGGAAGGACTCTAAAATATTTTACGATTTCTTACCTGGGGGAGGGGTGATATAGTAATTTCTTACGTAAGAAATATAGTATTATTTACATAATATTAAAATTCAATATTGTAGAGAATAAATATTATTATTACTTGTGCATTCTACGAATACGTAGAAGGTGAGTTCAAAATAGAAATAAAAATGAAAATGATTTGGTCGTTTTGTAACCCCTGAACCTCCTTAAACGCGTATTTCTCGAAAGGAATTTTTTTTAATTGGCAGATACAATAACTCAATAAATTTTCAACCAATCAACTTGAACTTTTTGTGACATGTATAAAGTTAGATTCTGGAGGTACTAAACCTACTATAATACTATAACTAATTTTTTTGGATTTTGTGTTCGCCCACTTTAACGGATACTCGAGTGTCCGCCGATTGAGGGTCTCGACGTCAAACCAACGGCGCACGACCGTTGTGTACTTATATATATATAAATTATTTTTACTACTTCAAGAGTGTATAGATATACTTATACAAGAAAGTTTTGATTGATTTGAATAAATAGTTTCATTGTGAAAAGTTTCCAAAAATCGTCTCTGTTTTGGTCATCTATCCGTAATGCCCCCCTTAATACTATAGGTACTTTTTGTGTATTTAATATCTCATAACATATAGAATATGATTTTTCAAACCTCCCTTAAATAACAGTAGTTCTATAACATAATATGTAAATTAAAAGAATAAACACCATATCATGTTAATCTAAGATATACAGCATTACAAAAATATGCATATATAAACTACAGAACTTCTTTAAAACTTTGTAATTTAGCTTGAACATTTAAACGTGTATAAAATCATAGTAATACTGATAATCCTTTACAGTGAAACAATATCCAAAAAATCTTGAGTTTGTTGGGTTTAGAAAAGTTATGAATTTGTGACATGAGAAAATAATTCAACATACACAATCTTATTTTCAAACAAGAAAGTAGCTGAAAACAACCGTCGAAAACATATACATATATATATATATATATATATATATATATACTAAAAATAGCCATAACCCGACTCAGAATAGGACACTCAAAAGCTACACATCAATATCTACTCCAAAATCTTGCCCCACCTACATGTAATGACTGCAAATACTACCAATTAACTATCGAGCACATCCTAGTTGAATGTCCCAAATACTCTCAAGAAAGAATACTCTATAATATCACAAAAAACCTCAAAACAAATCTAAACGCCTATAAATCCATCAATAATGTTATAAAATATCTAGATAAAATCAACTGCATTAAATTCCTGTAATACCCTCCTCCTACTCAATCTAAACAACCTAATAGATCTTGAAAAATACATGTATATTATGTTCTATTGTATTAAATTGTATTATTATTATTCATAAACTTCAAATGTATATCTGTATATCTTCTTACACAATATATGTACTCAAATTACAACTAAATGTACCTTACCTATAAATCTACCAACAAATATGTAAATATAACTATTCATATATCTCAGAAATCAAATGTATAAACGGCTAACGGCTTTAAGCCGATGCGACTTGAAATAAATAAAGAAAAAAACACCGCCGAAAAGTTAAATAATACAAAAAGTAATACATAACTTTGTTTGTATTAACTTAGTAGACATACTGAAAAAAAAAATTTGTTAAATCTAAGTAAACGTTTCCTTGAATCGTACTAAGAAAAGATTTACTTAAATAAAGTAAATATTTAAATATTCAAATAAAATTTACTATTGTCAAATAAATCTTTTCTTAGTACGATTGAAGGAAACGTTTACTTAAATTTAACAAATTTTTTTTCAGTGCATAATTATTATCAACGCAAGCGCTTCGTCTTTGACTCCCGAAAAATTCACGTTTCGCCACGCACACTCCACACTCGGCTTTCCCTGCGCGCATTCTAACCCAGTTGATTCTCGGGCAGCCGCTGCCGGCGGCCGCGCGCGCGCCACAATACACTGTATACACCGCTGGCCGTCCGCCTCGGCGTGCGCGCCGGCGAGGGTGTGGCCGCGGGCTCGTGGTCCTCCGGTATTATGCGCTCTCTCCGCGCCACGGCTCGCTCGCTCTATATACGCTTCGCGGGCAGCGAGGGATAGGTTCGCCGAGAGCGAGGCGCCGGCATTCCAGCGCGCGCCGCCAGGAATTTTGATATAAGACTCGGTGCCGCGCTGCTAAGTGCGCGTGTGTGTAGGGGCCGTCCGCGTGATTATGACAAGTCGTACGTCCTCGGGTGTAATATATGGCAACGGCATGCCGTGGGGCATTGATGAAGGCATCGGGCCGGCTTGCCGTCTCTCCTCTTATTTTGACGAGGGATATCCCAGAACGAGAGGCCTCGTCGTTTCGCCCGTGCCCGGTCTTCGAGGGATGTATTGCGATAGCGCCGAGACGCTTTGTGGGGAAGGCATTTCCTAACCTTGGGAACGAAAATGCCAGCTTTGACGTTTTCCGGCTGGGAATATAATGTCGCGGATGTCGGGGCTTGTGTACATAGAGCGCTTTCGTGCCCGTGCTGTATGCATTATTTAACACTAATTCTCGATGAAAGGCGTTTGAGGTCGATTGATACGTTGATAGAATTGTGCTGATTCATGGGAATAATACATTTTCTTTCGAAATTCATCGATCTCGTCGTATTTAATGAACAAACATTTATTTTTTACTTTGTATTTTAGAGTTGTTATTCATTAGTGAGGTGCCGAATTGCGAGTAAAAATTAGGTGCGCAGTTAAAGTTAGTTTGATTTTTTAGGGACTGATCGAATAAATAAAGAATTCTCGACCAATATGTAGGAATTCCGTCTCAACTTCTCTCGTGGACACTCGGTTTTCCCATTTTTCCTGGACATAGGTGACCCCAAATTCATTATTTATGAATGATGCCGCAGTCGTCAATTATTCAGGACATCATTAAAATAACACAATATAAATTGCGTTGATGTTTTTATCATTTCTTGCACTGTCATTTGGCCTTCAGCATATCCTATATATATTGCAGTAATTGTCATAATTGATATTGATAACATAAGTCCGTGCTGCTTACAAAGAAAAGTTTTCTCATTAATTCGTGACCAGATTCTCAATGCGGTTTATTGCTTGTTAGATTAATTTACTGACAATAAATGTCCACCCTTAATTAAAATATTGCAATTGTTTTCTTATATTTTCTCAACTAAAATAAATATTACTTTATTTGGATAGTAATTTTTAGGTAACAATTTTGTAAAGTATATTAAGATGTTGAGACAGCTTCTAAATGAATTGATCTAGTTAGTGTATGCGTGGAATATTTCAGGTGCAAATTCAGAACCTCGGAGACACAATCCAACTAAGAGCATTGATAATTTAGAAAATTACTTTATTTCATCCAAGTTACAAAAGTATATAATTATTTTTATCCATTAAAAACAGAAAACAGAAACGTCCTTGCATAGGTGGAAACATTTAGTCCAAGATTGTTTATTTTCCATTTATCTACTTTTCCTCTTAAAACGTCCACGTGACCACTTTATCGCCTTCCATTTAGTGAGTCTAATCTTTCAAACGACGTCGACATTTTCCTCGTCTGTTTTATTTTTCACACTCTTAAGCGAGTCTACGCTCTCCTTTTTTTGCGTCTCTAGACTGTATAAAGCGTTCCGCTTTTGCGCATTCCAAAAAGAATAAAAGGGAGAGAACCTTTCCCGCGCCGAGTCACTTGCAAACGTGAACAATTTACATTACTCTGCAGAAACGTATTTGTTTATTCATGCTATAATGTAATGAGAATGAATATTTTATAAAGGTGATATAGTTTATAAGTTTCCGTTTTAAAATAAAGAATTTTGGTTTAATCTATAATTACTTTTCATTAGAGTTATGTAAATTATTTGACCAGATAGCGGGTCGCATGTCCGACCTCCGCCACCGAAAAATTCGGAAAAACATTTTCTTAAAATGTCTCCGACAAAGCGGCCGATGTCTTATGAGGTACGCGTTTACCACTTGAGCCATCGACGACCCCTATTTGTTAATAGAATTTTATTTTATTTTCCCTTGTTATTCACGAGATAAAATATTTAAATAATTCCGAATGAACGACATTCATTAGAAATAACTTACTCTTTTAATCAAAAACTTTAGCGTGACATTTGGTTTGTTCGTACATAAGTTATACTAAGAAGGAAAACTTGCATTAAACGTCTATTAACTTTATCAAATAAAAATGTACTCAAACAAAAAAATGTATAAAACTCTTCGTAATTATATTCCAAATGGGTCATATCACTAAACAACGAAAATATCGTCCATTTAATTCTGCTATAAAATTCTCTCACGCCTCGAATACATTCACAGTGTTACGTGTACATGCGTGTATTAGGGCAGTCGAGCGAGTCGCTAAAAGGATTCGAAAGTCCGCCCCGTGTCACGCGTACGGTATTACTATACTCCGCTCTGCACTTCTCTCGCGAGCGAGTTCAAGGCGCGAATCAATTTCCATCCCCGATGACGACGCTCCGCTCACTCGCTCTCGCCTATTTGCAACTTTATCGCTCTTAAATATACGCGAGAGAATTCAAAGGAGCGACGACGAGCTGTTTGCCTACTCGCTTATATTTATAAACTTCGAGAGGCAAGCTGTGGAATTTTCATTTTTTATTTATTATTCGGGCTGGGAGAAACGAAATTGTGATGACGCGGTAATCTGCCGGGATTCCATTTTTTTTCTTCGAGTGCACTTTCCGGATAGAAGTAGCTGCGTGAAGGAGGACGAGCTTGCGCTGCAGAGATAAGGTACGAAAGTTCGAGAATTGTAGTTTTCTGATGTTTTATAGTTGGACTTTTCTTGGATGTGATGAAAATTTGTACTCTGAAGAATTTTGTTTGGTAGGGTGCGGTGCAGAATAGTACATTATGCAACAAGAGAATAATCGACTTTATTTGATGTTGGATTGAAAAATCAGCCTACTGGAGTGTTTAGGCCTCGCGAAACGTGTGGTATCATCCGAATGGTAACCCGTGTTTATGGGCTCCTCTACAGAGGGCGTAAAATGAATTTTTGAAAATAGGATACCATCCAGATGATACCACATGTTTAAGATGGCCTAAACTCTCTTAGGGATAATTTTCGAAAATTTACTTTACGCCCGCCGGTCGGATAATGGACACTTTTGTTCCGCTACATAGGCATGAAATAACGCGTTTTCATGCAAGTGTGGCAAATAGTGCATTACGATACGTGTGACTTAAGTGGCTCATTATTGCATGGCGTGTAGTTAGTGCCCGAGCGTAGGGCGATATTCACGTCGTGCGATGGGCCACTTAAATTACGAGTATCGCATATAATTTTATAACACTGCTTGCCTAAAACCGCTGTCACGCCTAGCCGTGCCTTAAGCAGTCCAATATTGCACCGTGAGGTTAGCAATAATACACTACTTAAGTCACGAATAGGCGTGACTTAAGTGCAGATTTAGGCCACCCAGTGCTATAAAAGTACTTTTTTTGTAACTCGTGCATGATTTTCACGTTATTTGCCCTCAAAACCGGAATTAAAGTGACCGTTTTCCACCAGCGGGCGTGAAGTGATTACTTTACGCCTACTATTATGTTGAAATGTAGTTTAGAATGACTAGGAAATATAGCCTTAACAGTTGTTTTATGGCTGATCGTGTTCTCAGTGGAAAATACTGCGTTTAGTCAGGCATACACAATTTCATAATTACTATAATTAGTAGCTTTTTTACCGTATTTACGCCATGTGAACTGTAATAAATAATGTTTCAATACAATGTTGTAATGCGCCCATGATACTTCGTATCGAGCATAATTCTGACTTCATAGCTTAATTAATTTATCATTCATTATTATAGAACCATTAAGATGTTAATATTTAATACATATTTTAATTAAATACTCATAAAAAAGTTTTTCCATCCATTTGCAAGTACATAAACCTAATTTATCGCTCGAATCCTAACATTCGCGCCGTAACTCATCTTCCGCATGGAAAGACGCTAAAGCAGCATGACGAATCGTAAATAAAACAAGTCCGATTTCTCTGAATAAATAACCAATAAAACACAGGCTCGGAGCGAGAGAGACCTAAAGTTTTTCACCCGGCAAAGATCTTTCACCGTCGGTCGCCTCGCTCCCAAAATCCCCGAAATACGTGCCCCGAGCTCCTCCACGCATCCCTCCCCCACGCATTCCTTTTGTTTCGACGCGCCAGCAGCTTTCTTCACTCTCCGTCCGTACTACACTATCCACTAACGCGCCGAAAGAGCGAACAATAAACCTGCAGCCTTGAAAACCCAGCGAGCCCCTGGCATGATAACGAGATTCTTCTTCTCTCTCTCTCTACTTTCACCCTTCATTGAGCGAAAGCTTCTCCCCCCCGCTCGCGCTCAAAAATTTTTCAATTAAAAGCCCATTAGCCGGGTATTAAACAGGGATTGGAAAGTAATTCGATTATGCCGGCAATTGAGTTTCCCCATTCAGAGTCCGTGTACGCCGGCGCGGCTCGCAATATCCGCGACATCTCGCTCGCTCGCATCCACAAGTGTTTTTACTCCCCCCCGCGCGCGCCTTTGGCTTTCTTCGACGCTGCCGTCGTTCTCTCTCTCTCGGCCTCCATCCACGCGCGTATCCTCCCGTCCCTCGCATAATACGGGCTGCGTGCTCGGGATCGACTCGGCCGCGGTAAACACGATTTTTCACGCGAGCCGTCCTGCGACGGGACGAGAGTGCGTGTGTGTATATACGGCCGCGCGTGTAAATGAGAAAGCTCTTTCGCGCGGGGCGGGTAATTTAATGGCGCTGCACACATTAACGGAGGATCCGTCAAGGTTGCTGTTGTCTTTGGGTGTATGTGTGTACTTTGTGAGACAAGCTCGCTCTTTGGCTCTATCGGGCTGTCTGGAAAGTTTTGCGCCTTTAGGTGCGCGATTTATGGTGTTTACACGTCTTTTTAGAGGCCGCGTACTTGTCGCTGAACTTCTTCTTTCAGTAATTTAGGGTACATTAGAATCTGGACTAAGAAAAATCATTCGCTAATACTATAAATTTGTGTTTTGTAAAGCTTTATTTGTAGATGTAAACGAAAAGTCGCTAATGGTTACGCATTTTTTATGTGTGCGCGTGTCCGACCTGCTCACGACTATACTCCTTTTGGGTGAAAAAGTTTGGTTTAACAGTATGATACAGCGTTTTGAATTTTATTTTAATTCCGTCTATTATATTTTTGCTGTTGTTATTGCAGTTACAGTGAACCTAACCTCATCTCATATTATATATATATAATATGACAGCTGATCTCGTTGCTACTGAATTCTCATCTCTACTCAAATTTTGCTAATAGTTAGTAAATCATCTCAAAGAAGCTTGGTTCAACAAAGTATATGATACTGGCAAAATCCGGCAATTCGCGAAATGCCTAAGATCTTAGAAAAACCTAAATTGCCTACAGATGTTGAGAGTTTTCTAGTTTTGCAGAATAAGTATCAGTGAAAATTTAAAATACTTGTATTTTGCTACTTCTTGATTTATGGTATTATTTTTTTCAGTTAGAGATTTCATTATGAACTTAAGTGAAATTATATGCAAAACTAATTTTTAGATCATAATTAAAATTGCACGTAAATTTAATGTTCTTACAATATTTATTTTGAACTGATGCTGTACGGTAATAAAATGCTTTTACTACGTAGCTATTTTGTGACCATTTTTACTAACTCTAATAGAAGTAGAACTCGAATAGTACAAGCTGGTTGACAAACAAGTTAAATTATAGAAGTAAAATGTGATCAGTGGAAATTCCGTGTTTTTTTAACGTTTACTATTTGATGGTCACTATATGAAAAATTGATTAGCTTCGACCTAGAAAGTTTGATTAGCTGAGAAAATTTGTTTGACTTTATTGGGATTCGTGAGTTTTACTACACATTTATGAGTTGTGTACGGTTCGGACTAAAATTACAAAGTATAAAATGAATCAATTAAAATTAAATTAATTAGAATGAAAGCATAAATTTTAATTGAATCATAATTGACTTGTTTTGTTCTAGATAAATTTACGTTTGGTCAATATAAATTCATGCATTTATTTGAAATATGTCAAGTGAAAAAAGCAATATATTATAAATACGATAAAATTCAGTCTGGCGTATATTTTAACTTACAAATGGGAGTAAATTATGATAAATATCAAACGCTATTATATGCGAACTTATATTAAATACTCTTAATAAATGTTTTTTCTTTTTATTGTTTTTTATAAAACTTGCTCTGTAACGGACCAAACATGTCGATATTCTTGTTTATACGACGCAACAGATTTCATAATAGATTGCAAAACTGCAAAATAAAACGATTTATCGTTAAAAAGAATACTATCTCTTACAATGACACACACATAATATATATATATATATATATATATATATATATATATATATATATTTCATTGTCAACATACCAGAAGGTTACATAACAGACAACCTATCAATAACATCAAACATCGCAACAGCCCGTGTGCACTATAATAAAACATTGTGTTCTCAGTACTCGCTTATAAAATTGAATCCCATTCTCGCATCGGAGCCTCTCCATTCATCCCTCACGAAATTCAATTTAAATCCGACACCTGTAAGTTGCTCATGCATACGAGCAACATTCGCTCCTCGCTTCGCCCGCGCTAATTCGATGAAAGCGGAAACCCCGCATCAACACCACTGCGATTTACTATATATTTCATCTTAAATAAAATTGATGAATTTATCGCTCGTATTCAGTATAGATTTCATTTATTTCAACTCTATCGGTCTCCTGGAGCACATTTTGCTTATAATTGTGTACCTATCTTATTCTCTCTAATGGATAGGTGATGAAAATATCATCTATTTCATCTCCATAGTAGAACTTTTTGAGATGGCAAATGTAATCAATAAGAGGGAAATGTTTTAAATTACAAAGTGTATTTAAAATCTACGAAATTAAATTTTCGAAAATACTACTGCCTAATAGTACCTACTGTAGGCAGCACTATCTGCGACAAAATATGATAAATTTTTTGAAGGGTATATATGGAAGTTAATGGAAAAATTTACTAGTGGGAACAAAATACTAGTTCCTATCTATATATTTCAAATATATATTTCATTCTTTGCCGTTTCTCAAACAGCATAAAAAGAGGGAGAAACAAAATCTCGCGGAGAGGTGAGTGAGCTCTAAACGAAAAAAAGACACGAGGTGGGCGAATATCACACGATGAAGATATAAAAGGCGAAGGAGCGGTGCGAGAAATGTGTTTAGGAGAGACACCGAGAGTGTTTACGAGACAAAGCGCGCGGGCGGGCGTCTGTACAAAACAGAGAGAGAGCGAGGGAGAGAGAAAACGGAGAAAAGCACTACAGCTTCCAGGCAGCGATGCTTCATTCGAGCTTATATAACCGGGACTCTCGGCGCGAGGTTTCAGCCACTCGCCGCGATGATAAACGAGTTTCGATAACGACGCGCTCACGGATTATCAATTTAAAACGCTACGGGCCAGGCGATAAAGGGTATAATGTATTTACGGATTTATCTCGCGGCGATCCTTTTCTAAGATTTCTCTTTCTCTTTCATTCTTTCATTCTTTCTCTTTCCTGTAAGAGGTGAAGTAGAATAACGCTATATTACACATATGCTCACTGAAACAGAGCTAAGTGAAAGACCACATTTGCGGCATTTACTTCATTTTGAAATAAGCACATTAGCATTTTTGAAAGCATTTAAGGCGGTGGTCAAGAAATACTTCGCAGCTCTTGATTAATTATTGTAACGTCCTAATTAATCTTTTACTTCAGATTTATGTACAAAAGCGAATGTATTTACATTGTATGCATGGACGAGTGACTGCAATTGTGTAAAAGGAACATTTTAATAATCGCTTAAATTGATGTTAAGGTGGGTGCAGATAATGTGGCCACCTACACGAGATCTCGCTGTATGCGATATTCTGGGGCGTCGTAACTGTTACAGTATATGTATTGTAACAATAGATGGCACGATGACCCCGATGCTGGCACCCTCTAATTATAAGATAGTGTCATGTTTACGCCTGAAAGCATCAAAACTCTGATTTCTTAGCAGTGCATGCATATAAAGAAACCACTTTTGTCAGTGTGATGTGAGCGAAAAAGAAATCATACGGTACATAAAATTGTAACTTTTTTACGTACTTTAAGATGCATGTATCAGTTTTTACCGTAGAGTTGATTATCGATGCGAAAATTGCAACTTTCGTTGACATTTATCGGTCGGTAAAGTGGCCATACGAATGCATTGCAAGACAAAAGACAATCAATGCCGAAAAGAACGACGGTTGCTTCTACAAAATTCCTAGACCTACTAATCTCAAAATATCGACGTCAAGGCGTATGCTACGGCATCATGTAGTTAAGTAACACATAAATGAAGTCTCTGCTAGGCTAGTCTTGACTTCTAATGGTTAGAAAAGTTTGTGCACAAAGGGTCACAAAAATGGCCTAAGTGGACCTTTGAAGAACAAATTTTTCTAACTATTGGTTTTTTATAAAAATTGGTATATAAGGGTTTTTGGGTGCTCTACCGATTATTTTCATTTTGGTTGGTAAATACTCTAGAAACAGTTCATATTCGAATCCAGAAATAAATTCACAGTGCAAACAAACAACTTTGAATTTAACCATGTTAAAGCTCACCTTCGTGTCCACTTATATATTAATTTATTATTTTTACTTAAGTTTCTAAGGCATATAAATTAATGTATTTATAATGGAACCAGAAATTAAAAAAAAAAATTTGAATGCTGGGGTTTTTAAACCTTTTTTATCTTTTTTTAAGGGCTAAATTATGAATAAAAACGCGTCTTAACAATGTAAATTAGCCTTGTGACTATGTTTTTTTGAAAAATAAGGTGTTTCTTATATATTGCAAAAAAAAGAGGTTTTATTGCGCAGTTAATAACTGTGCACACAGTGGAGAAAATTTTTTTTCCCAAAAAATGGAGAAGAAAATACCTTTAATTTGAGTTTGTGTTCGATTTATAACAATTTTTCTTTTCTAAATAAGAAAATCCTGAATAAATTTTGTATTCATAAATTGCATCTTAACATCATAAAATATGGACCTAAAAGCCGTGAAATTTGAGAATAATATTAATAATAATTTAATAGTAATCAATGTCTGAATAATTTAGTGATTATGTGAAAAATCGTAAAGCTACATATACAAAATATATAAATTAGAAAAATGGATGCTCAGGTGCAAAGTTATTACTAATTGAAAATATAGGGTAATAATTCGTTGAAAATAAGGTAGAAAAGAACGGATTATCCATTTCTTTTGTATTACTATACTATTTTCAATTGGTCATAATTTTGCACAAGAGCATCCATTTTCAACGAACAAAAACTCACATTAAAGGCTTTTTCTTCTCTATTTTGGAAAAAAATTGTCCACCTTTGTGTGCACAGTTATTAACTGCGCAGTATAAAACCCTTCTTTTCATTATATATAAAAAATATCTAATTTACCAGAAAAAAATAGTCACATGGCCAATTTTCATTATTCAAACGCGATTTTCTTCATATTTTGGCCCCTAAAGCAAGATAGAAGAAAGGTTTGAAAACCTTAGCATTCAAATTTTTTATTTGCGATTTCTGGACCCAACAAAGTGTATTCTTTTTAGATTTCATCAGATATTAAATAATAATATAATAATAAACAAATAAACTATAAAACACATACGTTAACAGTAATACAAAATACTTTTGTTTAAAAAAACGTACTGTATAACAATAAAATAAGGATTGGATCTACGGTAAAACGGTATAACTCGAAATTTTCAGTTTTTATTACTCAGCTTGCTTGTCGAACCAGTGTATTATTAATTTCTAAGCTTCTATTAAATTGAAAGTAGCTTAAACCATTTCTAAAGTAGTTTCCTACGTTTTTCTCATTTTTCTCAAAAATCGATTTTTCAAATTATACCATTTTACCGCGCAGTCTCACAATTCACCTAAGTGCAATTTTAATACTTAAAGTACCTGACGAACTGTTTTATAAATTTTTGTAAAAACAAAAATAATCTATCTTTCGCTCTCACTTTTCGTATCCCGAAGAAGTGCGATAATTCCAGAGAGATTAATCGGTCATCGTCGCACGTGTATAGCTCACACATCAGAGTAAGAACAAGCGCGAGAGAGACAGAGACTGAGAGAAAGAGAGAGAAAAGTTTGCGGTGGAGTTCGTCCCCGCGGCTTGCGCACGACTTATTGACTCTGGCATGTGGAAGAAGAAATTACCGCCTTCTTCTGGGTGTGCTCGGGATTGCGGGATCGAGTTTCTTACTCCAGCCTTGAGGGAGACTGCTATTGCTTCGGCTACTTTTTCCGCGGTTACGACGCTACGCTATGACTAGGGGAAAAAGTTTCAGCTAGTTTTAGTTAGCTGGCATTTCGCGTTTTATTGGACGGCAGATTAATGATGAGGAATTTTCGCTCGGCTAGAGACTGAATATTACGCGCGTTGTTGGCCGGGTTAATAGGTTCTCCATTATTGCCAGAGGCCGAATTGCGCGGGCCTGACTTTGACTTTGGGAATGGGGAGAGGAGGAGAGTCGAGAACTTTAAGCAGAAGATAGTTAAAGAATTTCGTTCATTTTGTGGGAGAACTTTCGAGGAATTCGCTGCTAAATGAATTTTCTCTTAATAAAATTTAAGATTGGTAGTGAACATCTATCTTTGGATACGACTTTAGTATAGAAGAGTACTGTTCAATTGTTAAATTTATAAAAGTTTAGACAGTAGTTAAGAGCAAGATTAAGATTTTCAATTATATACTGATTCATTAGAAACTTTAGAAAATTAGAAGTTAAAGGAGATATACCATGGTATAAACGATACTTGAAATGAGTTTTTTTATAAAATGAATCATTTGCATTCGAGTGCTACCTTTCATGTACATGAACGACAAGGAATTGTCCTATATAATTATACTTCTTAAGTATAATTATTGAATTAAGTATAATTGTAAATATCTTATAGGTGATTCTAAAAAGAAGACAAATCCAAGAGATATAGAATTTTATTAATTAATATTCATTTGTAATAACGTATAGTGCTTTTGAACTGTATAATTTAAAAAAGTTGAATTTATTTGTCACTTGAAAACTTAAAAACTATTATTTCCTCATTGTTTTTTAAAAATATTATAAAAAAATGTAATCTTCTTTATTAACTCTTAGTGATCATATGGCGTACAAGTAACACTAACAACTTTAAATGGCTGCCATGACCAAAATTATTTACTTTTTAATAAAGAAAATTACTAAAAGTTTCGTAAAATATTGACTTTTTTCACTTAAGGAGGTTCGAGCTTCAGAATGAAAATGAAGGCAAAATGCTAAAAAGAATTGAACTTGTTAACAAAAATGTTGCTAACGAGAAAAAATTGTTTGACATTTTTTTCTTTATACTACCATATCTTTACGAAAATCTTCCTAATTTATTTGAAAATTTTACAGTAAGCTTAAAAACTTATTTTTTATATAGTAAATCAAATTTTTCTCTCCATTTTTACAAAAATTGTTTTTTTTAATAAGTAAAAAAATTATTTCTTTTTTTTTTTAATATGTTTGCAGTACTGCCGAAGTACAACATAGCATGATTATATTAAAGATTAGAGATTAATCAGCTACGTATATTTACCAAATAGTGTATTCAGCAACAAGGGCGTAAAATTAACTTCACGCACGAGTCACCGTAAAAAGAGAACATTTTTACGCATTGTTCGTCGGCGACGAGTGTGTTGGATCGCTTTTATACACGAGTCGTCGGTGGCGAGTAAGTGAAGTTATGCGCCCGTGTTGCTTACGCTATTTGTGTGATTCCTGCGCGTAAAGTTCAAACGGAACTAAACAGATATAGTATCGATCGCACCAGTGTGTACAACGTACGCACGAGTAGCATACGATATTCTTTGCAATAGAGTGCTTATAATATGTCACTAAAGTACTGCATAAAGTATGTACCTCCTCGACCATCAGATGTATTATATTTAGTTTGAGATAACGTACGGGCTGAGGACGGTATGCAGGGGCGGAAGTGCTAGGGGTGCAGGGTTGGAGGGGGTGGATGCGACAGAAAGGACGGGGTCCAGGAGCAAATCCCCTGGTAGGGGCGCAGAGGGCGAACTCCCCGCAGGGGGATTGGGGAGAGGCGAAGCCCCCCAGTAATGTAATGAAATATACTTATAAATCATTAATATAATAAGTTAAATAAATTATATAAAAAATTAAAAATGAAAGAAAATAAATAAATTTCCTATATTTTTCCAAGTTTTCTTTATTCTTTTCAAAATTTCTTCAGTTTGTTCAGAATATTCTTCAATTTTATCAAAATTATTTTGAATATTTTCAAAATTTTCTACAATTTTTTCACAATTTTCTTCAATTTCTTCAAATTTTTTTTCAATTTTATCTAATTTGGTTCGATTTATATAAATTATTTTGAAGACAGACCTTAAGTGATACTGCGGAGACTCCACTAGACACCAAGCGATTGTCACTACAGCGCTCAAAATTCAATATATTGAAAAAGTAACTTACACCCCGTACTCTAGCGTGTAAAATATTGTACGCATCGATAGCAGTGCGTAAAAATATATTATTTTTACTAGGATATAAAATCACGTGTACGCACTAAAAACGATTTCGAAAAGTACTTTACGCGCTAACTTTACGCACAGAATCACAAAAATGTTATTTTTTATCAGACCATGCCGCTCGAATCTCCTTAAAGAAATATTTAATAGTGTTTTAGATTTCTAATATTGAAAAAGATAATTAAACAACAAAAAGATATTTGATGCATATTGTATATCACTTCAAAAATGCAAAGCAATTTTTTTAAACATAAAACAATAAACTATTTGGGCATGGTAACTGTTTAATTCTTGGGGTGTATTATTGACAATGGTAAACGTCTCATTATTTGGAGGTGAGGCCATGGACAATTAAATGTATATGGGTGAAAATAATGAATAATAATATTTATGTTTAGATTTCTTACATGGAATGAGTACTAAGAATAGGAAAGAAATTGAGAACTAACTTATTATTAGAACTATTCAAGACAAATAATATTTGATAATTTTCCCGATTTACGATTTATAACAATTTTTCTTTTCTAAATAAGAAAATCCTGGATAAATTTTGTATTCATAAATCGCATCTTAACATCATAAAATATGGACCTAGAAGCCGTGATATTTGAAAATAATATTAATAATAATTTAATAGTAATCAATGTCTGAATAATTTAATGATTATGTGAAAAATCGTAAAGCTACGTATACAAAATATGTAAATAAGATAAATGTATACGATACTGTCAATTCCCACATAAATTATCTTCAAAGAACATTATAGCCAGTAATAAATAATCATATAGAACGTCACTAAAATTTACGAGGACACCATAAAACATTCTCCTACATTGAAATAACAAATAACAAATAAACAAACCATCTCCTGCAAAGCCCCGAGCGAAATAATTTGATAAAATCGCTCCGACAGCTGCACAACTCGGTCAGCGCATTAACCAGCAAGTACCGCATAAAAAAAGCTCCATCAAAGAGAAAGTTATCATTACAGGCCTGTCCGACAGGCAGGTAGCCCAAGCCAGCTTATCGCGCGGCGTTGCACGCAAACGAGCGCGCAGTATCGCGAGCTCGAAACACGCCTCCCGCGGCAATAAGAACACACCAGCAGCGGCGGCAACAGCCACCTCTCGATTACCGATTCATCCCCGAGCGTCTTTTCGCCTCTCCTCCGGCGCGCGCTCGCTCCCTCCCGCCCTAATGAATGAAACATCGAGTCGGCAGCAACGCGGCTGTATTCTCGCGAGGCCGTGCGAATCGCGATAAGAAAGCAGCAGCGCCGGCGGCAGCGAGAAACTGCGAGCCGACACGCGATGGACTGGATTGGCGCCGGTGCCGCGGCGGACTCGTTTCCCATCTCGCACCACTTCCACAAGTGGTTGTGTCCTCGGATGGGTGGGACACGCGCGCTACTGTATACTACGGCGCTCTGGCACGCGAATCTTCTCTCTCTCTCTCTCTCTCTCTCTCTCTCTCTCGCTCTCGGCGGAGTAAGTACACGCGGCGAGCAGAAGGCGCGCCTGTCTCCGCGAGAGAGGGTGTATTATAGCCCTGTCCTAGGCGCCCCTGAGCTTCGCACCTCCTCTCTCTCTCTCTCCCGCTCGCTCTCTCGTATAAGGTATTATCCCCGCGCGATCGATCGACGCTCGCCAGCCGAGGAACTCGCATCGCCAATAGGCACTCTCGTTGATTTTTTCGCTCTTCCCTCAGCTCTCTCTCTCTCTCTCTCTCTCACTCTCTATCTCTTTACTTTTCCCTCCCCTCCCCTCACCACTGTAGTAGTAGCGGATAGTAGATAGGGCCTCTAAATGGCTATAGGGTGTCACATGGACGCGCGCAGTATACGCGGTGGCGAGCCTCGGCACGGGCCGTATAATAGTTTCTCTTCCCGGTTAATGAACGCGCGCGGCGAACTTGTTTAAGTGGATCAATCTAACCTTTTTATCGCGGACACCGTAGCTCGTGAAACTTCCTCCTATGCCTACATGTACGTTAATTAGGGGGTAGGCAGCTAAAGTTTGCTGACAGCGAGGACATCGCACACACACATATATATACACACCATGTATATATATACACACTGTATATATATATACATATATATTATATATGTCTATATATATGTATAATCAAGGGCCGGAAATTCCAGGCCACGTCAACCTTGACAGGACTTAGAGGACCGAGCGCTTGGCTTAATTACCGTTTTAATGGATGGCTCTCCCCTTAATGAATCTCGAGGGCCGAAGCTGCTGCGGGCCTCGGATCGACCGGACGATTAGCGCCTTCGGCCGGATCCCCAGGGCGCTGAGGCTCCTCCTTTTCCTCGTCCCGCCGCGGCTGCTGCTGCTGCTGCTGCCTCATCGTCCTCGACGGGGATCCGCGTCCTCCTGGCGACGAGCCACGCGAGGACGGGCGTAGGACAACAAACACAGTGCACGACGGAAAAGAAAGCGAACTCCCGCGCGCACGCCGCTGCTGGTGTATTTATTTACTCGAACTCTCCTCCCCTTCGAGCAGACGGACTGCGGGCGCGCACACAGCGCGGAACGTTTTGGTCGACGAGAGGGGGCGAGGGAGACACTCGCGATCGCGAGCGAGCGATAGCCGTCTGCTGCTGCTGCTGCTGCTGCTGCTGCTGCTGGTGGTCGTCGAGTGTTGTCGGAGGAGCGAGCGCAGCGCTGCCTCGCGAATGCCGAGGAAAGTTTTGCCGAGGCGAAGGGCGCAGGCGTCGCGAGGAGGGTTCTCGCTTGTACACAGAGCTAAGGCTGGGCTGTGTTTACACTGGACGCGATAAAACTGGCGCGGGGATTCAAAGTCGTTTGTTTGGGGATCGCGTGATTGCTTGGCGATTGTGTGCCGTAGATCGGTTACGTTATTCTTAGTTTGGTGAGAGGCTTTGTATGGCTGTGCTATTCTTATTCACTTATAAGAGGTACGGATTTATTCATAGAAATACTGGTGTTGATGATAATTTAGTGAAATAAGTCGGAACGAATACGAAGTGAATTCATTTTCTATGATTTTAGTAATGTACCAACATCAGATCTAATATTGCTCTATGGAGAATTATAGATTTGTTTTGAAATGGTATTGACTTTAGGCCTTTATTCACTGGAATATTTTATGATTTAAATATAGACTCACCCGTCTGCGTGCTCGTATCAAAAAAGGTACTTGACGTTTCAACTGTCATAGATGCGAAAGTCCCATCCGTTATTTGAGCTGAACTGTCCCGTCGCCCTCGATATCTTTGTACCTGGAAATAAATAGCAATTGAGGTCTACTGATTTATAGCAATTGCAATTGAAAAACGAAATTAAAATAACAATTGCACAAAACATCTAATGATTGTCGATTTTAATAAGTAATAAAGCTGAGTAAAATTAAACATTAAACATTTGTCTTACTAAAAGGATGCGAAATCATTCAGCATCTGTTAGTGAAATTTCAAACTATTCTTTAAATGTAGTATTATATTATATATTTAAATTGAATACTTATATATTGGTGAACTTATACATGGTTGATATTTTCACTAAAGGTTACTTATGATATTTCAAAGTACAAAATAAAGAGTATTTGTTCGAAATAGTTTATTTACAATTAGCAATTATTTAAAAAAAGTAAGAATTTAATAAAGTAGATTACTAAAATCTGCTTATGCTCTTTAGAAGCAACGCTCTTGTATGACCTTTGAATAATTCTAATAAGTAATCTCACCCATATAATTTTGGCAGAAGAAAAATGGATTTAAAAGATCTTTCACATTTCCTTAATGTTATTTGACTCCCAACTCAAATTAAGAAATAGTATTAATAAATTTAATTGAATAATACAATTAACCGACAATCACTGTGACATTTAAAGTTTTCATAAATTATAAACTGAACAAAAATAAAATACACTTTTACATATTTACATCATAGATGATGCGATGGGAGATCAAGAATCGCAAATACTAGTTATTACAAAATATCACAAAACAGTTTTTTATAATTTTTATTTGCTATCCTCGATCTCGAAGCATTTAGAGTAACATAAAATAACATAACAGAACATTTTTTACAAGAAATCATAGATAAGAATGTAAGTATAATAAAGCCATGGTCCTGAACGTGACACTAATTGGGACATATACCCTAAGTACCTGGTCGTCGCTTTGTGAACTTTGTCTACGAAAGTTTCGACAACGTATCATTTCTTCGGTTGTGCTCTGTCTTCGAAAACCGCGCGCTATTAAAATTTCTTCCGTCGTTGATTGTCTTCTTATCACAGGTGCGTGTTGCGTACCGGGAGGACGGCCACATGGACTCGGATCTCTCGATGAACATGACGAGCTATCGGGAGATCTGAAAAAAAAACCAAATTTGTAAAAATCTACCTATTAAATTATGACTATATTTTTATCAATGTAAACAGTAAATAAATATCTTCAAAAGAATATTATTTCAGTTTTAAATTTTTAATACAATCTCATGTTTAAATAAAAAAGTAAGATATCGAATTTCATGTACGGTATCGTGCGTGCCCAGGAAATAAAATGACGTCTTACCTCGGTGGCCGTCCCGCTATTGATGTCGATTGTCTTCTCAGCCTCCCCTTCCTCGACCTTATAGGGCTTATATCTCTTTTATCAACAGTATTTCTGTCAGGACTCAAATGACTTCTGGAATCACGGCGTCTTAGATAAGAAGCCGAATCTGGACTGAGGGAGTCTCTTCTCGCTTTGCGACCTGCAATGAAATAATTTAATTTTAATAACAATTGCAAAAATAACAGTTTTATTTATATATTTATTACCACAATAGCTCGTTTAATGTATATACATTATTAATTTCAAGCTCACCTCCATCATCGGGATCCGGTGATAAAGTAGGTTGGCTTCCACGTCGGCCAGGTGGTGGTAATGATTCGTCTATTGCTGTTGCTTGTCTCGTTAATCTTAATTTATTCGGCGATGTTTCCTTCGTTTTATAGTAACACTGCAATACAAAAGCAAATTTAAGATTGAATAGCCGTTAATAATTTTAGATAATTTATCAATTTATACTATGTTTCACAGGGTAAATATTATGTTTGCAAGCATGTATAGTCATAATGAAATATGAAACTCATTAGTAGATACAAAACTAAGATGTTGGTTTTCGTTATATTAGATTTTATTAGTGATTGAAATTAAAGTAAATTTAATTTATTTGCACACCGGTTGAAGCAATTACAGAGTTTTACCTTACCAAGTGTATTTTTATATTTATGTTATCATCATACTTCCGATTCCTATCTTACCGGCTTTTCATTTTTATACAGTAATACTTGTGTAAGCCAGAATCACATAGGAATGAGAACAATTATCTGTATTGAAAGATTTCCAGCTTATCCAGGCAAGCATTTGGATAGAGAGAGTAGATATGGGGGAAGAAAGGGGGATGGTGGAGAGATAGAGGTGGTATATACATCGCAATAAATAATTTTAAAGAAATTAATTCTTTTTTTAGATAAACTGTTTCTTATAATTCTAATTTTTTGCCATATCTCAAATAGCATTATATGTTTTGTATTAAATGTAAACGACGGATTATCCGATTTAATATATTAATAAATACCACGTCGAGACTATTTTTGCATTCCGTTTCCGCGTTAGACAAGTTTCCGTTTTCTGGAGGTGACTTATATGTATTCAAAATGGGAATTTGATGGGAATAGAAAATAGTGTCCGTAATAACAAATTTCCGGATTATACAAGTTCCGGTTAATACAAGTTGTACTGTAATTTTTTTTCGGTTTACAGAGGCTCTTTATAATGTAAAATACGAATGACACAAAAGAGTATTTTTTATGTTTTTTAATGCAATTGTATGAAAAAGAATGTGTATAATATAGAGATAGCATCAAAAGTAATATTTACAATTTTTGAATTAGTAGTATTTTATTATTATATGAACAAGCTTCTGGGCATAAAAATACTAGAGGGAAATGAATTCATATTCATAGCTTTTCCTTTAAAATTACCATATGGTATTGAAAAAAGAGGAGAAACAAATGAGTTTTGAATAAGTATATCTTGAAATCTATATAAAGTTTAACAAGAATATATTTAATATAAAGTTGATTTTCCTGATTTAAGAAAATTCTCGAAACTTTTGACTTTGAGGAGATAATATAACCTTAACGAAATGGCAAACAATCAATAATGATCTCTAAAATAGTCTCTCTAAATTTAGTCTCTATTATAACTAATCTTAATAAACTATAATAAGTACGTTATTATATATTTTTTTTTTTTTTTTTTTTTAACGTCGCCATGTTTGTGCTCCCATGTGGTGCTAATCGACGACGGGGGTCTGCGGTGTGTTTGTAAACAAAGCACATGTAATTTTTACAGAGGTGCTTGTATCAATCGGCAGAGACTAGGATTCGAACCCGGGTCACCGGCGTGGGAATCCGACACTCGACCGACTGAGCCGCCGCAGGCCCCTACGTTATTATACATGGCTGTAGTATTTACAGGTAAAGAAGCTCATTTAGAAAAATTTTCGGAAAAAATACTAATTATTGTCCTTCGAAAAATCACGTTATGAATTTCCAATTAGATTTTCAAGATATTTTGTTATTAAACGTAGAAGAAAATTAGTTGAAAAAAGTACAATCCTCTTTCTTTTGCAGTTAATTAACATACCGCTCTAAAAAATTCAGCTAGAGCCTCCTGCTATACATTTGAATGGCATAAAATAGCATTTATTAGAAGTATTTATTATATCATGACAAAGTATACAGGTAAAAAAGCAGTAAAGTCGAAATGCGATCTTAAATACCAAGCAGTACAACATACAAGTAGATGCTGTCAACGACCGGTCAGCCGAGCATTTGAAAACTACATTTCTGCGATTGTAATACGAACTATCGACTGATCCGAATATTGTGCGTGTTCGCATTCAAGATCCAAAGGACTCCAAGAAGCAAAGGTTCACCTGAGTGGTAGAGTCCCTGCGCGTGGTGAGCAGCGGATGCGAGGGCGTGCCACCGATGTTGGGCGAGCCGACGGGACTCGAGCCTCCGGACGCCGAGGTCCCGGGCAGGGGCAGACTGTTGACGGCGACGGGCGAGACCGAGGGCGGCGTCACCGACGACATCACGATTGTCGGCGGCTGGATGTTCGGCTCGAGCGTCAGGTACTTCATGTCCGAGGTGCTGGTGGCCATTGTCGTCGAGGTCGTGACCATCAGCGGCGCCGAGGCCGACGTGGTCGTCGTCGTCGTCGCCGCCGACTCGAAGCTGCGCGATCTTTCGTTCTGCTTCTTGTGCGCTTCCAGGTGTTCCCTGAGAGAAGAACGCCGAGTTAGATTCAGGCTTGTAAGAGCATAGTTGTATCGGTACTTCTTTTTTAGATTTGATTTTCTAATCTTATAATTGTTAGAATCAATTAGTTAATAGCAGGTGTCAGAATTCGGTTGAAATCGAATTTTATATATTAATATTTCAACTTTTAAAAATATTGCGTCTAGTAAATTGTAAATGTAACTAAATAGAAAGTAACTTACGTATGAGAAATACTTATCTATCCTATTTAAAATGAATATCAATATTTTTTCTTTATTTAAAACGTAAAATGGTAATTATACCGTTTATGCACTAAAAAAAAATATCAAATTTTAAACTTTAATCTTGATAATCAAAATAAATTTATATCTATTATAATCTGTAACATAGGAATAGAATGGAATGCATTGTCGTATTTCGATAAATTTTTTATTTTTGATTATAGGGAAGTTTTTGATAATTTTGTATCGTTTGTTAATATTTTGAATCAAAAAAGTACTTTTCAATTAAAAAAAGCTTTTAAATAATTCTACAATAAACCATTATCATAATTATTACAGGCACATAATCCATATATCTCTACAATAGGGTAAACCGGGCTAAGTTGGACATTATATATTTTGAAAGTTTTGTCTTTTACCATTTTATGAAAAATAGTTCTCTTGCAATTAGTGTATACTAATCAAGTAATTGATTGTAACGAATTATTTAAAAAGTTTCAGTCCCCTTATTTAGTCTCTTACTTTTAGTATTAGTATTTATTTTCAGATTTAAGAACATAGGTCAGTATCCTTCGTAGCCCTCTACACCAATGAAAAAGAATTAATAAGTAAGTCAACAAAATTTTAATTATGGACTTATATTTATGGAACTCAAGACGCCATTGAAATTGTAAACAAACACATCGAAATATAAATATAGAATTTTTACATATTACACATCATTATTTGATTAAAAATCAATATTTTCATTAAAGAATCATAAAACATAAACCCAATTACCCAAGGTACACTGGAGGGACAGTGATTCTTAGCAAACGTGTTTGAATTTAATATATGATGTATATATAGATATACTTTGTAGGTTAAAATTCAAACACGTTCGCTAAGAGTCACTGACCACCGAGTGTACAACCATTTTCGATTACTAAATCTAATATTTTAATGTGAATTAATGTATGTAATTTCAATGTATAAAAGTTCATTTTTATGTTTAAATACACTTTTATTTTTAATTGAAAACTAATGTACCTCGGCTCAATGAATTTATGATTTAGGATCTATTACGTAAACATACATTTGTATTCAATATTGCTGAGCATGATATAGGGCCTGGGTGTTTCATTTTTTATTAATTTAATTATTTTGTCTTCGTGGGTTCTTGAGATGTAGGAGTCCAGGATTCACATTCTGTTGATTTATTTATGAATACTTTTCCAACGGAGTTAAGGATATAGTAGTTTATTGATTAGCGGTCTACGTTTCATAAATTATATTTATTTATTCATGTGCACAATTATCTTAACTAGATATCATCTGATCACAGTAGTTTCTATACTTCTAACTGTACTAATCACATTTTGTTAATCGTCATTAAAAAAAATGAAATTACAAATCAACCTGTCAAAGACACATCCATTTTAATGATAAACCTCATGTCCCGCTATGAAACCCCCTTCCTTTCCAACTGCTAACTCCTCCAAGCCTACAGCCCCGTCGATCTATCATCCACCTACCTAACTGCATTGCTGGCTGTGCTGTCGGTACTGGAGGCGCTCGGCCGCTGGTCGTTCCTGTAATACTTGGCGGCGGCGCTGCCTCCGCCACTCTGCTGCGACTGCGTCTGCTGTGTCTGCTGCTGCTGCGGCTGCTGCAGCTGTTGGTTGTTGAGCTCGACCGACTGCTGGGACTGGCGGCGCTTGTGGTGTCGGCAATGATGGATCCGCTCGCTCGGACTCGGCGTCTGACCGTACACCGAGTCCCTCCTCGATCTCGCGCTCTCGCCCGAGCCACGGCGCGAGTTGCGGTTCGATTCGCCCGAGCCTGCAGTGGGCGATGAGAAAAAAAAGGAGCTTTATGAGCGATGCTGGACGGATTCCGGGGCTTCAAGTTTAGGGGGAATTGGGGCTAAGCTGTGATTAGGCGCTTTTGAAATTGTAGGCCGTTTAGAATGGATGGGTCGTTAAGGGCTATTATTTAATGGTCAAGCTTGAACATTTTTAGCGAAATTTCACTGCTTGAGAAGACACGTTTTTTAAAAAGAAAAGTCTGTAAAAAATCGACCAGCATTTTTTTTAAGATAGGTACTATAAAATATAACGTATAGAATAGTAGCACCGGTAATCGAGCAGCCACTAGTAGTCGACGACCATTTTGCTTGTAACATTTAATAGAAAATAAAATAACGCAATGTAAATATGCAGATGCTTAGTAAGACCAAATTATTATATTATTATCAATTTAAAATTGACAAATAGCAACCTTTATAACGACAAAATATGATATCAAATGTGGCCGACTATTGAATCTAGGTGTCCGTAACTACCGGGGTCTTTATTCTACCATAATTTTTATGTTTGTGATACTGACCCAAAGTGGTCCGAAAAATCATTCAAATCACAAATGTATTGTCGTGTAATCTAAACCTGTCCTGAAAATTATAACTTTGTAGCTCATCGATAAGTATATGAGAAAATCCACAAAAAACATTCAGTTAGAGCGTTCAAAAAACTTTTTCTTGTTCTTTAGAGCATGTAGAACACGGTAAAAACAGTGTTCTCATGAATTCGGTCTCGACCCACTGTTTTCTCGGCTACCCAAATTCTCTTATGGCAATTTAACATGGGGAAAATTAACAAAAAGTAGCCATTGTTCAACGGCATATAGTCAATGTGTAGGGGGCACGACGAAAAAATCATACCGATAGAATCAAAGAACAAGAAAAGAGCTTTAATTAAAAATAAATCGTTCAAAATGAATTCTTAGGTGAAAAGTTATCTACGTTTGAAAATAGCGAACAATCATAGAAATTTAAATCTTTTACAAAATCAAGTAATTTTTCTCTTTTGAGTGGTTGCTTTTAACAATTTTTTTTAATTGAAGCTCTTTTCTTCTACTTTCATTACACTAACTTATATTTAACATTTTGTTAGTTCATTAGCTATATATATGCTTATCAATAATAGTTGTTTTTGCTCTTTTTCAATTAGCATATATATAGCTAATCATATGACAAAATGTTAATTGTGATTCGACTATCATGAAAGTAGAAGAAAAGATCTTCAGTTTCAAAAAGAAATCGTTAAAAACGACCGTTCGGGTGGAAAGTTATAAGCATTTCAAAAATGGGAAAAATTACTTGATTATGTAAAAAATTGAAATTTCTATGATTTTTCACTGTTTTTAAACGTAGATAACTTTTTACCCGGGGATTCATTTTGAACGATTCTTTTTAAATTGAAGCTCTTTTCACATTGACTATATGCCGTTGAACAATGACTACTTTTGTTAAGTTCCCCCACGTTAAATTCCCATAAGAGCATTTGGGTAGCCGAAAAAACAGTGGATCGAGACCGAATTCGTGGGAACATTATTTTCGCCGTGTTCTCCATCTCCAAAGAACAAGAAAAAAGTTTTCCCAGAGATATAGCCCTAAATTTTTGTTTTTAATTTTTGACTGCTCTAACGGAATGTTTTTTGTGGATTTCGTTATAGATATATGCAATATTTGAATCAAACAGACATCAACCTGTTTCAGAGTAAATAATCGCTCCATAAATAACAAGTTTGTAAATTTAGAAAAAAAATTCCCCCTTCATTACATGACTATCGACTCAGCTAGAGTAAATTATTCACTGCAAGAGAGGTTGGTTCCATTTCTTTTTTCTGTTGTAGTAGAGATATTTCATTCAAAACATTTAAGTGTGATTGTTGTGAAATACTCCTCAGACCTCTATATATTGCATTCATAATGCAGAAGAAACAAGATGATACTTTTTAATGTTTCCTTTTCACAAAGTTTAAAAAGAATTTCGAGCAATATTTCTATTTCAAGAATAAAAACCAGGACAAGTTCAAGTTATTAACACAGCGAAAAATCCTAAAAATATCCGCGAACGAAATTTATTCGAGAAATTCCTTTGAATACGACATTGTACATAAGTTATTTCTCAACCAAGCGATTTCTCACGAAATTCCGAGTGCTCGCGCACACTAATGAGTGCAGCACTAATTGTTTGCGGTGAAAAAAATAATTGATGCCCCGAGGAGTCGATGAATGGGGCTCTCTCCGGCTCGAGTAGAAAATAGTGCTACGTGTACGCCGAGGGTGGCTATGCGTCGCCGGCTCTCTCTTTACTTATCCCGGCGAGTTATAAAAAAGCGAGAGAAATTACAAAAGCGGGCCCCGACCCACACCAGGAGTTGATATCTCTCTCTCTCGCACAGGATGGAATTGATTCTTTGCTCCGTCCGCTGCACAACGGTCAGGGCGAGACTGCGCGCTAATCCGGACGTTATTAATAGTCGCGTCCAAAGATCGCGGGAGGAGTCATTTTTTTACTCGAACCTATTCTTTACGGCCGGCTTTAGAATCAACTTTTAGTTCTTTAGTTTGCGCTGTGCTTTAGAGAAAAAAATACCGAGACTTACAGACGAAGAATTAAAGTCGAAGATTTTAAGTTAACTTCAATTATTCAGTAAGACTAAGCATTTTGCATAAACAATAATTTAATAATTTCAATAAATTGTACTAATATCTATGAATTCTCGTCATTTTGAATTCAAATTTATTACGGATGTGCAGTTTTTATATGATGTAACTTAAGAGTGTAAACCACTGCTAAACCTTGACCATTTTTACTTAAAAAAGTACAATTTATGTGTATCTGCACGCATAAGGTGATATCATTGTATTTTTACTCAAAACTTACTAAGCAATATATTATAAAAAAATTTTTTGGATCGATTTAAATCTTTACAAAACCTTCATAATATATTTGTTGTAAACCGGAAAAATGACTCAAGAGAATTTTTTTGGAAATTGTTTTTTTCAGCGATTTTTGTATCCATGCATGGTATATTTTCATTTAAAAAAGTAAAAAATTACAAAAGTCATCTATTAGTTACCTTCTTTTATAATTTATGCTTTCCTTTGGATAGGTTTAAAAGGCAATTTAAAAATTCAAACCTGAATAACTAGAAATTTTTTCAGTTTACCACAGATATTTATTCCTCATATAAACGCAGTCAAAATCGTAAATAGAAATAAGATTTAATTCTAAATCATTGTACACAATAAAAAAATTTTAAAATTATTTTAAAAAATTTATATGGTACATACAAAATAAAATTTGTTATTGTCTTTTAAAAATAAACTACGCGCTCATATGGCGAATAAATACCACTAATGCTTTTTGAAAGTATTAAGTCAATCCGATAAAAATTTTAAATCTTTTTCGACATAATCGAATTGTTTTTAAAGGTTTAGTAGAGGCTAATATAGACATAGTCATCAAATGTATATACAATAAATGAGGAATTTAAGTTGCTTCTTTGTTACATTTAATAGGTAAAACAAAATTATTTTCTACAATGAAAGCGTTGTAAATAGTTAGTATTATATAACCAAATTGTATAAAAGAAAGCTGAAAGCATAACATTTTTTACGAATTTCCATAAAAGTTCAGTATTACTTGGTTATTGAATTTTCTGATACTTCCATGTATAATTAACCGAGAAAGAAATACAGAAAAAACAGAGATAGCAGCCTTTCACTTCGGGAAAGAAAAGCAGCTTAATTATTTTTTGTATTGAAATGGAAATAGTTACTTTGATATAAGTTGATATATTCTTAATGCACTATTCTATTTGTAGAAAAAGTTATTATAGTACTAACGACACGATAAGTATAAGTGAATATAATCATAACAAAAATATTCTTTGTGTTCGCCTATTTATCTGAAATTATTTATGTATAAGTTTCTCGGTGTAAAAATAATTTTCCGTTCATCGATCTATGACGCAAAGAAGCCACCTAGAGTCCCCGTTTACTATGCATACATCAATCTACTATATCGCTGCAATCCTGGTCCTTAAGTAGTAACGTCCCTGAGCTGTCAGACCCATTTTATTAAAGGAGAGGCACCACTGAAAATTTGTGCTTTAGCGGTTATCATTTTTTATCTTTGGATCTCCAAAAAATTATGTCAAACGCGAGAATTTGCTTAAAACAGAAAATATTAGAAAGGAGGATGCCCATAACGGCTTCCTCGAGGGAACGTATGAGACCAACACCATCGTTTAAAGCTCGTTTAGAAATTAATTTTATAAAAAAATTAATACCCTTAAGTGCGGAGAAAGCTGAAAAAAATAATATCTATGGATTTGTCCCATTTAAAGCAATGTAAAAAATCTAACCGTACTCGGGAATTTCTACTTATCTCTACTTAATTTTCACCGCGATTCCTCTACTTTTCCACTACTTAAGGAGGTAAATTCTTTGTCTAAAGTTCATGTTTTGACGAGCTCTCAGCAATGGTATTAATTTTATACGTTCCCCTCCAACGGCACAATTATTATAAATCTGTGGGCATCCTCGTATTAGAAAAAGATAGATTTTTAAAGAATGTTTTAAATATTCAGAAATCTATCTACTATAATACGTGTTTCTTAGATGATTTTAAAGAACTTCTCGCATAGATTTGGCATAATATTTCGTAGACCCAAAGATAAACAAAATGAGCAGTAGTGCCTCCACCTTAATAATTATCGATTTCAATTCCGTGTCCAGTGAGTCCCTTGTTTAAACCCTCCCCCCCTCCCTTGATCCTCCAAAGAGCAAAATTGGATTAAAAAAAAGGCGAAAAAAGGCCCACAAGCACCTCTGCGCGGCGTGGGCGAGATGACCGTCGGCGGCTGCTGGGTCTGCGGCTGGGCGTCCTTCTTCCCCCAGAGCCTGGCGATGTCGTTCTTGAAGTCGCTTATCGCCGAGTCCCTGCGCGACTTGGTCGACACCTGGCTCCTGATGCCGCTGTCGACCGAGCTCTCGCGCCTCTTGCGCAGGGAGGCCAGGTGACTCGAGTCCGTGGTCGTCTGCCTCGACCAGGCGAGGGAGCGCGCCGCTATGTCGGCCAGGGTCTCGCGCCGGCTGAGCTTGTTGCTGCGCGTGCTGCCCCCGGTCTTGTTGGCCCCGGTCGCGCTGCTGCTGCTGCTGCCGCCGCCCCACTCGCGCAGCAGGTCCGTCAGCTGGGCAAGGGAGGAGCGCCGGCGCGTCCGGTTGCCCTGGCTCATCGGCGACGACTCCTGCAGCTCGTTCGGCGGCGAGATCTGCGCGGCCGAGTCCCTCCGACCTGTACCTGTTGGCATCGAAGGTTCTTACTTACACTTTCTCTGGGCTCGATGCTTTTCACGCGTGATTATTAACCACTGCATACAAGGACAAATATTTTTAATCATTTTTCGACGACGCTGGCAATTGGATGTATTCTTGGAATCGGGAGGGAAGACATCGAGGATGGAAAATCAAGAATTTTATTGATGATATTAAGGAGATTGGCAGATAAATCTATTTTTTTCTGAATAGAGGCAAATGTAATAATCATTACTAGACTGTCTAATAAATTGCATACGATGAGATATTTAGGAATTCATTCTCAGGCTGTCTAGGATTAATTTTCATTACACCAAGATATATAGTAGAATCTTAAACAGATAGGCAATGATTATATAGGCAATAAATACCAAATAACTTGGCTTTTTAACAATTTTTGAAAGAAGTATCACATGAGTGAAGGTTTTCATCCAGTAATATTGTTACTAAACATATTGGATTTCTAGAAACATGAAATATTTGTAGAATATAACTAGTAATAAAATACTGTTTATCATTTTTAGTCGTAGATCTCAGTTCGGTACTTCTAAGTAGATTTCATTTACACAGATAGTTAAGTAATTAATCCTAACTCCTACTAATAACCGTTATTGTTTTCCCTTCTCGAGATAGTTCATATATAAAGAAAAAAATTGATCGATGATTCTAAATGTTTGTAAAACAGTTTTTAAATAAAAATGCACATAAACTCGAGATACAATTGTAACGTAGATGCGCTCAAATTAGCATTATATGAGTTGAAAGCATCGATATTCAGATTATTCATTTAGTAATACTTGAGACAAAAGAATTCGTTAAGGTAGTTCTTGCTCAAAAATAAAATTCAATGAGCGCCAAATATGCGACATAATTAACATCGAAAGTTGTCAGATTGAAATGTTTCTTTGTTAATTCGAGTATTTAATATAAGGTACTTTAAGAAGAAACTAACAATGAGCGTGCAGTATAACGATGATCAAAAATGTAATTTCACTTTCAAAATGGTTATTCATTAAAAGTTTGAGCAAGTTTAGTTATTTTACCTCAAAGTACAAAATTGACGTAAAAACGTAAATATGAAAAATTTCAAGAACATATCCTTATTCTGCAGTACAATACACTTAAGGATCTGAAAATGGATAAACAATTATAGGACATACCATTAGAGAACTCGCACAATACGTACTTGGGTACAAGAATTGCCTTAATGAGTGCTAAACTTCGTATTAAAGTTTCATGGTAAAGTTTGTAATTACCAAAGTAGATGAATTATTAATAGAATTTTGTATGCGAAATTCTACACAGTGGATCTATTAGTAAATTGTTGCCACATTATATGCATTAGACAAATTATTTTACAAAACAAAATATTTACTTCATTGAAGTAATAAAAAATGCAAAAACTACAATGCAACATAATGAATTTACAAACTAAAAAGAATGACCTTTTCTAATAAATAATTACGTCTCGGTAAATTACACTAATGAAAAATGCATGTATACTGCGCGCAATGGGAGAAAAACCCACTTAGTCCGTCGCTATACATCGAGTACGCAGCGCGCTACTACTCCATTATCAATCTTTATACCTCATGCATACCGCGTGCGCGCCACTACCCCGACACCTTTATAAATCTTTTCATTAATATATATCACTCGGCCACTTTTTCCCTCCGTTCTTACGAGCTCGCCGCGTGCCTAGTCATATCTCTCTCAACCCCCTCTCCCCCCTTGGCTCTCGAGAAAACAATAGCCTGTAAATAAAGCGTCCGCGTGAAGAGACAACAACAACAACAACAGAAGCTGCGCGAAGAAACTTCCTTCTCGCTATATTTCGCGACAAAGTTTCGCGACTTAATGGCCGAGCGGGAGATACGAAGAATGCGGCCCTGCTTGCGCTCGGGACAAACTGCATTAGACGCGGGCGAGCTTGGAAATTCTCCGCGGCTGGCTGCGGCGTGTGTATATAACTCGAGTGAAAAATGACTTTAAAGGATTCATGATGCTCTCTCCGCCACGGCGGTCTTTCGTAAGCTGCCGACCGCCAAGTTTAAACGAGCTCTCGCGCGCGGTCCAAGGGGGCGAACGAGCTGAATAGTTGCCCAAAGTTGCGCTCCTGGGAATTCTAAGCACTCTTGGCCGGAAATTCTATTTTCCATTTTGAAAAATGAACGCTAACAGAGCGTTTTGAATTTTTCACTGGGGGGCGGGGGGAGAACAATGAACGATCTAAGACTTTAACCCGCAAGTGAAAAAGGTTTTTATAGAACGCGATTAAAGGGACTATGTACAGCTTTAAATAGAAAGAAATTGAGTTGGAACGAATGAGTTGCGAAATTTTTATCATTATTTATATTATTGAATATTCATGCTTTGAAAGCAGATTATGATTATAATCATTGGTCAATAGTATATTGTGTACCATGGGCATTAAGCCCACTCCCCCGTGGTGCACACACCGCATTTTTTGTCAAACAGGTATTGATAACGTGTTTTTTTATGTCTATGAACCCGTGTAAAAAAATTAGTCTGGCAATAGTGTGGCTCAATAAGTCTGGTGAAAGTCTTGCAGAAGTCTGGCTTCACTATGCCAGACTTTAGATAAAATGTGCAAAACAAAAGCATCGCGTCATGTCAAATTGCCAGTAACCTACATTTTTGTCTCTTTTTTACAAATATTCATATTTTAAACAAGATTGCAATATGTAAAAAAACTTTTCTCCTATTTTATCGAAAAGTACGTATTTTCACTATTCTAGTCGATACTAATAATTAATGTACTACTCTAATTATTTACTTGTGAAAAATGAGTTTTCTTGACATAATTCCGTAAAAAGTCTGTCATAGTGGTCAAAGCCAGACTTCTACCAAACTTTTGCAAAACTTTCGCCAGACTTGTTAAGCCAGAATTATCCCAGACTAGTACCAGATTAATTTTTTTACACGGGTTAAGCGAAACTAAATTTTGCCGTTCTTTATATAGTGAAATACTTCATATAATTAAATAATTGAGCTTAAAGGCGATAAATATAAGTATGTATAAGACCTGTGACAAATTTCAAGTCATTCCAACGAACATTACTTGAGCTACTTTATTGACAAGATGAGGAGTCACAACATGGTTAAATAATGAAATAATTTCACATAATGTTATAAAAAATAATACAAATTTTACAGCTGATTTGGCATAGGGTATAGTTCTGTATTATGGATCACCACCCACTTCCTATTATGAACGCGAGAGCGTCTTAGGCTCCCAGCTGTATAAAGGCAGTACTTTGGATGTTAGGTAGATTCATGTTGTAGTTCTATCAAACATACTCCACGTTCTTTATTTTATACTCAGTGCTCGAAAAGTCCTATTAATAATAAACGTCAAACCGATATTCTTCGCGTCAAAACTTATTTTCCGAAGGTGAAGCACATTTTAAGTACACAAGCTACCTAAATACTGAAAATTTTATTTGCAATATGATTTAAACTAAATATTATTTAAAAACTTTTTTAGATACTCAGACATTTAAATTTGACCAAAATTAATATTTTTCTTTCTAGAAGTTCGTTTGCACTAAAAAACGAATTTTTAAATTTCAATTTTTTATATTTTAAGGTGTACGTAAGCCTTTAACCCTCTTGCGGTTTAACCCGAGTCTGACTTGAGGTACAATTTCTGATTTTGGACTGCGCTTTTCATGTTAGCTTTGAGAGCAATTGGACCATGGATGCTTCAAGCCTCTCAAATTGAAGCTAAGTAGTATAATAGGCCGCCGTGGGACCCCGAAGGCTTCGTATCGTACTTACACTTATACTTGCCATCGTGGCGCTACCGCGCCGCTTAATATCTTTGATAATGGAGGTCGAGAAAGTTTATATCTCAACTAATTACTGAATCATACTCGATTCAAATCAAGTGTAGAAAAATTAATTATACCGCAGGGGGCTTAAAACCAGGCTGAAAAGGTTATTCATTTTCTTCTTCGTCGACTATTTAAAATTGTTAAAACCTTACCCAGTCGCTGCTTTAAGGTGGACTCCTCGAGCTGCTCGCGGACGATCTCGTCCCAGCCATTGCCGCCTTGCCATACCAGACCGACCTGGTGGCTCAGGATCGGCAGGTTGCAGACGAAGCAAATCGCCGTCATAGTCCTGAAAACACGGAGAAAGCTCGTGTCAGTCGTGGCGCGTGTTCGAAAAAGCGCGATTCGAGAGTAGTTAGCTCGTCTTTTTTTAGCTCTCATATTTTATCTCAATAAAACTCGACGATAGAAGAACTTGTCAACGGAAGAAGGTGCACGCGTGTTCTGAAAGTAAAACTCTGTGAAAGGCCATGCCAACCAAACGCTCGAACGTTCTCGCTTATTTTCGTGCTTTTATCATGCTTCTTCTTTTCTATGTACAAAATCGGTACGTTAAAGTGAGATATTTTATAAAAGTTTTTAGAAGTTTAAGATTTTATACTTACAAGGTGGTTGTATTTGTGTATATTATATACTTTTATAGTTATGAGAACCAAATGAAGTGAACTGAGTAAAACAAAAAGGAAGCTTAATTGTTTATTAAAAATATAGTTTGTATATTAATTTGAACTATTTACAACTTTGTTCAGTTTTAAACAATTAAGCTTCTTTAAGCTGTTGCTAAATTTTTAAAATAACTAGTACATAATTAGTAAAAGTGTGTTTAGAATATTTATAGAAATAAAGTGTATAAAACAAAATTTATTGATGTAAAGTAGACAAGAAATGTGAAAAATTTAAAAATTTAAAAAATTAAAGTAGTTAAAATTGAATAAAAGTGTGATATCACAATGAAGAATATGATATTTTAATAATTGTGAGGAAATTGTTTACAAAAAAGATAAATAAATAAACAAGAAAACTCGGTACTACCCAATTCTCATCTATTGTAAGCAGAAGTTGTGTAAGCAAATACTACATAATTAAATCAAAGTTAAAATTTACTGTAAGCAAACATTTGATAAATAGTCCTGTTTAAAAAGTATATTTAAATTAATACAAAGTTGTGAGTAATTTACTATTTACAAAACATAATTTTAAGTGATTTGAATAAAGCAGTCAAAAGCACGAAAATCGAGAACATATTTTACAACTACACTGCTTGAATAAATTAATGCTAATAAATATAAAGAATTCAACTCAACAATCGCACAAATCATTCATCAAATGCTATATTAATGAATTAAAATCTGCAGATTAAATTCTGACGCATAATGAAGTATATGACCGATAATACAATATGAACTATTTATATAGTAGTGATTATAACGACAACAATGACAATAACGATGATAATAATAATAATAATAATAATAATAATAATAATAATAATAATAATAATAATAATAATAATAATAATAATAATATTAACAACAACAACACTCAAAGTAGCGATAGTTATATACACAGCTGACGATGTCATTAAAATGCTTTTCAATGTAAATAATAGAAGTAATAATAATGATAGTAAAATAATATCAGTAATAATAATAATAATAATAATAATAATAATAATAATAATGATAATATTAATAATAAAATTAATAATGATAGAAATAATAAAAGTAATTAATGATAATAATAAAAATAATATTAATAATTATATTGCTAATAATAATAATAACAATATAAACAGGCGATGCGCGTATAGCGCAATAACAGTAACCGATGAACGTCATTCCAAAGCGTGATGCAGAAAACTTGAGATGGTTGTGTCACACGATAGATAGAATTTCATATATATATATATATATATATATATGTATGTATATATATATAAATGTATATATATATATATATATATATATATATATATATATATATATATATATATATATATATATATATATATATACACACAAATTAATTCTGCAGCTATTAGCGAGAGAAATTCGATAACGCATGTACAGAGCGTAGAACTCGGCGATGAGTATCAACGATATATAATTATGGCAAATTCTCGACAGAAATGATGTTCATATGTATACGTATTGAAAGTAGAGAAAGATAATAAATATACAGTATAGAACGAGAGAGAGAGAGAGAGAGAGAGAGAGCGAGAGAGAGAGAGAGAGAGAAAGAGAGAGAGAGAGAGAGAGAGAGGGAGAGAGAAAGTGTGTTTATTTCACTGCTTGGCAACTGGCAAATCTGATAATTTTTTGTTTTAAAGGCAGTATTCGACCTGTAGTGTCGAAGTCTCGGGCTCTGCAGCGACATCGCATGGCAAGGGTCTGGCCGACCTGCAAAACAACACATACACACACGCATTTTACGTGGGGCAAACGTGGATTGTTTTTTTGTTTATTTGTGGTCGCAATAATCATTAATTATTGCGAACTCTGTGCTCGTGAGAATCCATCTTCCGGCCTCTGCACGGCGAGGTTCAATAAAGCGACACACTTAACTTGACTAGTTCAAGTAGTATAAGTCAGTTCTAACCAGACACATGAATAACATTT
This sequence comes from Gastracanthus pulcherrimus, assembly GCA_949152435.1. Taxonomy (NCBI): domain Eukaryota; kingdom Metazoa; phylum Arthropoda; class Insecta; order Hymenoptera; family Pteromalidae; genus Gastracanthus; species Gastracanthus pulcherrimus. The sequence goes on along the minus strand of OX424572.1, from coordinate 214,868,366 downwards.
AGATTCAATCTTTCTAAAGGTAACATCAATTATAATGCAACATTTTAATTACTTTTATCATATGTCTTTATTTTGTATTCTGTTAGAAGTGTTTATTTTATTTCTCATGTATTTTTTTTCTACTTGGAGATAATGTAATAATAATTTGGATTTTCAAAATTTAAGTGCACTCTAAACTTTAATTCCTGTTTTGGACATTTACTATTTACTTTCTATATATATTTAAAATTTGAGTAATTATTAATACAAAATTATTCCCAAGTAAAAAATAATAGATCACTGCGTTAGGTTTTTTATATTTTTGAAACGCTTAATGTTAAAACTGACAGTCGAGTTTTTTTTTAATTATAGATTTACATACTTAAAATATAAACTTAAATTAATAATGTGTTAAAATGAAGATGAAATGAAATAAAAAAATATATGTTCTAGGGGTATCAGGATTTTCTTTTATAAAAACTTTCTTCAATAAATATATTTCTCACTAAAACTAAAGTTACAATGCATCAATATAACTCTAATTAATTAAGAAACATATTCATATAAATAAGTTTTTAACAAATATCACGTTTGGAAGAAGATAATTCCTGAAGAGTAAATAAGTTATAATATTTTAACGTTACTAACAAATTAAAAAAATGTTTCTAATTGTTCCTTTTCAATCTGCAGAACATAGCTATTTAATATTCAAAGAATACATAATATAGCTACAATTGTATACATATCAAACAATCTGTTTCAAAATACCAAAAATTAGCCACGACTGAAAGCCAAGCTCCTCCACAAAAGCATCCTTCATCTCTCGCGATACCAAGCTACACACAAGCCGTGGGAAATCGCATTTTCGGTCTCCTAGCATCAAGTTGTTATTAATCGCCCCGGCGCTCGGGCGCCTGCGAAGTCAAGAGATCCAAATCCAATAATACCGTCTGATTAAGCTGCTTCCGTGTATATAGCGCGTCAACTCTCGCTTCCCGAACGAACGACTCTCAAAGTGCAGGATGGAAATCGAGGCTCGCTTCTCTCTCTCTCTCTCTAATCCATGGTCGGTAACTCGCGCATCTAAACGTCCCCTCTCGCGCGTGAAATAATACATATCTGCTCGCTGCTGCTTCGTCGGATTATCCGACGAGCCTGCGTCGGTAAGGCAGGTATCTGTCTCCGCTCGTCCCTGACGAATGGGGCGCGCGCTTGCGGAACTTTCGAAGTGTATTATGGAGTACAGCGGGCGAGCAAGAGGGCTTTTGCGTTGGACACAGAGAGCATTCTCGCGTCACGCGATATTTTATACGCGCGCGCGCGGGTCAAATGAGTAAGTGTACAGGGGAATATTTATGCGCGTCGTAAAATTCATTAAATTCAGGAGGGACGCGAAATGTAAGGGGCTTTCACTGTAAGGGAATCGCGTTGAAATTTTAATAAACATTTTACGCTGAACAGATTTTTGCTTTGAAAAGAATATTACGAGCTTTTATATTTCATGCTTTAGGTCGTAAAGAAAGATTTTAAAAAGAAAAAAGTTTACGTAATGAATTTACTTACTAGATTGAATATTTTCATTTAGAACTTATTCTGTAATAAATACTTAGTTTTTAACTAACAAGTTAACGTCCACTTTAAGTATTACTCATGGGATTGGTTCAAAGTTAGCTGAATCATTTGTGCTTAAATAACAAAACAAAATGTAAAAAAAAACTTGACCTAATACCTCTTGAAGTCACATATAAATATAACTATCTATGAAACATTGAAAGAATAAGCAAAAATATGAATTTTGTTAATTAAAATTCAATTTATTGATATCTACCAGAAAATAACTTTTATTAAAATGTTCTTTGATACTTCGCAGCTTCAATAAATTCTCTGAAAAGATTTTAGGGGCAGTACAAAATACACAGTAAAAGAGAACTAGTGTAAAAGTTATACGCTCGCGGAGATAAATAAATTCAATTATAAATAACAGGTTGAGCGCTAGACCTGTATGTACCGTGAATTGATCCAAATTTGTTTGTATTTTGTACTACTGAAAAGTAACTATTGATAAAATTCTTTATCTAACTCATTTTTTTTTAAATCTCAAAAACAAATAGTCAAGTTTTCATTAAACATTTAAAATTTCAATTAATTTTATAAAAAATTAGACGCTTAAAACGCGTCTATACACTCATGCGCCCTCTAACAAAGTCCACAAGCTGTTAATAAAAAATATTTTTCACATATCATAAATCTTTGTGATTATTTGGGACTTCAAATAGTTTAAGTACAATCTTTTTTACACCTATTGGTATAAATAACAGAGTAAATCCAGTTTATCTATGTTCCATAAGAAACATTAAAGTTGTTCTCTTGTACCTCTACGACCTCAATAATAACGATGTTCGAAAAATCACCGCACAAGCGCCATACATCGATTGGTCGATCTACAAATTACACGCGTCAATATTTAATTATAAGCTCGCGCGAAATCAAGCGGATTCATCGTCCGCATCCATCGGCGAATCGGTGAAACGCTCCGAAATTGCAGCCCCCGCATGCATAATGCGGCCCCCCGCGCACACTACATAAGCCCCCCACATTTGAATAAGCCCCCTTTGCCTCGTTAGCTGCGTAATATAGAATTGAATTCGAAACTGCAGCGTGCCGCCAGCGTCGCGCGTCGACATTAATTTAACCGTTTGTTGCCGTAAACACGCCGGCGGCGCGTCGAATCTAATTGATTTCACGCGTCGTCGCAGGCCGCATCTGCGGAGAGAGGAGAGAGTGATAGCGTGTGAGAGAGAGAGAGAGAGAGAGAGAGAGAGAGAGAGAGAGATAGTCCCTTGCACTCGGCTCGCTCCGAGTCATTTGCATTAGACTCGGAGTAATTATACGGGGATGCGATAGATCGCCGTACGGCTGATCGTGATTACTACAACTGGATCGCTATTGCGCAACGCGCTTGCAAAGTTTCGCAGTGGCCAGCAGTTGATAAACCCGAGAAAGTCTATTGGACGGCGGGTGCACTTCGCGTATTAAGGGAGAGTGCGTGTCAATTTGAGTATACTGCTCATTACGTGAAACTCTCGTATATCGTTATAATAGTCTTTTGACATCGCGTTCTTCTTTATTATAGTTTTTAAATATCCAGTTGTTAATTATTTTTTTAATTGTTCAATAAAGATTAAATTTTTGTATGCAAAAATAAGCAACAACAGTTTGTTAAGTAATATTAAATAAATGTTAGGTCATCCACGTAAATTAATTTGGAATGTGTAAACATTTTTATGCCAATATTTGCATTGGAGAGCCGCTGGTAAGAGCGAATTTCCAACGAATGAAAATTTTACACGCTTTCGATCCACCGCTCACCGTATGCGCATACTACTTCAAATTTTCAAAAATTGAATTATGTTAAGGGGTTAAAAGGGTCTATATAAGAAAATTTGAAAAAATGTTACTAAGTGTATACATTTCTAAAAACAGCTTAAATATTTAATTTTAAGCTTAATTATATTATGTACATGACAAGGAAGTTGAAAAATCGACACAGGAAAATATTACCCAATCTAACCCATTGCTTGAACTTAACCCACTGTCTTCATCAGTGACTCCCAAAATTGACACTTTCACAGTTATCATACAATATTTTTCCAAAAACTCAATCTTTTGACCTAAAAGAAACTTTTTACATTCTTTGTACATGTATTCACGCCTGTGACCTCAAAAACCTAAAGTTTGTTTAGATTGATCCAAGAAAAAAATATTTAAGTTGTAAAATCATTATATTTATTTTTATTTTCTTACAAAAAAATTGAATAATAACTTTTTATTGTATTAAACTCAAAAAGCTTTTTTAGCTCACAGATATGAATACAAAGAAATTATTTTATTATTTATAACAACTCCCTTGTTATGTACATAATATAATTAAGCTTAACATTTTATTAACACTTTTTCAAACTTTCATATTTATGCAGCCTTGTACCCCCTTAAGGGTAGGTCGGATCTGATTACAGATTTCAGCATTGAATTTTACATTGTTCTAATTTAATTGTTCATAAAAGTTAAAAACTTTCGTTGTTCGGCGTTCTCAATCTACTATGGAACACCGGACAACTGTTATAATTGAAAGAAATTAAACATTGAATGAGAATACTGAAAAATACGAAGTTTTCGGTAACTACGTAACTGCATGTAAGCTCCGACCTCCCCTTATATATTAACAATTTGTAAGTACTTTCCGCCAAACCATTTTTAAATCGTTATTTCCTTTAATAATCCCCGTAAATATGCTAAACATTCTCGTTCATCCAATACATCCATATCGATTTTCGATTTCATTCGAACAAAATGCAAGAACCGATACCGAATTGAATTGATTTACTCGAAAGTGACTCAAAGAATCCACTTTGATCGTCTCCCGCTATTTTTTACCGTTCCCTTTATGCACCGTTGCCCGCTCTCTCAATCATCAGTTATGGACTGCGCGTCCGACAGCGTTGCGCTTCTCAGCCACGAGACCCCGATGAATTATGAGCTCGCCCGAAGGCATGCCTCCGCGCGCGAGACAGCTCGTTTTAAGTTTCCGGCACTTAAAAGCCTTTTCCCGATGACGACGCTCCTGCGCGTCTCCGTTCTCCTCGCGAGTTTGCAAACTCGACGGAGGAGAAAAAAAAATGACTGCCAGAAACTGCGAGAACTGCAGGGAAAGATTACCGCGCGCTCTTTCTCCTTTGTTCTCCTCGCGAGAAAAGAGGTACATCGCTCATTAAGAGCCGGGGGCACGTAAGTCTCTCGATCACAGTGGCGACGCGAGAAAAGCGTGATTCGCAGAAATTACGTTTGGAGCGGAGAGAGAAGGATTAAAAGAGATGAGGCGCAAGTGGCGGGGAGGGGAGAAAACAGCGGTAGCGCGCAAAAGTCGATATTCGCCGAGAAAGTTTTCAGCTGCGATTTCACCTGTTTCTGCCAGTCGCGGCGCTCTCTGCTGCCGCGGCACTCGAGGAGGACAGCGATATTAATATTCAGCGGAGCGGGAATTCATTGCCGATGCCGATGCGAAACCGAGACAAAATCAATGAGCTCGCGCGGAGAAACAAAGAACGCTCGAGTGTAATCTGCAGCTAGCGTAAAGGCAAAATATTCCACTACGCTTTAGCAGAAATATTCAAAAATTCGTTCAACCAAAATCTTTGTCGGTAGAGGTATAATAATTTAAAATTCAGATTCGCAACTTCTTTGCCGTCGATCTACGCGGGCCTAAGTAGAAAATAATTATTGTTCAGCTGTATGTATAAATTAACATACAAAATCTTCAGGTTGAAAGTTTCGCGGTCCTCTCATCCATCTCGCTCGTGTTTTCTCACGCACCGCGTGCGGGTCAGCCCCTCGCTCTACACAACACTCACGGCTCGTGCGCTCTGAATTATTGAGCAGCTCTCGTAACGGCACAATAACGCTTTTTTCGTGTCTCTCTCACTCTTCTTACCGAAGAGAAACGTCATCGTCGTCCTCCCGCGACACCCTTGCGAGTTTCGAGACACTACGACGACGACGGCGTAAGGTCGTTGAAAGTTTGCTTTGCGCGGGGCTTGGCGGCGCTCTCGTCTGGTGTCGAGTCGAGCGAGAGAAAGAGCGGCTCCGCGGCTCTGCCTTTGAAGTTCATTTGTTCGCGGGTCATTGCGTCTGGTCGTCGACGCTGTACAAGGGTGGCTGTTGGCTGTGCAATGTGGAGGAGCGTTCAACGCCACCCGACGCGACCTTTTCTGGAGCGTGCATAAAGAAAACGCTTCCGATGTGTGATAATTACAAAGTTTCAGCCTGTGCTTTTCTTTGCACGGGGTATGGCTCGAGTTAAATGAGGATACGGCCTAGGAGAAAACAGACTTTTGTTATTGTAATCAACGTTAATCCCGTAAGTAATACATTTATTGTAGGCATTAAAGGACGAATGAGAAGCTACCAACTTTAACGTTTTATGATGTGATCATAAAAATTCATTTTACAGAATTAGGTGAAATTGAACAAAGAAAATCTCACAAGAAAGTTGCACTTAAAATAATATAACAGAATATCAATTTTAAGAGAAAAATCTATAGTTTTTATATAAATCCAGAAAAATTTATTTCACTGATAAGTACGATTTCTTTACGTATTTACAATACCTATTTTTATATTAGACTTGCAATTACCCAAGAATCTTTCACGTAGGGGCATCTTTGTATAGAGACCCAGGACCCCCACGGATCTAAGGGCCGCACGTACGCACGTTTCTAGTGGCCCCATCAGATTCAGTATACAAAATTAATTACAAAATTTGTTATGAATGCAGTACAGCAACTCGTTACTCAAACTGACTCTCAGAACTTCACTGGCGATCAACAACAATATAGATGAAATAAATATAAGTAAATAAAACACTCACCACAATAGAAACTAAGTAAATTATTAAATAATTATATAATTTTACATAATTTTAATTTAATAAATATCCAAACTACAGTTCTATTCAAGAAAACATTTATACTTTTTTTCTTAATTTTCTTAACGCAAAATCAGAAGTTAATTCAAAAGAATTCTTATCCAATACATCCGATTCCATGTACATTACTGACAGATAATTTAGTCGATCCTGTAACATTGTGTTTTGGAAATCATTTTTTAAATATTTTAAACTTGAAATGACTATTTGCCACTACAATTCGTAACCATCATGCTCAAAAAAATTCGTAAACATATTCCGATATTTAGAAACGTAGATACTAAAGAGTCTTTTTTAATTTAACTACCTATACCAATCGGATAAACTCGTAGATTCAACTTTTTCTTGTCTTGTTTCGTTTAAATATTGCTTGAATTGAATGCATTGTAATGTTAAACTTACTGCCGATATATCATTATCGTAATTTTTGGAAGATTTTGACAATGTTCTTGAATTATTTAATTTGTCATTTCGTATAAGCTTGTAAAAAACTGAAAGTTCTATTTATTTTATCATAAGCTTCTGTTGTTTATTTATATTTATGCAAAGTAAATCAAATATTACCTAAAAGATATTGATTTGTAATTTATTTTCTTTGTTAAAACTGGTGTTTGTGGCTGCACCTGCAAAACACGTTTTGGAATTTCTTTACCTGCAAATTCTGGTGTTTTATTTAAATAAAAAAAGAATTACGATTTTTAACAAAAGAAAATCTGCTTTCACGCTGCTATAAAATCTATAGTATGTTATAATTCGTAAAGTGATAGAGGCTTTTACCTCCAGAATCTAATTTTATAAATGTAAAAGAAAATTCAAATTGATTATTTGAAACTTTATTGGGTTATCATGTACGTCAATTTAAAAAAGGTCGTTGAAAGAAAGTCTTTTCAAGCTCTACCTGCTTGACACGCATAAGTCAAATGTTTGTAGCTTCATATATACTTGGAATTTCGGGCTGTAACTTTGGGGATATATTCTTCAGATGCATAGGTATGCAATAAGGCAAAAAATCGATTTTTTCCATCCATACGGAATGCCCCCCTTAAGAGAAAAGCATTTTTTTAACAAACTATTTTTCTTACAATGGATTTTTTGTAGACAAAATTCTATTTTCAAAACATAATTCAGGATTGAAACGATTATACGCAAAATATCCCCCAGATAAATGTGGGTTATTACCACTCTAAACTCTAAGCTCAAACATCCCAAGTAGAGCAATTTGCAATAAATAAAGTTTAAGCAATAAATAATATTTAAATAATAAAACCATAAACCATAAACCATATATCCTCAACCCAACTAACCCAAACTGAGCTATTGATAATAAAAAACGTTTAAATATTAAATCTTCTTAGTGTAGTCGGGTTTAGGGCTTAGTGTTTATAGTCTTACTATTTAACTTTATTCATTGCAAATTGCTCAGTTTACGAGAGTTGGGTTTATGGATTATGATTTACTTATTTAAACGTTTTTATAGCAAATTACTCAGCTTGGGTTAGTTGGGTTTAGTGTTTATGGTTTTATTGTTTCAACTTTTTTTTTGCTGCAAATTGCTCAGCTTGGGTTAGTTAGGCATAGGCTTTATGGTATACGGTTTAATTATTTTACCTTTTCTTATTCAAAATATTAATTAAATATTTATTTTTAACAATAAACAAAACTGATGTTTCTTGTGACAACCTTTTATTAGAAAACATATATTCGGTTCCCGCCGATATTTTGGGCCTAGAGCCTCTTAACGTGCAAAGCCGGCCCTTCAAAAATATCGAAAAATCTAAAAATATTCCAGGGAGTGTAAAGCAAAGCATGAACTTGTTCATGAAGTCTTTCTTTTATTTATTCATTCCCCCTATAAATACATATATTTCAATACAACGAAATTCCATCTCGAATTCAATACCCCATTTTAAAACAAGAACAAACCTGGACCTTCACCCATAAACTCTCTCTCTCTCTTTCTCTCTCTTTCTCTCTGACATACTCTATCTCTCACTCTCTCCAACACATGTCGATGTCGCATACATGAATTCACCAACTGCAAAACAGAGCAGCAGCGTTCAACTATATTTTTAGCCCGATCATTATACGCTTGCTCCATTGTAATTATGTTTCAAAGTCCATTTATAGATCTCAAGTTCATAAATGACGACGAGAGGGGAATAATAATGTAGGTCAGAGGATAGGCATGCGCGCTCCGCAAACGCAACTTTAAATTGAAAAAAAAAAGAAGAAAATCTTTCCATTTGCCTTCAGTTTCTCATGCAGCGGCAGCCGCAGTAGCAGTACCAGACTCTCCGCTCAGCTCTGCTCTATCAATCGTTCCTCCCCAGCTCGAATACATAAAGAAGCAGCCACTAGCACAGCAGCAGCAGCAGTAGGCACAAAAAGATGGGAGAAATAGAGCACGGGGTGTATTTTTGCCATCTAACCGAAGTAGCAATTCCCCGCTCTCGCTCATATTTCCATCCTCCTTTCTCTCAGTCAGTCCTCTTTTTCGCGCGCGCGCTGCACTGCGGCGCGGCTCGACCTCTGATTACCAGAGATAGAGAGAGAGAGGGCCGCAATGTTGACGAACGCGGAGAGAAACTCTTTCCCCGGCTATTTTCCAAACTCATCTCGGCAGCCAGCTCCGGAGCCAGCATCAGCTGCAAAGGAAAAGAAAATAATAAAGCCCGAGTGCGCCGCGGAGAGACAGAGGAAGTAATCGAGCGGGTCGCTCCCGTAGCGGGAGGGAAAGGGCCGCGGTTCGAGGTCTCTGCTCTAATAAAAGTAAAAACATCCCTTGGCCGGGGCCAGGAGAGCGAGAGTAAGACGCGCCATTAAATCTCTATCTGGCCACCTGTTACCGAAGTAATTTATCCCCTCTCCGCTTCTTCCTTCCTCTATCCTTCCTTGCTTGCTCGCTCTCTACCGTCCGTTCGCGAGCTCGCGGGTTTTGCGAGCGCGAGCGGGGCTCTAATGTACGCCGCTGTGTAAAACCGCTTGGCCTCTGCTTCCCCGTGGCTCTTTTTCTTTGTTTTCCGCGCTTCCGACAGATTGGCACTATTATTATCGAGCGAAGGGCGCTACAGCCCCCGGCGAGAAAAGGAAGAACGAGAGGAGCAGAGAGGCTGCTTGATAATTCGATACTTTTATTAGCAGCTGGGGAGATCTGTTGATTCGTATCCGTTGTACTCTTTTTTTAAATTCTATACAAACTTACGCTTTCTCTGCGATGACTTACATATATCGTTAAATAATAAACTTATATAAACGTATATAATTGGATTCATTACACTTTTGGAATAATTGCAGTTTATTCAGCTTTTGAATATTTCTTTAATTGTCCCCTCGCTATCTGACAAATTTTCTAAGTAGTTTTATCTAAGGGAATGAATGACATTCGATACTCTGTATATTGATTCTTACGCTTATTTTATGAAAAAAATGTTCTATCCTTTGAATGAAAGCAATTCACTCTATTCGCTACTTTATACTCACGACCCACTAAACACCATTTACAATCCCGTTCATTCAACTCAAACCAACGCCGCTATACTCCACCAAAATCGATACTAAGCTTGGCGGACAATAAATCCATCAGAGCACGCGTCAATATAGACTCTGCACTCGGTTTTTGAATTTAAAAAAACCATTCCGAGGGCGTAGCGGACCAACCACACGGCGAAGATCGCACAAGGATTCAATAAAGGTGCCTACCCGTCTAAAGGATAAGTCGTGTCGACTCTCCATTACACTCCGGTATTCCTCGTGTTTTTCCTTCCTTCTCGGTCCCGCTTCGTCTTAAACCCTCGCTACTCCTACTCGCGCTCTCAAGAGTACACACGCGTGGGGCCAAAACAAGCGAGTGGTTAACAAACATTTCCGATAAACAAAGAGAGCGACGCACGCGCCGAAGTAAGTAGTAAGAGGCAGGGTTCACTCAGCCATGACTCGCTCTCTCTCTCTCTCTCTCTCTCTCTCTCTCTCTCTCTCTTTCTCTATACTGACGCATACACGTGCGCGAAGAGAAAGAGCAAGAGGGTATTCCCATAGCAACGAGTCGCGTACTGCCTCGCAGGAAGAGAAGAGAAAGAGTGCGAGCGAGCCTCGATATTCGCGAGCCGGAGATACGACGACGAGATGCGAAGTAAAGGAAAAAAAAGATTTACAGAAGACGGAGAGGAGGAAATTTATATCTGACAGATGGAACAAACGCCCGGGAACCTTCTTCTCTCCCCCCCCCCCCCCCACCCCCGACCCCCTTCTTTTTTTCCTCTCTGTCCTGTATCGCTCTCCGGCCCGCTGAATAAATAAATAGAAAATCTCATCGCCGCTTGCTTTTCTGCGAAAGCTTATTTATTCGTTTAATCAAGCCCAATAAATATTTACCGGTTATTAGGGCATTTAGGGGGCGGGGAGCGGTACGAGCGCGCTCGGCTGCCGGCAATATAACTGTTTTCGACCGATAACGAGGGTCGATAAATATAAACTTGCGAGGCTGCGGCGCGTGCAATCTGCCGTTTGATAACGTATAATCGAGCAACAGAGTACGCTTACGGCTCGTCGCGAGCTCGCGCAAAAAAGTTTAATAAGCGCCCGATTCAAGTTTCGTGCGTGATTCAGGAGGTGCGCGCATTTAGAGTTGAAATATGTAGTAGCTTTTAAGTGCTCTCCGCAAAAGTTTCAAAGTGAAATAACGTTGCTTCAACGTCGCGGGGAAATAAAATACACGCTGAATATACACGCACTTTCTTTAAATGTACTTTCGTATGTTTCGCCTGTATGTTTCGCCAATCACGATATCGCATCGCGCGCCGCTAATGGACGCGAAACGTCGAAACCGTAAAAACTGACTTCCCGAGAAGAGGAACAACCCCCCGACAGCCGGCGAGCCATCGAGAAAAATGAAGCGCCCAAACCGATGGCAGACGCAAAAACGAGCTGCGAGGCAATACAATTAATGCCGGGCGCGAGCGAAAGAAACGCGGCGCTGATGAGTTTTCGCCCCGGGGTCCGGACAGCTACGCGATCCCATTAATAATCGACCGATCGCGGCACGCGTCAAAATCTAATGCAAGTATATTAGCGGGCCACGCGCGCGCCCGCGACAAATTGAGTTTCGACGTTTTGTACCGCGGCCGCGGAAACGTGTCATTGCCGCGCGCCCCGCGACGCATTTCAATCGCCCCGCCACGTGTGCGACACTATAGCGCTTTTCTATACGAGCCGCCTTCGATCGCCATAATGGGAAACTACTATACCGAATTGCGCATTTCGTGTGTATGCATGCGTATGTGCACACGTGGCACGAGCGCGCGTGCTCGCTTTCTCCCTCTTTCTTCTGCTCATATACCCGCGTTTGTGTTTGCCTTTCATTCGCTTTGAGTGGGATTCAACTTTGGCAAATATAAAACCACGGATAAACAGGCTTTATAGGAAGCTTTTATTTCATTGGGTTCACGAATAGGTCATAAAGGTGGAATTATACTTTTTTATAACTGAATCTTGAGTTAATTCAAGTCTGACTTTTACACACTGTGCTCCGTTGATCATTGTTATTTTGTATTTACCTGGACACAGACTGGTTTTTAATTGTTAAATATTCAATTTTGATATAAACCATTTTTTGATATTACAATTTGGATCTCGAAAATTCATTATTTCTTCAACATATAAACGCCATTTTTTCTCTTTTGCGTTAATTCAATCCGTGACACTCATTCATACCTAGCTTATTTTTGGTCAGTCTGAATATAGGAATAATATAACTTTTAGGTCTTTTGCTTTCTAGTTTTGATGTACATTCGTTACCCATTTTGTAGATATATGTTCAAACCATCTTAGCTTACGCGAAGCCTAATATTCGTATGCTTATTTCAAGTGTAGAAAAGCTGCCTAACATATGACTGCTAGCAGACCTATTTTGTCGATATCCTCATTGATAATCTTCAATAATTACTATCATTGTTAACTACTGCCTGTGATATCTATAAAATCGTAAAAGTCAGATTATATAGATGTTGATGGGTGATGATGATAGTGTAATTGCTTATCTCATATTATTATTCTCACTTAAAACATATAAAATTACCATGTATAATAAGCTGACTAATATACCTTTGTATGTTTAGAATCGTTCAATACACCGAAACAGTAAGGTGAACTATACTTAATGAGTTTGTTGTGCGTTTTAGTAATATTATATACACGTTTATAATAAAAATGATTTATGGCCTGTATTTATAATTATTATAAATTATTAATAAAAATCATTTACGTAATGATTAAAACTTACGTAAGGAAAAAATGCACATAAACCTAATGAATTTCAATAAGTATTTTTAATGAACTATCCACTATTAAGTGTATATTATGATGCAATAAAATAAAATTAACTAACAAAATAGGTGTTACGTTTTCTAATGTCTGATTTATGAATCGGAGCTCATTTAAAATGCTTCAAAGGCGACAGAAAAATGGTTGATAGATTACGGAAAATTCGATTTGCCTCCTAGCCAGCCTTATTTATTCGCGCGGGATTATCCTCAAAATGAAATCCACCTAGAATTATGTCGCGCAGGGGAAATCGAATGCTCCGCTGAAAAACGAGATTGCGTCAATCAGGTCGAGGTGATTCGTAATTTTTCGAATCCCCAAGAAATAGAAGAAGACGGCTCACGGCGGATAGAAAAAAAAGGGAAGGCGGCGCGCACCGCTCGAGGTCCCCTCTCGCGTTATACACGGGAATTGCGATCGCAACGGTTCATAAAGAAATCTCGTTATACGAATGAAGTTGCGCAGGTAGTGGCGATATGTGGGAGGCGATTAGTTTTTACGCGCCCGGTGTAACGAGCCGGTAGATTTTGTTTCCGAAGCTCGCCGAACGAGCGCCGAGCGCGAGGTGTTATTATCATATCTAGGGAGAGAAATGCGGCGCGGAGCGTTTTCAGTGGCGCGTTGCCGGCCGCCACCACCCGTGAGACTCGTTTCTCTCGCATTTTATCGCGAAAGTTTTTCCGCGTCCCAACTGCACAAATAATGCCGGCTAAAAGACGCAGCAGCTGCGCGATAGTCGTTATTTAGAAGAATTTCGCGCGCATTGAATTACTAGTCACGGGGGAAGCTTTTCTGCAAATAATGCGAGGAACTATTGTTACGCGTGATTTGAATAACTAAAATTTAATGCTAGCAGATTTGGCATTCCGGGAGAGATTATAGGAGGTTCTTTTATTTTAACAAGAGAATTTTTCAAATTAATTATATGTAGTCTAATGATTAATAAGTATTCGCTTTGACTAATAGATTACGAGTACATTTCTATCTCTATAACTATCAAAATTTTATCCTACACTCTCTCATATTTTACGAGCGTTATCGTAACAGATGTATTTAGTTGTATTGGCTATAAGTCGAAAAGAATGCTATGTAAACTTTCAAGAAAATTTACGGCTCATGTTAGGTAATTACAATTTTAATTAACACACTGTAACACACATTCTTATGGAGATTCATAATCTTCGCAAAAAATATATAGAAGCGATAATGTTATACTCTAGAAATATTATAAGTAAACGTTAATATGAATCTTATAAACAGATTTGACCAAAATAATTATCATTCATGGGTTATTAGTAGGTTGTCTTTTAAAAGTTTTCGACAGGAATAATTAAACATGAGGACCGATAAAAATACTCAATCTTTGCCGCCAGCCGGCAAATACAAATCATATGTTCTTTTATAGTTTTGTCGTAACTTCGCCTTTTTTCGATGTGTTCCATCCGTTTGCAGTCATAACTATAATGGCAGTACGTCGTTCTATAGACAAAAAGCTATAAAAGAACATACGATTTGTATTTGCCGCCTACAAGAAAAAAGTCGCCTTTTTTACCGGTCCTCCTTTATGCATAGTTCCTGGAAACCTTTTAAATGAATTTTTTTACTATAAACTGTTATAAACATATCTTGTTGAACGATATTCGCAGACGTCTTAAAAGCTTATAAAATTTTTTATTTAAAATTGTAGATACATCACCCTTAAATAAATCTTTCAAGTTCCTGTTTGAGACCTCAATAGAACTATGTCCAAAAGTTGCTTAACTTATCCTCCGATTACGTCCCAATCATCTCTCAAGCACCAAATCCCGAACACCCACCACACGTACTAAACCCTTGCTTTTTATGCGCGTCTCTCGCAGATTTCATAAACACGACCGTAAAGCCCGTTATCCTCCCGTCGAGGGACTCGCGCGTCACCGGTCCGCTCGGTCATCTCGTTGATGCACGCGGAAGACGCAGCATCCCAGACGCGTTAGTAACTGGCGCAGGAGGCGAAGGGCTAACTCGAGCATTAAAGCGCCGTAACAGCGGCATCCGGGGGAAGAAGGAGCAGCGGCGACGACCAGTGCACATCACTAGGCAATAAAGCGTCGGTGTGCGTACTGCGTGCAGCAGGTGCGAATCCTGGCCCGCGCGCGTGTACGTGGCTCGTCTTTACGAGTCGCTCGTGAATGTCGCCTAACCTAATACCCGGGGAAGCCGTGTATAAGGGCGTAGCCGAGTGTAAAAACTGCTGCGTTTAATTGCTAACCCTTTTATTTACGTTTTCTTCTCTCACAGCTGCGGACTGCTCGCGATGCGTAAAAGCATTGCGACAGAGGGAGGAAATGCCTTTTTTTTAGAGCTCGCGGAAGACGTTATTGCGCCGTCATAAGAAAGTTCATTTTCTTTAATGGAGAGTTATTTGCTTGTTTCAGCGAGGTGAGAATTTTTCCTAAGTGCTGATTCAAAATTATGATGTTGCAGTGCTTATTAAAAGTAATAGATTGTGTAGAGATCTATTAGAAATTAAATAGAAATTAGAAACTCAATTTTCAGTCATTGAAAAGTAATCAATTTACAAGTACTGCAATAGTATAGAATCACTTTAGAGATAAATGCTATAACGCAATAGTATTTATATAAAAGCATGTAATAGTCCCTTTTGTAACAAGGGCGTATAATTGAAATTTACTCCTTGTGGCAATGAAAACTACCACCGCGGGAGATGGCGCCACTGTCGACCAGCCCATATGATCGGTCGAGGTATACATTTTACATTGGGTTCATATGGGAGTTGTAAGCTTTTATTAAAATAAAAGTTTGTCCTCTTAAAGTAATAGTTAACGCTTCAATTGTAGACATTATGAAAACTCATAAATGCAGCACGATGGTTCAGCAGATTGTTCAAAGATCATAAATTATATTTCTAAGCAAAAATCAATAGGCGGGACTCCTGAAGTTTCAAAGTTGTGCCTCACTGCGCATTGATTAATCAAGAAATAATGACATTAAGATATTTTACCATACTTTTGGATGATTTTTTTATCTTTCTTTAATAGCATAAAGTCCCCAGTTGCAGCAATAACGTTTATTTTCTTATAAATACTTTCATTTTAATTTAGAAGTAAATCTCCCATATAAATCCAATGTAAAATATATACTCTCACCGGCCATTGTCGCAGTTCATGATAAATTCCCAATAATAATACACTTTTATGCACACGCGTTATTATTGATAACATCGAATTTACAATCATAACTTTAACAATAATAATACATGTGTAAAATTGTATTTTACGTCCACAAAAGAAGACGTAAAATCTAATTTTACCATCACTGCATAAAAAAAGATAGTTTTCAAGCATTGTTACAAAACCTACTGTTTCACTTCTAATCTTGAACTTAACTGCGTACGTGTACTTACATTTCTACATACAAGCGTGTAGGCGCATATACGTCTGTGTCTGTGCGTTTCGCCTCGTTAATCTCGCACTACCAAAGCGAGGTAGGCGTCTTCATCGTACGTCGTTTATACGTCACAGCAGGAGGGACGCAAAATGAAGATGTAACGGAGACAAGTTCTCCTATAATACTCCTCCCTCCTGCACTCTCCCATCTACATAGGGTATGCTTTTAGTGCAAAAAGAACCGTCGTTCATCAAGATCTGTATTACTTGGGCGTAAGACGAGGAGAATTTGAAAATTAGAATGCGTTCTCGATGTCTACTTTAAATGTGTCAATACCTAAAGGATAATTGGGACGTTCAAATCCACAACGAAATAAGTTCATTTAGAAAATTTGCAAACTGTTGATGAGATTTAATGAATGTTATCACTGCAATTATTACTCTAATATGCTATTTATATAAATAATTACGTGATTTACAAACAGTTTCAACATTTATAGGGACGTTTACTATAGTTCAACAATGAATTTATTCCATTATAACTGTAAACACTTTAATTAATAGTATAGTTATGGTTATGGTATATTCAATGGATATAATATAACGTTCAAAAGGGACGTCTGTTTATGAATTCAGCAATAGCTTAAATTAGCTAATAAGTAAAGCTGGAATTTTAAATATAGGTATCTTATTTATTTAAAACCTGTGTTTATCAATCGTATGAAACTCTGATTGATAGATTTAAAAATTTCGAATATTTTTATGCTAAAGCAAATATTTACCTTGAATCTAAATTTATTTATTTATTTATTTATTCCAGAGTTACATATAACATTTACTAAATTCGATACAGAGTAGAAATTATTTACACAATAACACACTATAACGCCGCAAATCCTGCAGAGGGAATTGGTATTCCTTGTTCGCAGGTCCGGAATAACAACAAAAATAAAAATAAAAATAAAAAGTGCTGGTTAGTTTTACTGTATTCATTACAGCAAAAACCTCCAGCCATACTAAACCATACAATGCAATTAAATTTACAAACACACGATGTATGAATTGCATAGAACTTCATAAAATTTAGCGTGTATAATACGAAAGCATTGCATACATCAGTAAACACAGCGATAGAGATATCGCACTTCGAGTATAAAGAGCGTATACTCGTTCACATACATTACTTCCCGGCAGAATTCTACTACTTTCCGATCAAATCTCCCGGGTAATTTCGCCATTGCCAAAATACATTACACCCGCGTTCCAACGCACGGTCGCTCCCGCTAAAAAAAGCGCAATAAACAATGCGAGTTTTGCGAGGAAATAATGAGCAAAAGAGAGAAAGAGAGAGAGAGGGAGAAAATGTGAGCTTTGTGGAGAAAACGTGCGCGCTGCGTCGCGACTGATACATTTGAAACGAGGACAGAGCGTGGACAAAGGAGCGGCCGCCGGCCAGCGGAGCGACAGTTTCCACGGAATCGCTGCCGGCATAGATAATGCTCGTTATGCGCGAAAATCAATAATTCGGCGTAATGAAACACGCGGAGAAAATGTCTTCGTGCAAAGATGCGTTTGCATTTAATTTCGCTCGTTCGTGTCTTTACATTACTTAAGAGAGGCTTTGGACAACGCTTTGGTGGAAATTCTCGTTAAATTCTTTGTACACAAAGGAATTAATGGTATTGATTTAGCTTAGTAGCAGTCAAAAACATCGACGACTCTAGGTACGACTAAAGTGGTAAGGTGAAATAATATTTTCTTCCTTTTTGTCATCTGATAAGTTGAATTGTGGGGATTAAAATAATTATACGGAAATAAATTTGTCGCTGGCCTTAATAGAGTTTATTCACGACTTAACTATAATAGCCACTTTATTGATCTGAAAAGTGAGACTAAAGTAGCTTTGTATTCCCTCTTATATTTTGTTCCCGTAAACATTCTTTTGCGGGAATAACATCCTTTAGTCCCGTATTTGCGGGAATAATAGTATATTATGCACCTAGGGAGTAAAGTAGGCTATTGACGCCTGCGAATGCCGCCCGAGCGAAGCGAGGGTCTCAAACTCACAGGCGTCAATAGCCCTTATTACTCCCGAGTGCAGTATAGGATTTTCTCTTATGCCCGGCGAAAAGTTGCATTAAAAAACGCATGAAATTTTCGGGAGTAATGGATGTTATTCCCGCTTATCAATTTTTCTAGTTTATCCTCTTATATTTAATTGTTACATTAATATAATCATATTCTGCTGTTCTTAAAAAAAAAAAACTACGTAATGTACTAATTTACACAAAATAAACTTTTATTGATTTGATGTATTTGACATTTTATACGTAATATTTAATTTTTATATAAAATTAGTTTGGCATTGACAGTGGGTAAGTGAGTCCCACTTTTCAAGTCAACAAAGTGGCTATAGTTAAGTCGTGAATAAAGTTCTATATCTAACATGAGAATAAAATCGATTAACCCTACTACTATTTTGTATTATTTTGTATCTGGAAGTATAATAAGTTATAACTTATAGAACCGATCAGAATTTTAAGAGAACATTTATTAGATTTTTTAACATCTATTGATCAAGCATAAGATTTCAGAATATTAATCTTAGGTTTGAATAACAACTTAAAACTACATGATGATATTTTTCGTACGAAATGTGTCTTCATAGTCTAATATTTTCAAATCAGCAGATTTTTACATATCAAAGATCCCTTTTATAAAAGAATTATTGTAATCATCCAACCATCAGCGTGTTTGTCCTTACTAGTTCTCTAAAAGTTTCAGATTATTTAGTTAAAAATTATCTCCGAAAACCGAGGCTTGTGAACGCCGATGGCAAAACTTTAATTTTAGTAGTTAAGAAAATGTTTGGCTGCTTACTTGTAAAAATTGTTTTCATATCTTAAAAAAATAACTCCTAGTAAAACTTAAGGCATTTATATTTATTTTCATAATTCAATACATTATTTCCTCCTTAATTATTCTGCAAATTTTGATGCTATAAATACTGAGTAATATATTGAATTTTACTGTAGTAAAACTTCAAAATCTTGATCCTACACGTCACCATACATCACTACTTTCAATACCATATGTATTAAATGATGTTTGTTCTTCAGACGATTCAAGGTGACACGATGAACGAAATTTTTTTTTCGACTGTTATTTGACTCCTTTTAACATATACTTTTGTATTATAAATTAAACGAATCACTTTATCGTTAATTTTTTTTCAGAGATCCACTGAATTTTTAATCATTTAAAATTTTGTGAACGTTTTTCCATCGTAGATTTCCGAGATATAACTGTTTAAACTAAATATGACTACTCGTGGATAACAAAAGAAGTAAAAGAGCCTATTCAAAATTTGCGGTTGTAAAAGATAGATAATTTTAATAAGGAAAACTCGTAAACAAAAAAAAAGAAACGAGTCGACGAGTCTTGACTAGGGCTTAATTTTTAAAATTCATAAAAACTATATAAATAATCTAAAATAATTAATTCTGGCATTATAACTTTTATATTCTTAATTTATATTAATTTTTCGAAGTATAAAAATAATTTTTTAAAATACTTTTTTATCAGTTTTTTTGGTATTTTTAAATTTTGCGATAGGTGGTTGCCACATTTTAGACTCCGGATCTACGCTATAGCAGAGTGTCAAAGCCAGACCTCGGGCAATCGGTAAAGTTAAGTATTTTTATGCGCTGCTAGTACTTCGATGGGTGACCGCGAGGATAGTCCGTGACTAATACAAATAAACCAACCATCCCAAAGTGGATTTCAAGTATAAAGTTACTTATAAACGGTGATATTTCTGTTCTTTTACAACTGTTACATTGATTTTTTGAAATATTGATTGAAAAGGTATATGAAGATTAATGAAATAATGTATATCAGTATTTTTTATGTTTTATTTCTTATAAATCTGGGTGAAAGTGACACGTATGAAAGATTTAATTACACGCTAAACCTATTGAAGCAAAATTTTACTCATTTGGAGTGAAATTCCACTCGAAGAATTAGTGAAATAAATCACTGTAATTAGAGTGGATTTTTAACTCTAAAAATAGAGTGGAAATTATTCACTTTTAAGTAGAGCGAAATCTCATACTTTCCCCATTGACATCATTTTTAGTTTATAATATTTCAAGCGTGATTAGATAGACATTTTTCAGTAATAATAGGTTTACCAAAACATACAAATTAAAGTCGTAGTATTATGACGTTTACGAAACATTGTTACTCAGTTTGTTAATAATTTATTATATAAAAATCTATAAAAAATAATTTTAATCCGATTATTCACTTTCATATAAAATAATCGACTAACTTTTGCGCTTTGACCTCACCAACTGTCATATTTAAGATGTACGTACTAAATTTATCAGATATAATATTCTATATTATTCATTACAATGTAAAATATAGTTTACAAAAAATATTAGTGTTATCTTAACATAATTAAATAAGTTACCACTTATAGGTGATGCAAGATACACACTCATTATGTTTAAGTCTTAATTCAAATTTTTTGCTTAAAAATAGACAAAGCATAATTACTTGTAAAAGTCTGTTATTGTATGTTGAATTATTTGCATTTAACTCATCAAATAATACCATGCGTTATTCATAACAAAAAGAGAAAACCATAGTTTTAGTGTACTCGAAGCAAGAAACTATATGTGATTTAAGTTGGAGACAAAGTGATTGCCATTTGTCGAATGAAAGTTTTGGCATGTAGGAGTAAAGCATATAATATATATAGAATCAGTTATGAAATATTGTGATTGCTATAAATAATATCATTTGTCAATCACAAATTTTAATAATTGTAATTGTATACGTTCCGTACAAACCAATACATTCTTAAAAGTCTTACACCAGTGATAAAGAATTCATTTAATTTTCAAAAAATATTTAAGTTTATATATTTTCTTTTATTTTATATTTTTACGAAAATAAAAAGAATTTTAAAAATTACAAGAAAATGTAAATTTAAATCATAATGAAAAGAAAAACTGAAAGCTTCCTCTTTAAAAAATGAAATTTTTAATAACTATAAACCCAACGCGCATACAACAGTATCTCTAAGGAGACGTGAAAAAATGTGATTTAAACTAAATGTGTACTTTTAATAACAAATTATCTTTCGGTAAACCATCAATGACAAATCAACACACATATTTTGAGATTCTATTTAAAAAGAGATATAGCAATTTATGATGAATTATTACAACAAAAATTTTTATATAAGAACAATTAATTTAGTTTGAGGAAGATAACAAGGAGAATACGAAGTGCAGGTCGTGAATTTTGACGAATTGCAGCACCCGCCGCTTTGCCTAACGAGCCCCTGTTATCGAAATATAGCTAATTATGCCCCAAATACCCGGTTCTTAGTGAAAAAATGGTACCTCTACTTCAGATCATAACTCCGCAAGTTTTTACTCAGAAAAAATAATCCAAAAGTAGGTAAAAGTAGAACGAAAGAGCTTTAATTTCCGCTTTGTTTCGTATAGGCACCAGAAAACAGCTCTCAAAGCCTCATCAAAATTCACGAACCGTACTTCGTACACTCTCCTTGTAAGTGCCAATGAATTGGCAGCGTTTTTTTTTTTACTATCATAAAGCTTCCTCTTTGAGGAAGCAATAAATTAGAAAATATTCAAAACAACTATTCGCCGAATATTTTTATCGAATACTTTTGCAAGAGCTGTATATTGAACTTATTTTTCATCTGGGACCTCAGAAAACACGATTTTTCTATTTTTAAGGACTTACAATACCGCAATCGAAAAGTATTAAAAGAAAATTGCGGTTGAATACTTGCCGATCTCTGGTAAAGCTCCACCTTTACATTCAAATTTTGATATAGGTTGGAATCGAAAGTTTCATCGTATGTAGTATTACGTATTTATCATCGACGCGTTACTTTGCACTTTCATAATAATACAACTAGTACAACCCCAGTATAAGAGGCTACAAAATTCGTCGTGCTTTAAATAAAAATTCACCGTATCAACTTGCCATTATGCGGATAGACAATGAAGCAACGAAAGTATAAAGAAAAAAACTGCGAAGGTAGTGAGAGGAAGATAGAAAAATGAAGCTATGCTAATAGAAGATCGAAATCGGTTGAGCTGCACAGGTGGCTTTCTCTTTTTCATCTCTCGCGCAAGCACAAGCAGTAGCAGCAGCCTCGAGGAGGCTTTTGTTGCCTGACGGCGTCTTCTTCTTCTTCTTCTTCTTCGTTACTACTCGCTATGCCAGTAGGTAGAGATAGAGCAAGACGGAGAATATCTGTATTGTCGTGGTTTCGCGAAAGCTCAAACAATGCAGCCATTGTCGAGGTCATTGTTAGACACGTGAAGAAGTCCTTCTCTCTGTCTCGCGCCCCGCACTTCGCGATGTCATGGAAAATCGTACGAGCCATGCACGAGAATGAATCAAATGCCGACGTGAGATAGAATCTCGAGTTCTCTTCTTTTTTTTCTTCTTGGAACTCGTCATTAAAGCACGCGCGCCTGTATTTCCAGCGGATTTATTGATGCGAAAGATCCTTTTAATTAAAACGTATCTGGCTCTGCAAATCCAAAGTTCTCGTGTCCACGGCGATTCACGCGGGTGCACAAGTCCATTATTTAATTGCGAATAATTGAAATAACGTTTGGGATTGACTATTCGTCGTAATTTTGAAATTCTTCAGCTATAAAAATAAGCATGTTAATACATTCGATTTCATCTTATTATCTGGTTTAATATCTTTAAAATGAAATGCTCGGCAAACATTTACGCGTCAATTTTATTTTAATTACACTTTCTAAGATAACCAACTATCAATTTTCCATAAATTTGACGAATTTAATCAATCGACCTATTAAGGTCCATCCGTTTACCCGGCCGTGGGTCAAAAGTTCAAGGTGGCACTACGCGAGCCTTACCAGAAGCGGCTCTGTTTGGGGTCTTCGACGTTTTGCTTGTATAGTCAAGCGCAACTGCGAAGCACTAATCATCCGATCTGCGCTGCTCGCGGATTTTCGACGAATAGTTGATTATCGCGACATCAAGCGACTCAAAGCGACTACGCAGGACTACTTGTCAGATTAATCCATTCGCACTGATTCCGAGGAGATCGCAGTGGCTATGTGTATTTAGACGTGGTGGGCTCGGGTCGTCGTGAAATTTGATGCGCTCACGTACTTGTCCGCTCCAGTTTGGCGCTTTCAAAGCACAAAGACGCTTCTTGTTCCAGTTTCGAACAGTGTGTACGTAAATGTTCCGCGTCGCTGTGGCACTTTTTATCTGATGATTTGTCACCTTGGCCCTGGCCTTTCGACGCTATCTTCAGAAGCTTTTGACGCGAAAATGAAAATAGTCCATTTGCGTGCATGTGCCGGCCCGGACTTTTCATACAGGTCTCATTCAGAATTATTTCGCAATATTTAAACTTTTCATCACTATATACTATCTACTATTTATTAATTTATAATTTTACCATGGATACAAATTTATTTTTATTTACTTACAAGATTATTATCAACCTTGTTTATCGAAAATTACATTTTAACAATTTCAATAAAATGTTTATTAAAAAATATCCATTTTCTGTTATTAGTAAAAATTTCAAGAATTTAATAACGCACATCGATATTTGCAAGCATTTTGAGAATATTATAATACAAGTACGATTACGTAATAAGTAAGGATGATTACATCGAGGAGAGAAAAAAAAAACAGATTTCAGATGAAAGATCAAGCCTTAGCAACTGCAGTCTCCAATGGCAGATGAAACTTTGTCTCCTTCTTCCTTTCTTCTTCCTCGCGAGCCTCCAGTAAGGTTCGAGCTCTCGACGCGATACCGCGTGGATATTGCGAGGAGGAGGCACGCGCGTTTTACGGTGCAGTTTTCTCCCCGATCATCCGACCGTGAGCGTGGCACGTATATAATCGTAAGCGAGCCGATCTCTCTTTCTCTCTCCTTCTCGTCCCGGCCTTAGTCACGCACGCACGTAAATAGCAGCAGGCTTTGTGCTGGCCAGAGAGAATTTATACCTGTACATACTGAGTCTCTGCACGACACGCGCGTCGATGTAAAATTGCGAGAAATTATACACTGCTTTGAGGACCATCGACAGACGAATACGTAATCCTTTGCTTGATTATAAGCACATTTTTAAATTCACTACAGTAGCTGAGGCTAAAATAACTCTAAATTAATAATTATAAATATATATTACTTGAGAATGACTTATTGTAATAAAAATTATTATTTATATGAAAAACTACTTTTTAATTACGTATTACTTACTTTATTTTATAAAATGAGTTATCATTAAACTCTTTTAAAAATTATATTGGAAAACTCTGCGAATTATTCGAATTGTCAATTAGCGTCCGTGATCTACATTGGTAAAGTCGATACACACGAAAAATTGTTATGATGACACGCGCGCATGTGGCTTAATGTAGAGCGTGATTAGGGGAATTTACATTAGACACCCGTGCCTATGCGCATGACAAATGATAGATTTCAGTATGACTATTAACGGTCGGACGCAGCCGCTCGCCACGAGTATGCGCAACCACAACAATCTGTCAATTATGGTGTGACCCTCGACTCGTGAATATGACAGAGCCGAGCAAATGTTGAGCTCGTTTTTGTCCGCACATATTTCTCCATGATAGAAATACTTTTTTTTAACATTTCAAATAGTATTTTCGTATAGGGGTAGAAAAAGTTTTACAGAGAAAGACAAATTTTAAATAAATTTTGAAGTTTGAAGAGAACAGATTTTATGTTACACTTTTGATTGAATATTCAAAGATTTCCAAGATTTAATTAAAAATATTTATTAAACGAGTAGAGTGAATAATTGTAATAAATGATTAGTTTCTTCTTCCATGTTTTTCACCACATTTTGTAAACGCATCAACAAAACTATGAAGCTCCACACAATCGCTCGATAGCGGCACGCCGAAAAAGCCGCAGCCGCGTTCACACAGTCTTGATGAAAATATTTGCAATATAATTATGCAGCCACCATCAGGCGCTTATTGAGTTTGTATCCCGGGCCCGGGACTTCGGCGCGCGGCGTTGAAAGGCCGTTTTGTCCTAAATTGCAGCGTCGGCGAGGAAACCCTAATGGCGGCCTGAAGCTCGCCTCGCTCGCTCGCGATCAATATATGTACACGGATCGTCGATCGCGGAAGCGCCGACGTGCACGCGTGTACACGCGGGAGGAAAGCAAAGCCACCCCAAAGGCCCTCGAAGCCTTTGGAAGCGGCCGGTGTGCGATGGGATTTTCTTTATCCAGAGGCAGGAACACCAGACGTTTCATTATGTTTGCCTTCGAAATGAAGTTTGCTAATCGCTCGGGTTAGATGGGGGAACGATCAAAGACCGCGTTCGAATTGGATGATTTCTCGGGAATTAAAAGTACGCCTGTGAGCATGCTTGCAAAATGAGATTTAGAATTAAAGCTTTTTGAAGAATCTACGTAATAATTTCTTCTTTTTTTTTCAAGTTGTTTTACGAGTAAGTGTTATACTCTGTTATATTACTTTTGTATTAATAATATTTTTAACTAAAAACAAAGTTTATAATAGAGAATGAGAATTATGACACTGAATTCAATTTGAAAATGTTTCTGTGTCATAAAGTTTTATATAGTATTATCTCAACATATCTCTTGTGTGACAATACAAGGAACGTATTTTGTAATAAAACACGAAATTACACGCATCACCGTAATGTTTTGTGACCTACATAAAAAAGCATGAATAGTTCTTGCTTGAATAGCGAGTTTTCATAAATGAAAAATGAACCCCTGCAAAAAATTCCTCGCATAGTTTTAGAAATAATTTCATTTCTCAACTTTGATAGGGTAAAGTCCCGATAACAGCATTTGAAACACAAATGTCTATAACGAAATTTAATATTCACCGAAACAAAAGAAATTCTTTTCCTCGAGCAAATATTCGATTATGTGCATACAAAATTATTCAAATTTCCGCAGATGTTCGGTCGAATAGCGGCAATCAAATTCGCGTCAACCTCCGGGCAAAAAGTTGCTTGCGCGCCTGCTTCGACATCTTCATGCACCGAAACAACCTGCGCCCACTCCGCTCCCAACCAAATAACTTAACGCGATACGCGGGCCAGCAGCCAGTGTTATACGTATATAAATAAACACGCACAAAGCGAAAGTTTGCTCGTGGAAAGTTGAGCCCCCGCGACGCTTTTGACGGGCTCCGCCTGACCCAATTTCCCGCGCGCTGCACTCTGGCGCAGCGATAAAACGAAATTTTCACCGCTGCACGTCGAGACAACGCAAGTGTAACAAGGTCACACGTGTGCGGGAAAAGTAGCCGTGCCGCCAACGTAAATTGTTGAGCGGTAAGCTGATTTTGAGCTCACTTAGTCGAGGAACACTAACGAGCATCCTCAATTTTCCGCGGCCGGGCGAGCGCGCGGAGTAACTTGATTTTCGTTTATAGGTAAATAAAGACTAGCTGGTAAGGATGCGGCGAGACGAATTGTGGAGCATGGCTTGGGTTCCTTTAGCCGCGGAATATCGCGTTATTTCATCTCCTCTTTTATTATAGATGATGCTTTCGGGAGTACGATCTCGAAGTCTTTTCGCATCCTTTGCATGTTTCATGGAAAGGGGGCAGGATATCCGTGAATACTTTCGACTTTCAAATATGTAAAGTTCCAGAGATGATTTTGCAGAAAGAAGACGCGTCATTTTATTATAAGTTTCACTTCTGTCACGTATATGGATCGTTCTATACTTGAGAATATTCTATACTTTTTGGTTTTCATTTTATTATCAAGACTATATTATAAACTGTATTATAAACATGCGATGCGAGCGTAATCGCAGGTGTAACCTCTTTAGAATTATTTGTTGGTAAGCCCATTCAATCTATACGGTAAATATTACGAACTAATCAAATTTTAAGCAAGTATATGTTTTACAAGAAAACCTGTACACACAGAGAATTTTCTGATAAAAATTACCGTAATAATCATTATAAACGTGGGACATTTTGACTTCAGGGTAAAAATTGCCCTGATGAACGATAAAGTTTACATTATTGAACAGTAAAAAATATAATAAATAATATTAATCTTCACAGTTCGCCAGGGCAGTTTTTCCCCTACAGTTAGTCTCACGTTTACATTGATTATTACGGCAATGTTTATCAGAAAATTCTCTCAGTGTACAAAATAAACAAAAAGGGAGAAGGAGATTACATGTTTAAATTCATCACATAAATACAGCCAATGGAAATCAGGTCATAAATATTTCTAAATGTAAATGATACTCACTAATATTAGGATATATATCTTCAAACCAAAAATCAAGTAGTATGGAAAATACTCGCATCGAAAGATAATGACACACAAAATATTCATTTCAGTGGAATCAATAACATATTTTTCTAAATTAAATCAGTAGGAAATCGGTAGAGTAAATGAATATTCATCGATCGCACTAATCTTTTATTTATTAAAGTAGCGAAAGATAAATTTATTTTCGAATTGAATGAAACCGATTCAAACCCAAATCTCAATGGAAAGCTTTCATAAAACATATATGATACAATTAATTACTACAAATATTTTGGGATACAAAGCATTCCCCATGCGCAATTGACCTTAAGAACCCATCGTAATTCGATACCCCAAAACCCCGTACACCGAACGAAAAAAGAAAAAATATGTCAGGGCCATCCGAGAGCTAATCTGGCGTACAAACTGGCCGAAAATTCCGCAGGAAACGAGTCTACAAGCGTCACAGGAAGGACTGCACAAGCTATCCCCTCAAGCAGCTCATTTTTTCCCGGCCACACGAGCGGCCCACCATCCGGTCATCCCCGGGTCTTAATCGACTTCCTGTCCTCTAATAACAATCGACTACTCTCCCTCTCTCTTTCTCTCTCTCGTCTCTCCACACTACACGTACTACCTGCTCTCGGCAGCCCTAGTTATATGTGCCTATCGATCCAGCGAACTCCCGCCCTCTCTGTGTAACACAGCCCTTACAAAACGAGGTGTAGAGAGACAGAGAGAGAGAGAGAGAGAGAGAAGAGGGGGTTGGAGGGGATAGCTAAGTAGCGCGCAACAGGCGCAATAATCCCTTTGAG
Source organism: Gastracanthus pulcherrimus (assembly GCA_949152435.1). Lineage (NCBI taxonomy): Eukaryota > Metazoa > Arthropoda > Insecta > Hymenoptera > Pteromalidae > Gastracanthus > Gastracanthus pulcherrimus. The sequence goes on along the minus strand of OX424572.1, from coordinate 214,840,043 downwards.
GCGGAGTCGAGCCATCGGCACAAACCGCGTCGAGATGCGCGAGGCAATGCGCAAGGCAGCCGAGATTAGGCTTTATACCGTGCGGCGCTCATTTGCCGGCTGAGTGTATAACGTATGCGCGTGCAGAACCGTAGAGCTTCGGCTAAGGAGAATATTTATGGCCGCGAGAATTGACGTAGCGAGGCGGCTGGGATTTCGCGGAGGCTAAGTCGCGATAATAATGACGTCACGCGCGCGCACGCGATGTTATGAGCTGATGCAGCGGGTATTCAATTCGCTATTGGAAATATTCGCGGTTTGGTTGTAGGAATTTGTAATTGCGTCAGAGTAGAAATTAATTATTATTGATACTAATGATTATTAATTCCTGGTGCGAGGGAAACAAAATTCATTTTAATAAGGTTGACTGTGTTTATAATCAATTTTGTAAATGAGTAATTAAAATAATCTAAAAATGCACTCATTAAATAATTAATTTTCTGGTGATTTTCGCTGCATAAGGAATATAATTACGGCAACATAAAATCGATATTACGTTACACTCTCGTTTATCACAGCAGCAGTTCCGATCAGCAAATGTTTGTTGAAGGAAACCAACTTTTCTAGCATAAGCCAGACTACAGCGGTTTACCTATAAGTCAACTCAAATTTTTCATTTTATGGATAACTTTATTTGACATTTTTTTACAGAATCCTTATAAAACTTTTTTCACGAATAAAAACCAATTTAAGACAAACCTTTTACTGTTATTATTTTTACTAACTTATTTGCCGCTTGCAAATTAAATGCAATTATTATTATTGAGGATCGAAATAGTAAAAGCTTAAAATTCAATTCAATTGGATATAGATGCGGTATCTCGTAATTTGAATGAATATAGGCGATAAATAAGTAGAAACAGACGAATGTGGTATGACATTATATCGCACCTCAGAACAATTAGATTATGACAATTCAAAATTCTTTGTTTTTGTAAAACTAAGCAAGTCACGTACATTTTTTATGAAACAAAAGTTCTTACTTAAATTTTATTATTGTATTATAGTTTGTCAACCCTTTTTAACCAATTTTCAAAATGTATGATGTATTTTGTACAAGCTATTTTGAGTTAAAAAATCAAGTCAAACATATTTTGAACTTTCATTGTACTTGTATATAAAAATTTTCATTATATGTTTAGAACAGCTACTCTACACAATGATTTTTATTATCTTAAAACAATATTTTCCATCCTCAATATTTTGAAACTAAAAATCACTAATAGATAAAGAACAAATTCAATTCCATCAACTAAATCCGTAAACCAATTTACTCTCATTCACAATCAAGTTCATCTATTGTTAAAATATCTCTCGAAAGAAAGAAAACCCCGAAAAAAGTCAATCCGCTTAACTCGTACAATTCCGAGCGCAGCCTCAACCGCTCGAAAAGGAATAATCGGAAAGTCCAAAAATAATCTCGAGCGAGCTGGGTTGTGGGTGCAAAATGGCCGAAATGCGATTTTCAACGGTGCCAGCGCGCCCAAGTGGAATGCGTAAGGATGGAGGAGCCGCTGCAGCCCGCGTACGTTAAAGAGCTCGCATATAATTCCGAGGTATCTGCAGATTATTTGCCGCATCCACGATTCCATTAGCGCGACACGTTATTCGTGGCTAGCCTGGCAATTTCACGAGTGAGCTCACCGTCTTCCTGCATGCCTGCCTACCCGTTGAGACCGGTTGCCGATATACCACGACGAGACGCAGATAAGGAGATGCCGAGGCTATTGTCTGACTGACCATTTCTACGGATTAAATATTTTTAATAGTCATTGTAGACTTAAGGAGAGTCTGTATATGCAGAGAGGAATTAATTAATTCATTAAAAACATTACAAAATTTTTGTTCAGATATTGTCAAAGTATATAGTAAAGAAAGATAATGTTTCTATCCTGTTTTATTGAAAATCCTTTCTTTTTGACAAAGTTATGAATATTTCATTTTTGAAAACTAATTCATCTCGCTGCGCTCGGATGACAAACCAGACTCGTTCGTGAATCACCTGTTTCTCGCATTAGTTACGTAATGTACTATTAATTAATTAAATAAATATATTTTTTGAGAGTTTCTCGGCTTCTATTCGGACAAAAATAACTTAAGCTCCCACTACAAGATCCTAAAAAAATTGTCCACTTAGACCTGATGGACATATTTATTTTGCAGAATTTTAAGTTTATCACATGTAAATTTAAGAAAAATAAAAGAAAGTAGCGTCCCTATAAAGAAGTGGTAGGGATTAGAGGGTTAAACAAATTAACGATAAAAAAAGTAATAAAGAATCAGTGTGTTTACTACGTGTTTAAAGAATGTTTTAAGGATGTGTAAAAACTGCGTATTTTTGCCCCAGGAAACGTAAAAACTTCATCATTTACTAGTATTTTTTATTTCATCCACATTAGTTTTATAGTTTTCCTTCTCTACATTCAGGGTAAATTAAAAAACACTTAACAATTAAAGTATGTAGCATTTTTTTTTACATTTTTAACAATCTTTAGTGCTTGGATTGAAATTTTATATAGATTTTCATAGTGTAAAAAAAGTTGTTAAAAAGATTATCAACTAATCCAAATATTATTCCATAATCTACATGACATATAATTTACTAAATGTAATATTACTGGATAAATATAATGAGAATTTACGATAAACTTGCTTTTACAAAATATTGCAAAAACTGGCACTTTTTACACATCCTTCTTAGTTATCGCGTGATCTCTCCAAGTCGTAATGTCACGTCTCTCGATTACGTGACACACTATATGCTATTCTCTATTATATTATGTTTGCTTAGCAAGCTGGGATGAACTTCGGATTCGTTCTGCTTTTTCTGTGACTCAATCTGCTATTTTAAAGTAGATTCTCTTAAGCTTTATTTGCTCCCGTTATTATGATTACTTTTTATTTAAAATTGACGCTCACTGCAATCATTTTCTGACTTATTTATTAAATTCTGACAATTTCTTATTGAACATATGAAATTGATATCGTTCCTCTTTTTTGTATATTTCCTTTTATTTCAAATTCTATTACGTATGCATGAAAGGTCGCTTATTTAATATTAACTTTCTCATTTAATCGAACTACCTTAAAAGATCATACGTCTCTATCGTTTAATAATATATGAACGACCCACAAATATTTCACGCACGACTAAGCATTAATGTTTTTACACACCCGATCAAAATCAAAACTCCATCGAAAAAGTGTCTCCTCCGTCGAATCCATTTCAATTTGTTCGCTTCATCTCCAAAAGTATGCCCAAAAAGCCTATTTCTTAGCTGCTCACAACACTCATTCCCCACGAAACAAAATATCAACAAACGAGCTCTACGACCATCCCATCCCGATGAAATTTGAATCCCTCGTGCGCGCACCCTAGTAAAATAAAATATGAAAAAGATAAGGGACAGGGCACGCGCGGAGCCCCGTATCCCTCTCCCATATGCGAAACACCCGCCGCTGTATACGCACACGTGTGCATCCCATGCGAAATCGATAACGACGAAAATGCGAAATGAAGACGTCCGCGTCGCGCGCTCGATGTTTTCGTCAGCACACAGCGTGGAAATCGCGAGGGGCCTCCCGCAGCACCGCATTTCTCAGCCGCGACGACACGTCGTATCGACAAGCTGACGCGCACGCACGTGATCCGTCCTGCAATCGGTCGCGTTGTCGAGCTGAATTTGGAATTCCGATATGCGCGTGTGTGTGTGTGTGTGTGTGCGCGCGTGTGTCTGTGTGTGTATATGTGTGTGTGTGTGTGTGTGTGTGTGTGTGTGTATACACGCTGTTGCGCGAATATCCACGTTGTGCTGTAAAGTTTTACGAGGCGGTCGTTAAGCGAGGGGTAGTTTCGGAGACGGTAGCGGGACGACGACTGAGCGGCCATTACTACGGGCAAATATTTACGAAATTTGAAGTGAGAGGAGAGGGTGATAGAAAGTAACGCGTCGATAAACCAAATCGTTGCGCTTGGTGAAGTTTGATGTTTACATTTTGCGCGTCACTGCGCGGCGGTCGCGTGCGATTGAGTGCGAGAGTTGTAAAGCTGCGGGTGCGATGATACTTTCCAGCCTTGGGGTCTATTGCAGAGGCTTGATTAAAAATTAAATTGTGAGAAATTGAAATCAGTCGTGTAATAATGAGCTGGCTTGTGAATTATATTTCTATGGAATTTCATTATATTGATATGCGATAAAATTGGATATTTGTATAAAACAATTTGCATGCTGTGCGGTGAATGGTTTATTTACATAAATAAATTAAATACATTAACATTTCGGACTTTCGAATCTAATTAATTTAACGTTATTTTTATCAATTGAACATTACAATTAATTTATTGTTATAATTTAATTTTTAAATTAAAGACATTAATTAATATAGAATAAAATACTGTATATATATTAAATTGTTCTTTATTTGAAAGTAATATTTTGAAATAAAAGCAATTAATGCATTCAAAAGATCACGATCAACCTGAACATTTTTCAATTCAAGTGAACTTTCCATCCGCTATCACCGGCAATACATCAAAAACCACTGATATTTCAAAATTCATTATAGGTACGCTATCGAACGATAAACCGATACACACCGCGTCGCGCTGCGACCAGCGTTCATTTGACGTCCATTGTTCCCGGGGGCATAAATAAAGCAACAAATCGCGCACAATCCCCGCCTGTCCCTCTCCGCGATACGCGGGATACGCCTATATAAGACCACCACGTCGAAGCTAAGGTATACGCACAGACGTTTTGACAGGAGCTCATGGCGACGGGGAATTAGAGAGAGAGAGAGAGAGAGAGACAGAGACAGAGAGAGAGACAGAGGGAGAGAAAGGCAGAGCGAGTGCGACATCGGCAAGCAGAGAAGTTCCCAAGGGGACAGAGGGAGAAGAAGACGGGGGTCGCGCGGTAAAGGGGGACTACGACGACGAAGGCAGTCGATGCGCGATGAAAGGGACGCAATTTGCATAGCGCGCAAGGCGAGCCGGACGATTTTATTCGGACGAGCGAGCGAGACTCTGACGAATGTGCATGCGTGTGTGTGTGTATATGTATATATATATATATGGGTGTACACGGGAGAAAAAGGCCTTTGAGTCGTCGTAGCAGACGCTGACTGATCAACGATTGCTTACACTCGCCTGGTTTTCTGGGCTAATGGTTATTTCTCTTCGTTTCTTTTTTTTATTTTATTTTAAATTCTCTCGCTCTCTCTTTTTCTCAAATCTGCGGAATGATTCCGTGAGCTTTTATTCGAGCGAGGGGACGGGAGTATTTGATTTCTCGTTGGCGATGCTGCGACCTTCTTTTCTAGAAAAGTCTGTTTCTGAGGTCTTAGAGTAATTAAGGGAAGTTCGCGATGAAAGGAATATTTTAAGCGTTTCGTGATTTATAATAATTAAGTAAATTCTTGCACGTAATAAGTAGGTACTGGAATATCGGGGAAACTGTAAGGTCACCTGCATTTCGAATAGCGGCGTACGAGCAAGTTTTTTGAAAAAAAATGAAAAAACCAGTACTCGGCTTTGTACCTGCCACTGTCCACGCAACAGAAGCTTGACGTGCCGCGAAGCATTTTCATTAGGTCTGCGCAGAGACATACGCGCGATCGAACATCATCTCTCCCTTCGATACGTTGCGACGGGACGGCGCGCGACACACAGCGGCTTTGCGAACAATACGCGGCTGCAGGACAACTTACTCGATGAGTATGCACACACGTGTCCGTGCATTGTCCAATTGTGAAATATAGCCGCGAGCGCGAGGAAAAGGATATACAGAGCTGCGCGATCGAGGCTTTGCACGTCAAACGGCGAGAGGCGCGAGGCTTTGCTGTTTTCTCTCTGAGCACCAAGATCGAAATGTGCTTTTGTAAATCGAGAAAATTTACATGAAAATGGAAAACCAGTTCATGCGCCAAGTGTTTTAGCCCTCTCTCTCTCTACTTTCTCTCTCTCTCTCTTGAGAAAGAAAATATATTCGAAGCGCGCGTAGTCTCTATTTTCCTTAAAGCTCCAATCTGAATTTACAAGGAAAACTAAATTTCGCGTGAAATTTTCAAAATATACCTGCTGCAGAATAGAGTTTGGGTGGACCCAATTTGCATACATAAATGGAAGAAAATTTAAAATACTTTTTGGGCAAAATTTTGTTAAAATTACAGAATGAACTAGAGAGTTATTAAATCATTTTATATGCTGAGATACTATTACTGCGGGAAAAATACATTTTGCAGTAGCTTTTATGTAAAAGATGCCGAAATTAATTAAAAAGAAATCGTTTTATACAATATTACAATCTCTTGTGTTACTATACTTTGTTTGTCATAATACTTTCGTGAAGTACGGAAGTAATGCATTTTTTATAAAAGTTGTAACTCTAATATATTTAAGAAAATAAGTAGAAACACTCGAGTTCGGTCAGACGCGTGATTCCGTCACGGCAACATTACTTGAACATGTAATACTTATACTTATAGTTTAACGAGAACCATAATAATAATTCTCTTTGAAAGTTAATGTACAAAGTTAGGAAGATACCGCGCGATCCCGTTCCTTGAAATTAGCCGAGAGCTCCTTTAAGCCCGGCCCGAAACCTCCGAGCATTCTGCATCTTACTTCACTCAGCGCCTATATACACATACCTGTGCATTATAATTCCCACTCCACTCCCAATATGCCCTCAAAATTGGCCTAATTCGCAGCGGGAACAAACAGGAACGTTACACACGCACACGAAGCGCAAGCCGCGGAGCTAACGAGCTCTACATTACAGATACCCGAGCCGAAGCATTCGTCCCTCTCGAACGCTACGTCTATATCGCGCGCATAAGCCTCGCTACGGCGAAAGTACACAGGAAGCCGGGCGGTCAACCTCTTCGAATCTCATTTTAACCTCTGCCGGCACGTGTATGTTAAACATTTAGCCGAGCGCGCGGGGGCTTATCGCTCGGCGAAGAACAAACGGCCGCGAGTATTTTGCAATTAACGGATGCTCCGGCCGGAGTCGATACACATACACGCACACACGCGCGCGCGCGTCCCAATTTCACGCTCGCCCCGTTGGTCGAGCCCGAGAAAGAGAGACGGAGTCCGTGTAGCGACAAGAGTGTTAATCGATTCTGCGCGTTATCGGATGCAGGGTCCGTTCTGATTCGGTAATTAACGCGTGGGAGTTCGGTGTTTCATTTCGCCTAGAGGAGGTGGGAGTGTATGTTGTGTGTATGTAGAAACGTCAATATTCCGAGTTTATAAATACCCCAAATTGTAACGGATTGCTGTGTAATTTGTAATATAATGGTTACGTATTTTTGTTCTCGATGTTGATTGTTTCAGGATGTACCCAACACCAATCGACAGTCTATTATGTATATGTGTATGAAATGTGTATCACTACAATTATGTTGCATTCACCCGTCAATCCTCATACTCTAACCAACATTTCACAATAAACGTCTATTTCATACCGTACGCTATGTAACGTTGCGTCAATCATGTTTTTACACCTACAAACCCACTTCTCAGACTCTATTGCAGTTAAAAAGATTTTTCATTAGGTTGACAATAATACCTCAATTTCAGGTTCTTAATGACATACATACGGAAATAAACATACATATATTTATTGTGAAAAACACGTAAGAAAAGTGCGTGGTGTGTATGATGACCTAACACAGTTTTAGATAGGATCCGAAATACACATCAGAACCGCAATAGAGACACTTTAGCAATTTTTCTTATAAAAAGATATAATAAAAAGAGCAATTATTGAGTCTGCATGAACTCACGCTGTCAATGAAACTTTTGACTTTTTGATTTTATTTAAGACAAGAAACGTTGGACCTTAGAAATTTTTAAAATATACTCAAAAACTTTGGGAAATATTCATTACACTAGCAGTTTAAGAAACATATCCAAATTAACACTTTCTATATTCTGCGTTTTACTTGATGATTTCCCAACAGTAAGCTTAGAAAGTACCAAACTTTTCAAAGTTTAAAATTAATTTCTATCTTTCTATTGGACATTAGAATTTTTTTTCCTTCAAATATAATACACAAAATTTATATATTTTGAAAAGTGATTCGAAATATTAATCGCAATCATTTGGGAATATGATTTCAAAAAGATAATATCTGATTTCATATAATATTTAATTTAAAATCACATTTATATAAAACATTATTATCTCAATTTACGTACAAACGCTGATACATATACACATATCTGGCTAGACCCAAACTTGTTCTACTTTGAAGTTGTAAATGTTAACACAACAAACTCAAGCCCAAACACGGAAAAGTCGCAACAGGTAAAAAGCATTTATACACACTAGGACAGCAAAGTGATAATGCAGGACAAGGCAGCAAACTAACACTAACTCCGAACGCCATTAAGGCCTCGCTCTCTCAAGTGTACACATACAGACCGCACGACCTATAGAGCGCAGCGTAACGCAGCGCCGCGCGTGTATGTTAGTAAAGCCTATGTGCCGCGCTGTTGAAAGGATCTGGCCCCCCTCTCTTTACGCGCTCCGCTCTCCAACCAACAACAACAGCAGCAGCACCAGCAACAGCATCAGGCCACGCAGTCTCTCTCTACCTGTGCTTTATACCAGCAGCAGCGCTGATCGATAAACATCATCGGGCAAAGCGGGAGCAGCAGCAGCTCAGGAGTATGTGTGTGCGAGAGAGAGAGAGAATCTGAAGCTTCTGTTACCTCGAATATTTTTTTCATTAAATATTCATTGCGGCCGCGGATATTTTCAATCGCGCGCGCGCGCGCGCGTGCGGAATATCGAGTAGCGCGGTCGGCGCAAAGCTCTCGCGCGAGCGAAAGTTCGGTGATGGGTGAGCGCCGCTCAAAGGATGAGAATGTAGAGGAAATTTGGGTGTGCGTCGGTGTGTCGAAAAAATTGACGGAGATTTTGGCGTAGCTCGGGCACGCTTGTTTCGGGGAGGCGCACAACACGCGTGGGTGAAGCTTTTCATACGAATGAAATATTACACCTGCGCACGTGGGCTCTTTTCGCTTTTTTTTTTTCTCTGAAGGGCAAATCGAAGGAGTGGAAGAGACTCCTGTTTTACATGTTTGCGTTCGCGTAAAGCTTTTAGCTAAGGCCTTCCTTTGTCGAAATAATGAAATGTTGACGTGCGTACGTGCTTTGTGAAATACGATCTGAGAGATTTTAATGAATCGTACTTTTTTATATGCCGCGTCTTTTTGACATTCTAATGATGCTTTTACTGATAGTCCGAAAGTTATCTAAATATGATACGCTTGTTAAGATAAATATTGAAAAAATGGATTTACCATCATTAATTTGACCTTAATCCGCGAAAAGCCACGTGGAGTGAATTTTGACACCAGGCATATTCCTGATAAATCAAAAACAAATTGAGCAAGTATGTGTATCTATAAAAGTTTGTGAAACCGTAATTTTCAATAACTTGATTTGGCGAATTGTATTAACAAATAAATTTGATAAATTTCACTTCGGATTTAAATTCAAATAGATAGAGTAAAATAGATTCAGTTAATACAAATACTATTTCCCAGTATTTTCTGTATGTGAAATTATTTATAGTTTTTGCTCGACACGACCACCGTTGCGGTTACGCCAATTTTTTATTTCTTTATTTTTTACTTCAATTCGAAATACGTGTACGCCTACGATAATCCTCATCTACCTATACAGTCTCAATTATTTTGCTTTTGATTCCTCTCGCAAAATATAAAATAATATCATCTGACAATGTATTTTCATTTAAGTCGGATTCATCGACATTCTTAGTTTTCTTCGATAACGTTAATCGATAACGGAGGATCGCTAGTTACAGTAACATACTTCTTGCCATTTCTAGCAGAAGAAGTTTAGACAAGAAATACAATAGTGTTGGCTATTCATTTTCAACTAACAGCAATTCTGATATATCATACTTTCTTTGTAAACTTTTGGAATTTTCATGGTATCTTCAAAATTGACGAAGATAGAGCAGTCTAAAGTTTTTGTGATGTCACGTCGACACAGCGGTATCTTTTGATCATTAACCAACGTAAAGTCATTCAAATAACCTTTAATAAGCTATAACTTCGGCAAATATATTCCAATTTTGAAAATACGAGAAGAAATTTGAGTCGGCTTCGGTATTTTATCAATTGTGTATATATCGCCCAGGAAATAAATTTTAGTAGCCAACCCTATTTACAGATATCTATAGAATAGACTAAAAAAGTGAAAATTGATACATAATACAAATGTGTAACAATGTTTGAAAACATTTTTACTTAGATCTTATGAGTTTATAAGAAAATTGAGTTGCAAAATCAATATAGATACAGGTATAAAATTTTTTTTCATAAAAGTAAATTATGCATAAAAGAGATTGTATGCCGTGCTTCATATTTGGAAGAAATTTTGAAAATCCAACGGAAACTAGGTGATGTAGCTACAACTAGGACATAAACGGAAGATTGCAGAATGATGGGGCAGTTCGAACTTGGAATGAAATGAAAGCGAAGCCCGAGTGGCTCGTATTATACGTATCTCTGCCCAGCATATAACCAGCTGTACAGGTATAGCTAAGAGTATGGTAGTGCGCACAATTCGCGTACATGTAGGACCTCTCGATATATAGTACAGTAAAATGTTGACAGGATAGAACCGTCATGACAAAGGATATTAAATGTCACTATTTCACAAGACAATTCAAAATATAGAGTATATAATTTTATTCTATTTTATTTAAGATTATTTTTAAAATGTAAGTTTACGACCCTTAAGAAATTAAAAATTACGCAGCACAGCTCTGCACTTTTTCCAATCACGCGGGCAAAGTGATATTTCAATTCAAGGATGACTGCGCATTACAAAATGACGAAAACCGTGATTAATGTGGCAGCAGCTCGTCGTCTGAAAAATAATTCATCATCCGCGGCTAAAAACATAATATCCCACTCTCCCTCTTTCTTGCTGCTCCGTCCGGTACAGTCGGAATCCGGAAAATGGATCCGAGCGCCGATGAGCATTAGCAGTAGAGCGCGCGACCGCGGTACAGCAAGAAAAAAATCAAGAAGCACGAGGAATGCATTCGTAAAAACTATCGGTCGCATCTGCCGTTGCTCGCGTTTCCGTTAGCCCCGTTCGTACACACGTGCCGTCACAGCGAAATGGACGAAGGCTGCCGCGGAATGAATTTCACGGGCGCGTGCTGCGGGCAGCCGAAAAGGCGGCGCTTCTAAAAAAGAACACAGCGCGCGCGGGATGCGAAGAGGCACGTGCAGCTGAAAACAGAGATCGCCGCTCGCCCTGTCAGTTCCAACGGTTGCGGAATTTGCGCTCCGCGCTGTGTGCGATATTTCTAGCGTATACGCTCGTGTAAATAAGCGTCGAAACTCATTTCCGCGGCACGTCGGTTTCGGAAAAATTCGTTATTTGTTTGCGCGATTTTTTTATTTTCACGATTGAGCAAGATGTCAAGCGCACGGTGACGGATGGAGGTTTCTTTCTCCCGCGCTGCTGGCCGTGTCTTTTAATGCGTGAAAAACGTAATGTCAACAGCGACTGCACGTTGCGGGATATTAGTTTACGGGAATTTGAAAAGTAAACATTGACCTAGTTTTTATCCAGATGGAGAGATGGAAAGAACGAGTTTTAATTCTCTGCCTGGCAATATACACGACAAATCAGTAGAAGTGTATTGGGAATACTCAGACGTAACACTTTCAATATTTTGTAGTACGTAGATATAATTGTCTATAAAATGAATATATATAAATAAAATAATAATATTAATTAATGCCTTCAATCGATCTCAAATTGAATCTTGTTCAACATTATTGTAGATAGTAAGGTAAAAAATTCCAGACATTACAGGCTTTGCCTCGGGCATTAATGGGATGGAAATATAGTAAAACTATTTTGACTAAGCACAAAGTCTGTTAATTCCTAAAGTTACGAATTTCCTTCTCTCCTTTTTACTGGCATAGTTTTCTGAAAAACGTTCACAAATTTAGTCAAAATATGTATTGAATAGTTTTTGAGGATGCCCTTTTTTAATTGTACCTTCTTTTGCCCGAAAATTAAAAAATATATTATTAAGTTTTTCTGGGAGACTTATTCAGTTAATGAAAAGCGTAAAAATTATAAAATAAAATAAGTACATGTTAAACTTGGTGAGTTGTAAAAATTCTATACAATTTTCGGAGAGCGGAAGTCGAAATCGAAAAGACTATCCTCAGAAACTGGAGTATATCTGTTATAAAATAAAATTTATTTTTCAAGAAGAACTATGTTGTTTATTATTTTGTTTATTTTATTATTTTATCCAACTCGTATTTAAAAAAAATTATAAATAAACTTTAAAAGTGGTGTTAGTTGAATTTAATTTTTGTCCTACCGCGATATTTAGCTTTTGATTAAAATAAATGTAATAGAACATTTTAATGATATTCTATTATTACTAGAAAAGCTCATGATTCAGAATGAATTTTTATTTTTATCATATTTCTTGCATAACAGTAGAACACTAAGAAACATTTTTATTCTTACGTAAATCCAAAAATCTATCCACTAAAAATTCATTTGTGGAAATAAGCATAAATCTTCTGTATCTACTGAAACTATTTTGTCTTCTCCTAATAATAACAACACTAGCGGCCCCACCACTACCAACACCAGCAGCATCGCCCGAGTAAGTAGGTGTAAAAAGAAACCAAGAATACCCCCATCGCACTGTCCAGGGACTTAAGCTCCATCGATTTCGGATACGGAGATGCCTCAGCGCTGCTGCTGCTGCTGCTGCTGCTGCTGCTGCTGCTGCTGCTGCTGCTGCTGCTGCTGCTACTGCTTCTGTTGTTGTGTTTGCCTTGCCTGCTTTTCTCTCCGCGATATTAGCCCCTTCGGCTTTCTTCCGACACCCGGCATACGACGAAGATTCTCCCGCGATATCGCGTCGTATCCCTCACCCCCCGTTTCACCCTTCGTATTGTCCCATTCTCTTTTACTTTCTTTGTGTATGCTTTGGGCGAGGCGATAGTGCGTTTCGGTTTATATGTTTTTTCTTAAGTAGCCGAGAATCTTTTTTCACACGGATGAATTGTAAAAGAATTTTTTGGAACTTGATTTATTACACTGAGAAAACTATGTCGGAACTCACGCCACATCGTATTACAAAAATTTACGCGTCGATATCGTAATTATTCAGAGTTAAATGCAATATGATATCGTAAAATTAGCAATCTGAAATCTTAAATTGTACATTAAATATACATGTTTAAATAGCTTAATTTCTTCTAGTAGGCGAAGTATTCTGAACAGATCCCATGTCTATGTTTTTACGATATAGAATCGAAACGAATTCGTTTTACTATGCGTGAATCAAATAATTTACGATATCATATTTTTACGATATGGAAGTTACGATATTGTTTTCTCAATTTAGGAAAAATGGTAATCAATCAAAATTTTTTCTATTTAAATGTATTAAATGTAAATAAAATTGGAAATAAGCAGTATCAAGTTTAACAGACAGTTGAATAAATTAATCTGGTTATTAAATTTAAATTCTGAACATATTAATATTTACTTAGTTGAAAATGTTATTCCGCGATTATTGCAATGGTAATTACAATATTATCTATATGAATATTGCATATAATGCAATGTATTATGCAACATAACATATATTATACCAAAGTCATTTTGTAACTTGATTAATCCAAATAATATTCAAGATACAAACGATCCGATTAATGAACATCATCATCGTAATAATTATTAAAAATACTAATAAATTATTCTTCATGGTACTTTTACATTTTCCTTTTAAAAAGTCGCTCTATACTCATTAAAAACGATGGCGGCTTAGCGCGGTATCTCGAGGGAGAGGGGAAGGGCGCGCGGAAAAATGCAAACATAAGGGGTGCGTCGAGAGAAAATGTAAAAGCGAGCCGAGGCGTGAATAAGGCTCCGAGAGAGCGAGCGCGCACATGGGGTCAGAGGGGAAAAAATACCGGCGAGATTGCGGCGCGGAATTCTTCGGACGTGTCTAATTTTCCACGATTTCCCAGACCGAATTCTTCCGCCCTCGATTTCCCGCATTAGGCAGATTTATGCTCCCTCGCGGTCTCGGCGGCGGGAGTCGCTGCCTTCTTTCCTTCCATTTTTCACGCGAGTTCGTTACGCGGAATAGCGAAGAGAAAAATTAAAGGTGACTAATTAAATGCGGCGGTGCATTCGAGTCGTTATGCGCGTGACAACGTTGCATTTAAGAGATAAATACATTGATAGATAGATCGATATAAATACTTTAATTTGTCTTCACAAAAAATGTTAAACATAGTAAATTACATATCACATAAGGTTCGACATTGTATAAAATATCACTTCGACTTTGTCAGGTACATAAAGTAAAAAATTGCACATAAGTCATAAGCATTAAAATTTGCACATCAGTCATCGTATAAAAGAGATATAAGGTATGAGCGCATGCGTATTCATGAACGAATCTCTATGCATTAAAAGTGTCAAAATTCCTTTTTATGTTGCGGATGAAAGCTTGTGCTTTTATTCATGTCGCGGAAATGTGTTTTAAAAAGATTACTGGGATTATCACCGACACAAATATTATTTTTAAGTTAAAAATTGTGTTTATATTTAGTATTCTTAGTGTAAAAAAGATTTCAATTAAACATTTAATAAAAGAAATCGCTTCCTGTACGAGCAAAAGCGTTGTTTACCGTAGAAATCCCAGGTTACTAAAGTAACGAGAACATTTTTTATTACGAAATTATGACAGACATGAAAGAAAAAGATGTACGTCAGTTGCCAAAAGCTATTAATAAAATTTAATATCACAAAAAAATAAAAGAAGAAAATAGTTGAAAAAGAGTGCTCTGAAAATTAAAAAGCTTAAATAATGAGAAATACATGGACTCGAGTAAGAAAATTAAACTTTTACAAAAGTTTTATTTTTGAGTTGTAGAAAGCTTGAAAATTAATACTATCAACTAATAATCAACATACATATTTATATTTGAAAAGTGAAGAAAAATAACGCAGGAATCTAATTATTAGATCCAAGTCTTCGAACAAAAAACAAACGAATCCCGCCAATGTCAACAAAAATCCAATAAAAAGATAGATAGATAGATAGGTAGATGAAGATTTCATTTTGCGCATGTCAGATTTATCGTGAGATTTCATCGCGAAAGGTATAATAAGATTGCACAGTATATGTCATTCTCAACTATCACGTCACATTGTAAAGCTTTAAATTAAATTAAAATACTAGGCTGTTTAATACAGTTAGTTTTCATCACAGTTCACATTAAGTTCATTACAGATTTTAAATATGTGCCTGCAACATTGCCTTTTTAAATTTTCTTAAAGACGAAAGATGCCTAATACCGTGGGGGAGCGAATTCCTAATGCGAGCACCTTTGACTCTGAAGGAGTTCAGTCTAACATCAGTACGCGACTCTAGAATTCTAATTTCCTTGGGATTCCCACCTGAGGTTCGAAACTGATTTTGTTCAAAAAGGGCCGCCAGGTGCGGAGACTGTCCCATGACAACTGCTTTGTAAAGCAGTACCGCCGCAAAGTACTCCCTTCTTGCCTCCACAATCAACCAGCCTAGTTTCCTCCTGTAGGAAGAAGTCTGCTCATCCTTTCTAACAGCAGTGAGAGACAACAAGGGCGCTTGCAAGCGGCATACGCAACACCTGAATTGTGCAGGATCTAAAGGATCTGAGCCCATATAAGGCTCTATTAACCTTTCGGCTAATCGCATCCACCTGAGATTCTGTCTGCCGACAAACAAAGGCGACTGAAAGTCCAGAGAGTAAAATTCGTCACCTACGATGACTATCCGGAATATTTGTCGAGGCGGGGATGCCATCGGTCAAACATCGAATGCCGGCGGCTAGTAATCGCTAAGGAAAATATTTGAAAAAGATTAGGGGGGGAGGTGGAGCAAAGCGAAGAGAAGCGAAGCGAAGCGTTGATATATATAGATATGTACAGACCGAAGAACAGCGCGCGCGCGAGAGAGAGAGAGAGCAGCGCAGGAGAGAGCGTCCGGGTCCCCAGAATCAACAGTTTGCTCTATCGATTGGCCTGCGGTCCATATGTCGACTGCGCCTATAGTCCGGACTTATACGCAACCTCACACTGCGAAAATCGACTCTCTCTCTCTCTATCTCTCTCTATGTGTATCGCTGTTTCACTGTCTATAGAGAGCCACGATACAGTGGGAATCTTATCACGTTCTTTTTTTGCGCGCCCCCATCTTTCTTTCTCCTCGAGAGTTTCTCGTACGTGCGCGGCCGGCCAGCTACGAGAGTTTGAGCCCGGAAGCCAATCGGCCGTCGTGATTTCGTTTATGAACTTGGACGGGAGGATGCCGCGAAGTGGACGCCTGCAGATCGACTCGGAAATCGGAGAAATTTGCTAAGTAAACGGGGGGGCTATTCTTTTCTTGTACGGCGTTTAGGAGAAGTTTGGGGGCTCAATTATTTGCTCGGAATTCGGTGTGAAGATTTTGTTCGCGAATTCGAGTGCGGCTAGGATTTTCAGAAGTTTGACTTTGATTTGTGTAAGGTCTTTTACGTTGGAATTATCGGAATTTGAGATGCATTTGCGTAGAGTGGATTCTTATTTAAATTGGGACGAACTTTTGCTTCGTTCGGAAAACTTTGTCACAGAGGAGAATTGCTTTAAGTTTCTGGAGACGATCGTCTTACATGCGGAATAATTTTGCATCTTCAAGTCTATTATAAAGATGTATTTATATTTTATGCATTACAACTTTCTCGGATTGTATCTTGGATGTCTAAATATAGATTTATAGTGCGAACATCCGATTATAAACGCCCACTCGTATACGAGCACCTACGCAATAAGAGAAATGACAATAATGTCGAAATAAGAATTCTTCACCTAATGCATTTGAATATATAGAAGTAAAAAGTGAAAAAGGTAACGTTTTGATTTTATAGATCAATTTACTAAACTTCAAGGGAAAGTCAATTAACCTCAATCACAGGTATTTTGTATATCAAATTATTTCATGTGTAATATAATAAAACGTGCAATATTTTCAATGTTGGGCATGTTTTATGATTTTCACAAACAATTCATATTTTTGAAATTTCATATTTTTATTCATATTTTGTTAAAAAATATTGACCCCTACAGTACAAGGAATATTATAGAAGATAATATTTATGAATATTCCCCATTTTATGCGATACATTAAATATAACCATACTCGGATTTTTCTACTTATTTTTTGTACGTTCTACCTTAAGATGTTAAATACCACAAATCGTGGGCATCTTCCATTAAGAATAAGTCTACTCCATTGTCTATCAAAAATACTTTATATAAATGAAGTATTTTTAAAAAGATTAGCAGTTTATATTAGAATCATAAATATCATATTGACATAGTTAAATTAAATATTTCGAAGCTATAAGGTAAATGTCCTAATTTCTATTCACTTGTTAGTACCTATTTCTATCCACCTACTATTTTTGCTGTAATTAATATTAGACTTATCTAATAATCATAAAAAATATAATTTTCAATTGCTTGAGCATTTCCACAAGATTTGTACTAGCTCAAAAATAAATTAATATTCATAATAATATGAAAAATACGATGTAAGTAGAAATTGAGACATTTACCTTATACCAATGAGTTGACAGCTGTTTTCTTTGTCTGATTCAAATTTTTCTTTGTGACATGAGTATTTCAAAATTTGATAATCAAATTTCAATGAAATTATATCCCCGGCTGTTTTCTAAGAGAGTAGATAGTGCATTGTGCAACTAGTGCGCGAAACAAGTGATTCTTGACGATAGTTAATTTTGTCAACAATGACACGAGTCGAAAATCACCTGAGTGCACGCGTTGCACATACTATTTTTTAAAACGAGTGTGAGAAGGTCGAGCACGAGAATCAGGTGAATTTGAGCATACTATTAGTTCAAATATTGCTGTATATTTTTTTCTTCAAAGATTTTATCAGATTCGGGCTACATCCTCAATAAATATTGATACACGAAAGAAGATTAAAATAAAGTACAAGGAGCAAAATTTGTACATGGCCGGCGTGAAACAAGGTATTTTGCGCAGGCTTTGGTAAAAGTGTGTACATCGAGCACTTCTCGCACGTTATCCAAGCATGAGACACCGAGCTTCTCAAACACCATCTGAACGCCGCTTAAAAATCAGTAATCCTCGACTAAAAAACCTTAAAAGAAATCAATTCTCCAAGAACTATTCCCGCTCTAATCCCTATCAAAGAACTCAACGACACAGTTGAGCAACTTCTCTGTCGCGTCTTCGCCTCGCGTTAACCGTCTAGTTGCTGTGCAAAAAACTCCTCGCTAGCTTTCCTTTAACAGGCATCGCGCGCGCGCTCGCGTTTGCTCCAACGAGTTAAGCGGAAGTTGAGAAGGCACTCGACTAGGTCGGGTCGTCGCGCGCATCATCCACTTCGTCTGCACCTGCACGAGCGCTAAGGTGTTAACTAAGCACAACTAAATCGCTTAGCGACTAATCGATCGGACAGTTCGAGCTCGAAGCGAGTTACGGAGCTGCTGTTGCTGCTGGTACGGTTCCCGCTGTATTTTCGCGCTAGGAGGAAATCGTGGAGACACTCGGCTGCAATTTGGCCAACGACTGTCTGCCGGAGTCTGGGCTAAGTGACGGGACGGTAACGAGACGAGTTTACGTAAAGTGTAGGTGTGGGTGCGGGTCGAGATGCTTTTGACATGGTGATTTGGATGTAAATGGATCGAGTAGTTTTGTTAGGTAAAGGAGAAAATTTTAAGCTCGTGCTGAACGATATACACTTTTTTCTTAAGACATATTTATATTGGGATGTCTAAATCAATTTTATTTAAATAAATGTATTTATTTAAGAGGATATTAATAAATAAAAGTGTAATAATTAGACAAGATTTCTCTTTATTAGATGTTTTCATTATAAATCAATTATTTTACATTTATTATACTTGCGCGACTACAACAGATAAGGATTTTTGTATTTTCACTTTTTGCTAATGGCTTAAAGCTTTTCAAATTAGAAAATACGATGTATTGATTTAAACATTGATTTTAATTCTTCGGTAAACATACGTATCGTAAGTACTAAGACGTGTCTTTGTTTTTTAAATATATAGAATTATACTACAATTTTTATGTTACTACTACATTTGATTTTTGAGAAAAGTCGGATTCACGGTAGACACACTTACATTATTATCTAGTGTATATTAGCATGAAAATAACATATATGTTTTATATGAAAACATTAAACCGTAAATATATGTTATATACTTATTCTAGAAATACCAAAATATGCGTTGATTGAAACTCTGTAAATGATAAGATCAAAATTATCGTGGCCATAAAATTAATAATACAGGGGAGTGATAATTGTTACTTTTTTATAAAGAAGTAACAATTATCACTTCCGTGAATTATTAATTTTATGACTACAATAATTATTGCGACTACAGTCGTAATAATGTATTTCTATTTATATCTATACAAAATTTAATTAAAATTGTATTTTGGATTCTTAGGTTATAATGTTATAAAATCTTTCGCAGTATCACAATCAATTTACAGATATTCTTATTTTCAAATAAAATAAAATACTTTTAATCATTAAATAATCACATCTAAATTTTAGATAGGCATTTCTGTAGAAAGTGAAATTGAGAGAGTTACTAATTCTATCTGTGTTCAAAACTTATTTTGAAAAACGATAAACTGAGCATTTGTGCATTGTAGCACCGACTGTAGCGTGAGTTGAAGAATCCACGTTTTCAAACTCGTATGGTTTCGTGGCATCTATCTCCGAATTTCAGGATTTTACCTCAAGACTTTGGGCTTTGGAAAACGGATTTGGGCTCGATAGCTGAATTTTCTTCCTTCAAAGACCTTAACTTTTTCAGTGTATTGGATTTTTCAGATAGTGATAGGCATCATTAAAATTCCCAGTATGTGTCGCTACACGTCTAGGTTTTAGAGAAAGCAGCATTCGATGGTTGTTATGTTGATAGTAGATCTTGAACAAGAGAGAGAAAGAGAGAGAGTATATCCTCGCTACCATGATTCTCAATATTCACGGGCGCATTAATGGCACCCCTAATCGAAAATACATCGATGAGCGATATATTATCGCCGAATATAAGGTCAATTTCAATCGCTCGTTACAGTATGAAATGAATTTAAAACTCAATCTACACGATAAACCTACTAAAAAACGAACCATCAATTCAGAACTAAACCTTCTCGTCGATACACCGAAAAATAAAATTTTGACGACCAATTTGTTTCAACTAAATTTTAACAACGTCATAAAATATTTTTATACGTATATCACATTCAATTACACTTTCGATCATTTAGCAGGTTAGAAATTTAATGTGCAAATTGAAATAGTCCGCACAAATGAAGTTTTATTCCCCACGGTAAAATTGAAAACTTTAAACGCTTTGCCTACGTGAGGGGATTCGCTGAAAAGCGCGAATAAAATGTACGTATATATAGGCGCGCGCTGGTGGCACTCATCGGGGCGAATCCGCAGCGTTAGCCGCGAGTTCGAGTGGCGCTCGCGCGCAAAGCGCCGGAAACGCAAAATTGCAATCCCGCGCACCGTTCGCCGACGGAAAAAGTGAGTTATTTAACCCACGCCGAGTCCGTAATTAATGGCTTTTCGCGAGCGCATAATTCGAATGCTCCGCGCCTCCCCCGCGTCGTCGTCGTCGTCTTTAGCGAGTACGTTTCAATTTCGCGTTCTGTGTTTAGACCGTTTCGCAAAACACGAGCTTTAATAAGAATCCCGCTCGTTTGTAGTAAATTATGAAAAACGTCAGCTGCTCAAATACCTTTTCTACTCCCACGCGCGCTTCCGCCGGTGTGTTTGCTTTGAAAATGAGAATTTTTTAACAGCTGTACGTTACGGGGGAGAGGACGAGAACATTTCTGCGATCTCTCTGTGTCGTAACGTTTGTGGAATTTTATAAGTTTTGGTATAATTAATTTAATTTAATTTAATTATGAACTTTAAATTTCCAACAGAATTATTAATATTATCAATGTAGAAAAATTTGGAAAATGTATAGGAAGAGCAAAGTTTACGAGATCATTAAATTTGTTATTCAATTCAGAAGATTTTTTTTAAATTACATTTTCAAAATTTATCCAATCAATTTTCATTACTTTGTAAGTGTCATTCTATGGCTTTAGTGTATTTTTGATGGTAACTACTGTTTCAGTGGAGCTTTTATGTTTTTTAATTCAACGACAGTTCAACCGAATAATTAACTTCGCAGCGAAGCAGCGGCATTGCCGTAGTGGGCATTAAAGAAAGGGAAGGACAATAAAAGGATGAAAACAAGAAAAACCATTATCGCTTTGTAACAATCACAAGTGAATCTTTAATAGACTCGCTTTTATTCTCTTTACCTAACTGAAGAAAAATAAAATTGTAAAATAAGTATTTTTTATAAGAAAGATTTTTATTTTTAATTTCTATTATTAATTTTCTTTCTCCGTGAAAAGTAATTAGTAAGAATTTAAGTTTTGAAAAGGTTTGGAATATAAAAGAAATTTTCTTTGTTATTCTTAAAACTGGAGTAGACTAAATCACTAAGGGAATTTTATAATATATATGATAATACTAACTTGTACGTAAAGCTACTTTGACTTGTAGCAATCAAGCAGCGAGCTATAAGCAAGATCTCTATATTTGTAACACGATGAGTAAGAAATATGCATAGTGCTGTTATGTATTTATATATTTTTATAAAAGTTATGCTGGTTCTTAAGGTGATGCCAAAGCCACCAGTCACCGAAAAATACGGGGAACCACTTTTCTCATTTTATTTTCAATTTTACATAAATATCTCTATAAAACGTGATTGTCCTACTAAAAGACAACAACTTTCCAGAGAGATATTTTCTCAACCTTAAGTAAAATATTTAGTAATAAATTTAATTTTTAAGATAATTAAGTTAGTCTACATGTATGCCAGACCTATGTATAGGTCATATGAATTACCTTTATAGGATGTACTACGTAAATTTACTGGTTTAATGTGTTGCGGTTAAAAATGTAATTCTAGGCTAATATTTCTGATATCAATACAATTATAGAGAATAAAAGATTAGTCAAACACGCGAACGAACAAAAGATGGAGGACATTCGTCCATCAACTTGGAGGTAAAAATCAACGAGAGGCTTTGAGGAACGAGAACAAAATGCGCTACACGGGACGGAAGACGTCTGCGGCGGGGACACGACGCTACATCGTCCGATGTGTATTAGCGTCGTAATTGAGGTTCTCCTCCGTGAGCACGGGCGCGGCCATGAAATCCGATTTGGCCCTCCCTGACAAAGCCTCGCGGCGAGACGGGCTCTCGCGCTAAGTCCAACGAATGGGAAACGCTACACGTGCTCTTTCGTTTTGCCGACGAGCTGACTTTAGAATTCATCGCCCGTCGGATTCTTTGAGGCTTTTTTGGAGGTATTCGTGAGAAATTAATTGTTTTAAATGAGGTGGTTGTTTACATCGAATGTGGCTCATCGTGAATATTCCACGACAATTATGCAAATTAGCTGGTAGATAGCTTGTGAATTATGTATGTGATGATAATATAGGACGTTTGGCGTATCGAATATTTTGTGGAATAGATCATTTTTCTAGCGCACTTCCATTTTTCACTGTAACATGTATATTAGAAATATATATAATGGTTTATATTTCGAGGATAAGCGCCCATTAAAACAAATTACGGCTGCTAGGCTTCAGTTTTAGGTAATAGTGTACCTTTTCAAGTCTGATTAAAAACCGAGCTCCGCAGGATTGATGTTTTCCTTGTGAGACCGACAGAGAGAAGTATATTTGTTTAAAATATCTGAACCTGTATAACTTTCAACATTTACCTGTGTTCTTTCATATTTTCAACCTTTTTCCGACACTAAATTGGCTTGTTTTTACGGCGAAAAACAAAAAAAATTAAATGTATATAAATAAAGGCAATTTTAGTTTTCCAATCTCTGTGAACTTTATATATTATTTTTAACTGAATGAACACTTTTTATTAATTGTTAAGCTATCTTTTGATAATCGACCGCTCCAAATGGTATAACTTTAATTTTATTATCTATTCAAAGCCTATAAGTGGACCATCTTGAGTAGACTTACTTTTGATTCTAGACTTTTTATAGCTTTCGATCGGCGACTTTATAGCTTGAAGCACACCTCCGCGATAAAAATTCCCTTTCTTCTCCTTCAATTGACGATGCGAATTTTCGTGACGCGTAAAAGCCAAAGAGCCGCGGGGACCGGATAACTACACCGCGACGAAGTAAGTTCCCTCGAAAGTTTCCTCTAACGAAAAGATCTCCCGCCACTGGCCGCACCCTCGTTGGCATTCACCCAGCGCAGAACGACGAGTACGTCAAAGCCTGAACCGCCGCGCGAAAATTTCATTTTTCGCCCGCACGCCTAACCTCAATTAATCACAATTGAATCCGGCAATCCGGCGGGTCGGATCCTCCTTCATCAAGCGTCCGCAAAGTTAACGCGCACACCGCACGCGCTTCCTTTCCTCGGCTTGTTCTCGCTATCCCGGGGTTAGGGAATTCGCGACACGACGGACGTGTTTACGAGTTCGTCGGGGGGGCCGTCTCGTCTCGCTTGTAAATTCTCGCGGAATTTACCGGTGAGACAAAAAGTCCGCGAGACCTTCGCCCCGATCCTCGGAGTGGAAAAATCCGAAAGAAAAGCTCCGTGCTGGAGATACACGGAGCGCGAGAGAGGGAGAGAGAGAGAGACAGAGAACGTGGCTCGAAGACCGCAAATACACAGAAAGAAATTAACGAACAATGGCGTATGTACAGCAAGTCTGCCTCGTATTTTCCCGCTTTCTCTGTCTCTCGCGTGGTGGTATATAGGAAGAAACAATGGCCGAGCTAGTGTTCGAGAGATAGAAAATCCGTACACGACGAGGCTCGCGATACCATTCACGGTTTTTTTACTCGCGTCTTTTCTTTCCGGGCTTTTTCGCTCTCGCACTCGTGCAGCCCGTTATATTAGAGTTTTGCCAAGCTCGCGGTGCGCGAAAACTCGCCGTCACGCATTCGAATAGCAAAGTATTCGCGCGAGAACAATGGAATGCAGCGAGCTGTTCGCGAGGCATTCGCGTAAATTCTGACGTTGCGTTTAAAGTTGAGGCATGGCGGGGGGCTTGTTACTCTTTTATACGTATAATAAGGTCAGTAAATGAGTTTAAGGAGTTATGAAAATTCTATAGTGGCCGAGAGATGTGCACAACTGGTGTCTATTATATTTGTTGTGAAAGAACTTTAGTCAATTCGAGAACAATGTTATATGATTCTTTCCTAGCCTGCTAAAGTTGAGGAAGTGAAATGTTCTTTTTTTAGTCAAAATGCAACCGAGCATTATTCAAGTGATCGTCTCTGCCGTATTTAATCACTAAACGAGTAAATTATTTACTTAAATATAGAGATTAAAAATAAATTACTTCAAAGATTAAGTATCATTAAAAAGCATCAACTACGCATTGTCGAAACGCCAAAGACCTTCCACCTCTCAAAAAACTAGAAAATTACGGAAAGGAGCATTTCACATTTAACGTCGCGTATGCCAACAAAAAATCTCCCGCGCCTCATTCTTCAAGCTTCAAGCTCTCAGGCCCATACGTACCGCTCACGATATAGGTCGCATAGAATATCGCGATAAATCGCGCATGTAGCGCAAGCTCGGCTCGTCCTGCCGTTCGCGCGTCCTTTCACACACACACACACTCACACACACACACACACACACACACACACACACACAAACACATACACACACACACGCATACTCACATACACGCACATACACACACAGACGCATACAGACACACACAAACGCATACACATACACACACACACACACACACACGCATACATACATACACACACACGCACACACACACACTGCGGACCTCGCCGTAGGCTTCGGGAAATGAAATTGCTCGACGAGTGCTGCACGCGTTGCCGCGAGCTCGACGACGCACCGGCCAATAATAATCGTCCTTTGACACGACCGCAAATCCGTGCGGCTCTCGAGGACGGATTTGTTGCCGCTGCTGCAGAGGTTCTTTTTTCTCGTACCAGGGACCTTTCCCGCAAATCGCCCTTTCATCAGCTTGCACAGAGATTATTATGAATGGTGAACTCGCGTCCGATGGATTTTGCTTTCATTTCGCGGTCGTTTTTGGATATGTAAGAGTATTAACTGTGGAGGGGGGGGGGGTTATGTATTTGCTGTTTTCGTTTGTTTAAAGTGTTTTTCGATATTGAGTAAGGCTGCTTATACTTTGTTTCAGATATTATGCGTAGTATGTATATATTTTTTAAGAATAGAAAATTAAAGATAAACATAAATTAATGATATAGATTATTTTGGAATTTGTTATGAAATGGGATAAATTACGATGAAAATATCACGAAGCATTGTAAACATTTCAATAAATAATTGGTTATGCACTGATTACTGAATTATGAATAAAATTTATATTAATGTTTACATATATAAATATACTTTAGAAGTGCTCCATTCACTAGCAATTGATGATTTAGTTTAATGAAAACAAATAAATTTAGTTATTCATTCTACAGTTAATGAAAATTTTATACTTTAAAGGGGGACATTATTATTCAATTAAATACGTCATTAATAAATATTAGAGTTAATGTTAAACCATCTTCATTTGTTCAAATGTAAACAAGTAGGGGAATCTGGGGTAAAGTGAACACACGGGTAAAGTGAATCATGCTTATTATTTCATCAACAAATTATTATTTACGCCTAATTTTAATTTCAGTGAACGATAATTATTTAAGGATGATAATTAAACTGTATCACTGCATAGCCATTAATATTTTGTGAAAGAAAAATAATTGTATTTTTCTACCTTAAAAGAAAGTTGGTTTATCCAATTCGTTATAACGATTAAAGATGTTTATAATCAATTTTTATGCCTAGATTTTTTTCTAATTACTTCAAATACGTTTTACTTACTATTACCAAGAATGAAGAGCTTTTAAAGAGGTTTTTCTATTTTAAAACAAACATTTCAAAGAATCGACGTCTCGGACAAAGTTAATCAGGGAAAGTGTTCCGGAAAATAATGCGATAGCACTAATTTATACGCCAGATGGAAAATTTAACAAAATATTGATCAGGGTAAGTGTTAGTGTAGTATACAAAGTTTTTGTAGCATCCCATTTCGTATTTATACAAAAATGAGCCAACATCACCTCCATATTTAACTGTTTCGTATTTTATAGTATTGTAAAGTAAAGGTTTAATGTGTCTTTCCAGTTTAATTATTATCTGAATTAACGTTTTTATCTATTCTTTTACAAAAACTAGTAAAATATTTTCGATTCTATCCTCTAGTTCACTTTACTCCGCACTGAAAGGTAAAGTAAAGTGAACTGAGTTTTTTCAAAAACTGGTAAATAATAGTAAACTTAATAAATGTCTTTCTTTTAAGTTGCTAATATATTTATTGGCATAAGAAGTTTCTTGTACAACTTACAAAGTAATGGTTTAAGTCTGAAAAATACATTTTTTTCTATTTTTATAGTTACTATGTTCACTTTACCCTGGTTTTCACTAGGTACTTCAATTGCGTACCTGTAAAACGAATAAGCGCCCGTAAAATAGAACAATAAATCGATATGAAACGCTTTCAAATGCAGTAATAAGCTTGTTTGTTTCCACTCAATTAATTTATCTCGACATTACTATAATTTTAGCTTGTTGTAATTAAATTCCTATTGTATCCATTTTGATCGCGATAATTATTTAGCAGCTTGTACAGGATCCAAATCCTTTTTAATTACCACGGTATAAAATCTGGAAACGGAAACAGAATATCTCCATTATCTGCGAAACAATAGCCAAAACAAAATACTCGATATTTTTTCAATAACAAAAGGGAGAAAGAGATGGCAGACCTACGCTTTCAAAAACTCGCGCATGAAACGTCGGCCGTAATTCTGTTTTATCGAGTAAAGAGAGAGAGAGGGAGAGAGAGTTGTAGCTTTGAAACGCTAAAAGTACGCAAGAATCACGAGACCCACTGTTGTGAAAAACAAAAGGGAATGTAGGGAATAAAAGCGGGCTACTCTCATGCGTCACGAGATGTAACTTGTTGCTTTTCTCGCGCTCGCTCGATTCACAGCGTGTATGGAAAAAACGTTCTCTCTCTCTCTCTCTCGCACTCTCTCACTCCCTCACTCTCTCGGTTGGCACGTCGAGATTTAATTTCGCATGTCGTTGAATAATAGTTCAGGCTCGTCCGCCTGCGCGAAAAACAGCGAAACTGCCTCGCTCGCTCGTTCACTCGCTCCTCTTTTACCCGCGACCATTTTTTTGTTCCTCCGTCCTTTTTTTTTTTTTTTGTTAACGATCTCTATCTCGGTCGCCGCTCCTCTCTGTGCGTCCGCGCGCTCGGAAGCACTTTGCCGGCTATCTCTCGACGAAAGCGTATAATGTACAAATACGCGGGCGGCGAAGCACGATACAATGCGGGAAAATCGAGCGAATTTGTGTTCTCGCGTTCACGGGCAGAAGAGAAAAAAGAATCTTGTCGGCATTTTATGAAAAACTTATGCGAATTTTTCTTATTCTGAGAGAGAGATATGGGGGTATGCACAAAGCTTTATAAGGGACTATGCAAGCTTTATATGGAAATTCTCGCCTCACGGTTTTTTTTTGCGGAATAAAATACGTACGAAATACGCGAAACCGCATACATGAAGAATGCATCCATAAATGTACGTTTACGCTTTGAATGATCGGGTCTGTATGTGCAGAGAAAAATAATACCTTTTTGTAAAGGCATCCATAAAAAACTGGAGCTCACTAAAATTTGTGTGCAGTGAGAGGATCAAAATAGAAAATCTGATTTTTATTTTGATTTTGATATACGTATAAATATACAAGTATTCGATATAGTAAATACTTGATACTTTTAAACTTCTATACAGAATATCGTACCCCCAGAAGAAGAAAACTGAAAACTTTGTTTTCCATATTTTTATACACAAGTCGCTCAGTCGAAAATACAACTTCGGAAAACACTTCAAACGTTGGTTAAAAAAGGTTATATACTATATAATACAATAAATAAGAGAAAGTAAACAAATTGTATTTCATTCTGGGGCTACGATATTTCCACTGACTCTTTATCACCTGCAACTTTGAAATTACTTTATAGCGATATATTATTATAATTAAAATCATGTTTATTTTGTACATTGAACAAATGTTCAAGAGAAAACACAATTATTCCTAATGCCCTTTTTACACCTAGACTTTAAGTTAGTCTCGCAATAACTTTTCATATCAAATAACTTTTGTTCTGTTTATCTGAAAAAAAATCTTTTGAGATTTAAAAAATAGAGACAAATATTTTCTATTTATTGGTTGTTTTTAAATTAGCCTAACTGTTACAATATTAATGATATTCAGCATTGAAAGTTAAAGCGAGATGAACTTAAAGTCAAGGTGTAGAAAGGGCATAAAAAAGTATATCAAGGGACATGCAAACTTATATATAAGATAATTATAACAGGTAAAGCGTACCTCATAGCGTACAAAAAAAGCATTAAAGGTAGATTTTTCTGCTTGGCTGAACAAGAGCAAACAAGATAGTTAAAATGACGAAGGTCGTCATGCAGCCAGTTCGTGACATTCTTGGCTAACGCAAACGTTAAAAATGAAAATTGAAAGAGCCAGAGGAACTGCGAAGCCGAGCGAATTAATTACTTTTTTTTGCTGACTCATTCCATTATCAGCGCGAGCGCGGGAAAATGTCGACAAGGAAACGAGAGTCCCGCGCGCGAGAGCTGAAGATGTACCCGAGCCGAAAAGGAATCTGCTCGCTCTCGGAGTCGACCTTCTACGCCTGAGTTCTCGCGAAATTGCGAAGAAGCTGTCGAGAGGAGAGAGCGACAGAGAGGGAGAGAGGGAGAGAGAGAGTTGGGTAAACCGACGCCAGAATCGGTGCGAACAATTCGATTCGAAGCTTACGGCTGCTTCGTTCGCAGTGTAAGAGATAATTGAGAAATATGTTGATCGTTCACAATTGATTAATTTTTTTTGATAAACTTTAAATTGATAAACTTTAAAAGATTAATGAACTTTGAACGATTGATTAACTTTAAAAGTTTTATTTCGTAGTTTGTACTAATGTAGTCCTTTAAAAAGGAGAGGTGTAGAGAGACATTGTCAATCAAGATTCCAATAGTTAAGGAGATCAATTCTTATCTTAGATTATTGATTCCTTTCTTACATATTTTAATTATGTGTAATATATATATATATACCAATATGTACTCGAAAAGTATACATATAAAAACCAGAATTAAAGAACGAGGAGTTGATTAATAAATCAATAACAGTAAACCGAATAAAAATATCAATTAATTTAAATTATTTCTCGAACATTGTTTTACAGTAATTGTTAAAAATTTAATTGAATTAATATTTGTTGTAATTTGAAAATATGTGCATACTTTTAAAATATCTACTGTACAAAGTGTTAAAAACTACTAAAAACACGCAAACCATCAAGTGCGTTTTAACACGAATTTCACGGATCTCCATACAATTACGATTTTCCTCAAGTCTTCCTAATACACTAATAGTTTTGTAAACTACTTCTGCCAAAAAATATCGTACAGAAGAATCAGTACAAGAGACTTGTCCGTAAATTGACCGACACTAAAGTCCACTCACTATTTCTCCGCCCCGACGCAACGGTCCATAATAGCATCGATCTCTCTTTATCCACGTCCACGCTCCTCTCCCGCAACTTTTCCACGCGCGAGATAAAAAAACAAGCGAGGGGCCTAGAGAGTGCAACAGCGCTAAATGAACTTTATTCAACCTGGAAGTCGCCGCCGCGACAAACAAGATGCCCCCAGGAGGAAGCTCCGTTTTCCGCCCCGTCTTCCTTTGTTTTCTTCTATACGCACGTTATGCCCAATCGCACGTATCCTCTATCCCCCATACACCGCCGTTATCTTTTATTTAGCAGCGGTGGTCTAGTCCGGGCGCAGGCATCGATTGGGAGGAGAGTGAAAACTTATTTATTTACATATACGCAGCGGCACGCGACGCGACCTTCGCACCCGCGTGATTAATGCGTCGGGAGAATTGAGCAACGGTAGTATTGACGGGGGAGGGAGCTGACCAGTAGCTGGGGGTGTTTCTTTTTTCATTCCCGTGGAGGTTTGCAGCTGAAGAATCACAATTCATCAAGTTCGAGTCGGTTTGTGTAATTACATGTCGGAAGGTGACTGAGGAGTGGAGAGGAAAAATCGATGGATGTTGCATTGGGAACTAAGTTTCTTTGTTTTGAAGGAACTAATTCGTTCGTGAATCAAAACATCCAAATGGTTGTATAGGAAAGTAAATTGACGTATCCTGTACACTAGATGGAAAATTCTTCTGACACGAATAGTTCGATTTTTTTTTAAATCTGCCAACAAGGTTAATAAAAAAATACAATTTACTAATTTATTTACTTGAAAATATAATGCTTTGATATTAAGAATATTTATCATAATCATTATAAAACTGAATTAACCCTGGTAGATATCTGTCCGTTAAAAATTGCCTAGCAAGTAGAAATTGGGCAGGATAAATAGCTAGTTCTTTGGTTGCGATAAAACGCTTTTTCTCCCATTTTATTTCCATATAATATATAAACAAACATGCCACCTAACCTCGAAATATTTAATCTTGAAATTTTACCTTCCTTTTGTATTACTAGCTAAAGTATCCATTGAAAAAAGCTAATATAAAAAAATATGAATAAGAAATATAGGCTTCAGCTAAATCTATAATACTATTTGTGTAAATATTACAAAGAAATTTCTTTTACCATCTGATTCAGTCATCATTCTCATTTTTGGTATTTATTTCCAAGCCAAAAAATAGCTTGTTGCATTCTTTAGATTAGGTGATTTCTGCAAGCTGGATATTTAACCGCAGAAGTCACTTGAGATTATGAGTTTGATTTCTCGACTTCATTAAATAGCCAGAAAATGTTAAAAAGGCGTTTCATCACAAGCCAAAAAAATGTTTAGTTTTTTACCATTTCATTTTTGGACTAGCTATTTATTGGCTTGAAAATAGAATTATTTATTTATATTATTAATTTTATACCTGTATGTCATTAATAGTAATAGCATCATCAAAGTCTTAGCATAGGCATTATTATATTTCTATTTCAAATAATAGATGCAAATATCATGTTTATATACAGTCAAAAACTTCATTACTTTAATTATAAGTATTCTAATATTAAATATATTTAATATTTTACATATTAGAACTTAAGGCCTATACATTTTATTAAATAAAAAAATAAATAAATAAATTAGCTGCAACTTAAATTACAATTTGTAACACTTATTTTTGTTGAAAGCAAGATGCCTCTTTTGAAACAACATCCCCGAGATACGACATTAAAGACAGCAGTCGTCGAAATAGTTTAACTTATCCACTTTCTATTTATCCAACTCCACGAGTCCTAATAGTTAATGAATTTCATTGAACTCCCGTAAAACGGCTTTACAGCATCCTAATCTCGCATAACATTCTGGCTCACGTCGCCTATCTCGCTCTTTTCGAGAACGGAAAGTTGCCGCCGCGCGCGCACGGCATAGTTCGTAAAAGCGAGCTGTGTGTATATCCATCGAGGCATTGATTTCGCGCAGAGCACCTAGGCAAATCCTCGCAGGTATAGCGATTCTCCGATGTCAAATGGGGGAAAGTCGGCGCCCGGCGATTTCTTAACGATCGAGCAAACGAGCGAAATTTCTGGGGGCTTTGTCGAGGCACGAGACGAGGTATAAATGGAAGATGCGTTTCTGAAGTGGCCGTGAAATAAACGCGAAACTTTTGCGCAGCGATATTTTCCGGAATTATTCGAGTGCCGTTGATGATTTTGCTTTCTCAAAAGTCGAGTTTTACAGGTGAGTTTTGTTTTGATGTTTTTGAGGTAAGTTTGCACGTAAAAATTGTTTACATTTACGGACTTGAGAAATTGGATTACACAAGAAATATATATATCAGAATTAATTTTTATCTATAGTTTGTAAACAGTAGTGTGGTATTTCTTATTGTATACAGTAAAGTAATTAAAGTGTTCGCAACATTGATCAATTGACCACTCATAAATACCCTGCACAATCGAACTACCGGAGCTAGAAAGTTAATTTTCAATTTATCACTTTTCTATACGAACAGCGATCAATATCAGCCGCTGCCAGCCGCGGCGTAAGGAAAAAAATTACCCTTTTTCATCTTTTCCGCATTTATTTTTATCGCAGACACAAGAGCGAACTTCTGTTGTTAGCCCCACGTACATATATCACTCGTTATCCTGCCGCGTATGCATCGGAAAATAAATAAACGCAAACTTTCTCAGCCATAACCCGATTATTAAATTTCCTAAATTTTAATTTTGTCTTCTCAAAG
This sequence comes from Gastracanthus pulcherrimus, assembly GCA_949152435.1. Lineage (NCBI taxonomy): Eukaryota > Metazoa > Arthropoda > Insecta > Hymenoptera > Pteromalidae > Gastracanthus > Gastracanthus pulcherrimus. Next base: position 214,807,396 of record OX424572.1, on the reverse strand, counting down.
AAAGTATAGGTTATTTAACTATTATTTTTCATAAAACGATTTTTGAACCCCTTAAGTACCAGTTAGAGAAATCAATTCGAATAATTCTGAAAAAATTCAGGGACGTTTGTTGGACCTAAGGATTGGATAACATTTTTATTAATTCTTTAGTTATCTCGACTTCTTTACGGGTAAAAAATATCTTGATCTGATAAACATATTTATTTTGCATAATTTCGAGTTTATCATAAGAATATTTAAGATCAACGAAAAAATGTATCAGTCCTGGAGGACCAACCAGTTAAAGGGTTAAAGTGAATAATACATATATCTGTAACAATTTTTATAATACTCAAACTATTCGAAAAAATATTAAATTTAGCAAACTAATAGTTCCTCTTGATTAAAAAAATCCTTTTTTTTATTTTTCTACACTTTGAGAATACCAAGTTTTTTTCTTAAAGTTTTAAAATTTATATTTTACACGTTACAAATGTAAATTTATTTATTTAAATTATTATAACTTCGTTACTTGTATAAATGTTGATATCTACTGAGTCTTGAAATGCTCTTTTCACAAAAAATTTAAACCGAAGTGAATAAAGTAATCGACGTTTCTATACAAAGAATCGAAAGACGTACGACTTTCGGTACAGCGATTCGAAATAAATCGTTTTTAATCTTTAAGACAACAATCCTTAATGTTTAAGAATTCATTCATGTGGAGCAACAAGTGATCTATACCAAATATCCGTCGAGTAAATAGTTAAAACTTTGTGCTTTATAGTTAAATTTTCAGTTTAAAAATCATACGAACACAAAGAAGAACAACAGCAAGTCGAGCATCAGCACCTATACGTCCCTACCTCTTTTCTCCTCTCTTTTCTGATGGACGTCGCTCTGTCGCGCGCGTTCGCGGAAAGTGGACCGTAAGTAGGTTGCGAGAGTAGCTGTACGACGGCTCGGACGCATCATGAAAAGCCACTGGCGCTCGTTACTCGCGCGCGCGCGCGCTATGTGTCTCGCTTTACCTCAAGAGCGCTTGCGGACAAGTGACTCGTTATAGCCGCCGACGCCGGCGTTGTATGTGTCTCGAAAGAAACACGAGCCGCGCGAGCGTGCACGCTGTACAGCTGCAGGCCGTATATTCTGGAGCATAGCTGCGCGCAAAGAGACTCGGCGGGCACGAGAGACAATTGCCCGTGTCGATTTTCCGACAATGACGTCGCGATGAGACGCTCCGGAGAAGGGCGAATAAGGAGGAGAGGCTGCGCGGCTTCGATTGCCGCGCGGTTGCCTTTAGAGCGTCGTGAATTTCTACCGGAGAGCGTATTCTTGGAAGAGGGAATCGTTTGTGGGTGGGATATTCGTGTATATATAAATAAATACGATGTATTATGATTGGATGTTTTACTACGTGAATAAGTCATTAAAAGAGGATTATTTATCTATTATTTTATCTAACGAAATAATCCACTTTTCCCGAGAAATAATGAATTAGAGTAAAATGAAAATTGTATCCCTCATTAAATAACACATTTAGTATTTACAAATACATAATCAAAAATTTAATTTATTAGATATAAAATTTATCAACCGTGTCAAAAATTTTTGAAGAATTGAGAATTTTTTACATAGTTCCATGGAACATCATCTCATCAAGAATGATAAGGTAAAATTCAGAGTGAAATTCCTCCTGTTATAGATTTTACAGACATGTAAGCGACCCCAACTTCGTGCTCAGCTAGCAGCCTTCATCAACATTTAGAGCGTTTCGTAGACAAACATTTTTAGTAAACTCATTTTTTTTCGCGTTTTTTATTCAATAATATTTTAACCAAGACCAGGCAATTTTTTAGCATGAAATTTTTATTCCGTATATAGATTTTACAGGAAAGTAAGCGACCTACTCACGGAACAAAGATAGCAGCCTTTAAATGGATTTTTCACAAGACACAATGTTTCAATATTTTATTTTAATTTAATTTAATACTTTTATTTTAATACTTTTATTCATTCTAGAACCATAAATCAAAAATTTAATTTTCTTGGAAAATCGTGTTTTTAGTGATGAACGCGAAACATTGAATAACGGGAATAACATGTAAAAATTCAACTCTTGAGAATTTCTTTGTACACTGTAACCCGATTACAGAAATGTTTGACAAAGCAAATGGACAGAGGTTTGCGAGAAAGGTAAAAAACAATAAGTTGAATATATCAATTGTAATGCAGTCGATAATGGTACATTATTTTCTCAGAAGAAGACAATTGAATGAATATTGTGGAAGTTTATCATAAAAGAAGAACTCGTGATTGCCTAGTTTGCGCGCTAGAAAACGAGGTTATTATTTGAATGAGGATGCGTTAGAAAAAGAGCACATTGTTTTGTTTGATCTGCCGTAAAAGAAGTATAGGGGGAGCATTGAAAAAGAAGGAATTTCCTCGATTGAAGTTTTTATTAGTTTACGATAAATAAAAGTTTACGATGAAAAGAAACTAAATTCACATTTATCAAAATCGCGCTCTGAAACCTGTCTCTTAAATATTAACTAATTTTCATACATCAAATACGTAAAATATAAAAATATAAAAATTTATTTCATCAGTATTTTTCAAAATTATTTCAACTTTTAGAATACTCCGTATTCTATTTCACTGCGCAAAATTTCGATTCGAAACGCTCGGTTAGAATGATGTTTTCGTTTACAGCGCACTCCGGAAGAGTCGAACATGAAGTTTATTTCACCAAAGTTATTTGAAGTACATACGATTTGAAATGGCTAATATACAATTCGGTTTCTGTATTTTCATCAAATATCAAATATCGCAATTCACAAGATAGAGTCATTTTCACCACAGGGCTTGAAATTCTACGTTAAAGTAACTTTGAAACAGCTCGTGTAACGCAATATTTCCCTACATTGTACTAAAAGTGTAATTACGCCACACCATATCAAAGTAAAGTACCATTCGAGCCACTCGGCAAACCTTCCACAAAAATAATTCATCATCCCAGCAGCATTCCTAAAAAGTCCTTCCAGCCTCCCCGGTACTCTTATCACGGAAAAAGCTCCAAAACAGGGTCAAAAATGTACAATACAATACCGAAGAATAGCCTTAAAAAAGAAAAGTCTGCTGACCTCGCCTCGCCGTGCACATGCATATTGCATATCCGAAAGGTACGGTGCGGGCAGCAGCATCAGCTTACACCTATATACACATACAGGCGCGCGACCGATGCTCCAGTAAGAAAGTACGGAAAGAGTAAAAAGCCAGCAGTAGGTAGCCAGAAGACGCGCGCGCGACTGCGACCAAGAAGAGCGACAGAGAGAGAGAGAGAAGCCATAGTCGGTTTAACGGGGTCGTGGGGCGCCGATCCAGGGATGATCCTGCGCAGCAGCCCGCGCCTGTGTCTATTTATACGTGCCGGGCTCGCGAGTAGGCGGCTACCTGTTGGCGCTCCGGAGAGTCACGCCGGCGCGCATATACGGAAAACGCGTCCTTCATCCGTGTAGCGGAGCGAGCTGTGCCCCGTCTCCGTGCGCTCGGTCAACGGAGACTCGCCTCGAGTTTCAACGTCGAGCTAAAGCGCGCGCAAAACTGCCGGACTGCATCGAGAGCGCAGAGTCGATACAGCGCGTTATTCTTTGTTTCTTAAAGGTAATTGGGTTTCGTTGGCGCGAATGCGATAAGCGTTATTCGACGACGAAAGTTAACCGGAGACTCTATTGATCCGCACGCGGAGACAGAGAGCGAAGCGTAGGCGCAGAAGTAGGTCAGCACTCGCGGCGAAGTAGGTCGGCTGTTCTATCTCTATCTCGACTCCTCGCCCCCGCGCGGTGTATACTACAGCCGAGGGAGAGAGAGAGGGGGAACGAGCGCGCAAGAGAGAGAGCCCATTCTGCTTTTCGAGCAGCCCGGCGATACCGTTGTAGCCGCGCGCTGCTATCCGCGTTGTGGGTATATTGCATTTGCGCGGCAGCCTCCATCGGGCGAATTCGTCTGTTGCCGAAAACCAACTGTTGCGAGGGCACATGGCATACAGGGAAATGGAAAACTGAATGGATGGCGGAGTTTTGCGGGAGCGCGAGCGACGCTTTAATTAAAAAGAATTTAGCCAGCGCCCAAGGGGTTAACCGTTGTGCAGTAGCTGCGGGACACGTACGGACTATTTTTTGTTTCTGTTTTTTTTTTTTGAGGGGTTTGCGTGTTTTTTGGGATGGGGGCCGAGATTCCGGGCTGAGCGCGTGGTTCGTTGCGAAAGGGTCTTTGGCGGAAAACCGAGCGGAAAAAGCTGCCGGATTCCGGAGTTTATTTGGTTTTTGCGCGTGGTAGCTGTTGTCGGAGGGAATATTGCGAGGGTGTAGGTTAAATGTACATAGATGCTGCTGCTGTTGTTGTTGTTGTAATGAAATCGTTACTGCGCTGTAGGATTCTAACGAAGTGGAGAAATATACGGTCATTTATGTGATAATGGACAATATATTGATGACAACATTTGTAAATGTTTGTAAGTATAGAGTGTAGTGAATATTCTCAATTTCAAAACATATTATATTTACGTACAGCATCGATATCTGTAACGCTCGTCAATGATTATTATTTCTCGTAAAATTACAAACTGAAAATACTCTACTACTACTTGAGATTGCGAATTCAGTGCAAATTATCCGCTAAATTTATACGTATGCGGCAAATGTTACACAATGGTTACACTAATGAATAATAGTTAGCTAAATCTGTATCGCTATTTCTGTAACACAAGATGAATTTTCTATGCGCTTCGCTCTCTGTACTCGATCCACTACGAAATGTTGATTTGACATAAAAATAAATTAGGTACTTAAAAAAATTAAATTGTGCTTTTAAACCATTACTTTCCAAGCGATCACGAAGCTACTGATTGGTTTTTCGACAAAAGAAGAACATTAAAACATTTAAGTTAATTAGCCAAATTAACTTATTTCCAAGATCAGATTTTCAGTGTTCTCTCTCTTCAATTAAATGTGACCGCTCAAAATTCACCAAAAATTATTCTCGTCATTTCTCGTCATTCTTGGTCATTTCTCATCCACCATATTAAATATCAGTAAAAGAAATTATAAATCTGACCTTACATTCTAACAAAGCAGATATTAAAAGTTCGGGAAATTTACTTTATTTTTATAATTTTGCTGAATTATCAAGTTTCATTGATCAATCTATTATTAGTGAAAAAAAACAATTGATACATAAATGATCAATAAAAAAGTAGTAGTTTGATGTACTGATTTCATTCCTTCAATAAAAATAGTTCTGGAGATAAAGCGACCACAACTGGGATGGTAGTTCTTACACTACTCTGTTGTATAATATTCAATGAATACATATAATTTCACATAATTGAGTAGTGTAAAACCTACCATCCCAGTTGTGGTCTCTAAGTTTTGTTTCCAGAACGCGTAATTATGTAAAATTTATTTTTGATATAAAGTTGATGATTGAAAAAAACTGCAGTAATAGGACATAGTCCATAATAAGAATGCGTACTAAACTAGTAGTATAATACTGATTTTAGTCAGGCATTAAAAAACTGAATGTTGTATCCGCTAATGTAGGAAAATAAACTTTTAGTTATATAGAAATTCATTAAGTATTTATGAATAGCAATGTTGTCAATAGTAATCGTATAAATCAATAACATAAAACGTCTATTATCTGATTTTAGAAAGAAAGTAGGTCAAATGAATTATGAAGCTAAGTTTATAAACAGAAGTTCATAACAATATAAAAGTTTATAGATATAACATTAAATTATTTGATTTATTAGAGATTAAAAGCTCAAGAAAAAAACTTCCCCTAAGAGATAAAAACAACTCATACATTTTATTGACAGATTTAATCACTTAATTCCTTCAATTATATTATATTGCTTTTGATTGCAGATAATTCGTAATAAATAATACTCAAAATATAATTTCTATAATTTACGTTATCACCGAAAAGTATTACAATCGATGAATCCATAAACTAACTCACCGAACTCAAGTACAGAATTTGCATTTCACCCATTTTTCCACTTTTTCCAGCAATCATTCACATCATTCATCATCCCACCTCCTTCAGCGTTACGTTTCAAAAGACCAATTACAAACCCGCCTCTGCCGAAGTTCATTCGAAGTCGATTTCAACTTAAATTAGATTCCGAGATTAAATTTTTAGCTAATTTATACTCGGATTGCGCCCCTCCACTCGCTGTATATAACCTCGTCGGCTCGCTGCAGTGATGTAACGAGCTAGAACACCCTCGCCTGGATTAACGAGTAGTAGCGCTATAGCGCTCTGGTGCATAAATCCGAACTACTATCCGCCCAGTCATACGCCGCGGATCAGCGAATCTCGCGCGCGACGTAATCGCCGTGATCGTTGTGGGCGAGATAGTTTGCACTCGTGTGTTACGAAAGTTAGCGAATCACTCGCGCGCGCGAAAGAGAGAGAGAGAGAGAGAGAGAGAGAGAGAGAGAGAGAGAGACAGCTTGCCGCTCTCGACTTATCACGTTCCGTCAATAAGGGAGGAGAAATATGTGTGTAATGTGGGAGAGTTTGCAGTTGGGAGCTGCGGTGCGGCTTCGAGGACGAATCGCGAATTCGTAGCTCTTTCGGTTGCGTTGCTGTGTGAGCGCCTGCTGGCAAATATTTAGTTGGAACGCGGGAATGAGGGGAGGTTCATTGTTTCGTTTGAGCTGTGTGGAACAACAGTTTAATGAGTTGGCTTGGCTTGGGTTTGTTCAGTTTTGCTGTTTATTCGATGTCATCTTTCTGTACTATGTATTTGTTAATATCTGAAGGTTAAGCATTACATTTTATACCTACAAGAACCGTTTATAACTTTCTTTTATATATTTTATAACTGTTTGACCTAGAGATGTGTTATGTGTTAATAATAAATTATAGTTTCTTCTTCACGTTATCAATAATTAAAAATCATTGTTTCAATATTTTTGCTGTTCGCGTATAGTCATAGTGGTATAATATAGTTTATCAAGTTAAAAGTTATGCGAACAGTCAAATAAAATAATATAAATAATAATTTATAAATATTAAGGTAATGCTAAAACTAAAACCTCGTGTTTATCGGCAAATACGGAAAACCATTTTTTTTTCATTTATTGTTTAATTTTGAGAAAATATATCTATGGAAAGTTTTTGTTTTTGATTGGGTCAACAAATTTCGAGAGAGATATTTACTCCACCATCAGAAAATACGAGCATGGATTCGAATCCCCGTCGGTCCAACTTTTTGGGCAACAGAAATACCTTGTCGAACCGAATCAATATTTGTAATGATACAATAAAAAATATAATCAAAGGTAAAAGAACAGCAATACACATACAATAAAATAAAATAAAAATAATAACAAAAGATTACAAGATTACCACACTAGAGCAAGTACGTACCACTTAGATAATTAAAATATTTACAGTTAATTTGAATTAACGTCTGACAAAAGTGAAAGCAAACGTTCCAAATTCCATATTATAATTAGATAAAGTCAAAATCACAGAACCGTCAAGTCTCGTCAGTACAGCATTACATCTGCAAATTAATTTCAAACTGAAGCAAGACTCGAACTAAATTACTAAAACGATTAAATTGAAAGCTCCATGTCTCACCCACGGGTATCCGCCTCCGTACGTGCTCTATTAAAATCCATCTCCTTTATAAACCGGCGTATCTCCCACATAGCCACCTACCCCCGAAAATCCAGTCTCCGATTGCTCCGCTCCCGTAACGCAACACCGTCCGACCAACGGCTCTCCACTTGTTACGCGCGTAGGACGCACAGGACAGAAGACAGACTAGGCCGGTAATTAGGCAAGGTCGAAATTCAACGTTGCGCGAGCGCGGCTTAAGCTCTATTATACAGCGCTGTCCAGCAGCTTATACGTACGAGCCGACGGATTAGTCCGAGCGTGGATTAGAGCCCGCGTAAATATGCTCCTGTTTTCATTCTACCTTTCCCTCTCCAGCCCCATTTATTTCTTCATTAGCCGCACGCGCACACAATCTCTTCTTTTTCCTCTTGTCCGAGGCCAATGGTTCTGCGCGCGGTTTTTGGGGAACTTTCGGGAGCTTCGTAAGCCAATGGTTGCTTCGGGGTGGAATGGTATAGCGGTATTTTCTTCGGGTGGCTCGGAGTCCTTAGGTATACGAGCGAGCATAGCTAGAGCCGAGGCGACGCCACCACCTGACTAACGATATAGAGAGGCACCACCTGTTGCGAGGAAGAAAACTCTTTCTACTTTGCTCGCGGTATGGTTTGACGCTGCGCGGAGGAAATAAAAAGAAAGTGGAGAGAATGGAAGAGAGAGAGAAAGAGAGAGAGAGAGAGAGAAGGTTGGTGCGCGAAGCTAAAGCACGAAGCGTCTTGCGCAGAAATCAAATAAAGCATTGTGCTTTATGTGGCAGCTTATTAAAAATTAACTGCGCGCGTCACTTTGTTAGCCTGGTTATATTGTTCAGAGAAGAGAGTGCCGTATAACTGAGGGAGAAACACAAAATGACACGTTTGTAGTAATATTTTTCATTGTACTGCTCGAGTTCAAATAAATAATATTCTCCTAGAGAATGTAGGTTATAACAAAACGTATTTTATTGCAAGAACTCTTTATATATTAGCAAAATACTTTTATATTAAATGATTCATCTTTAACTTATGACGTAATTAAAATTTCAATTCCTCCTTCGGTGTAGTAGAGTAGCGGATTAAAGAATAAATGCCTCTTAAGTTCTTGTATACACGGTTTAACGTACAACATTAGCACTTAAAGATATAGACCAGTCGAGAATGTAACTTTAGAAGTATAATTTCTAGTTCAGCCCAATTTTGCAGTGTAATGTAATATATAAAAATAGAAGAGAGTGCCGTAATAGAATTTAATATAATATTTAAAACTCAAAATGATGATTTAATTTCATTTTATAGGATAAACATAGGTAAAAAATAGTAATTATTACGAGAGAAATAATTTATCTCGTAATAATAGCTGTAAATAAAAGTCGTACTAAAAATTTATTAATTATATATACAGCAATCAACAAAAAAAAGTTTGGAGAAAATTCATTGCAAAATTCATCGCCAAATGCACTTCGAAATATATAAATAATAAAATCAAAAAAGTTATAAATAATTTTTTTTAAATAAATTAGATTATAAAAAATGAGTGACTGATACATTAATCTCTTAAAAAGATACTGTCAAAAAAATTACAAAAGTTTTTTGTAATTTTAAATAATTACAACTAGTAAATTGTTAATTAATCAATGTTTATACTTTCACCAATGTTCGCAAATCTCGACTGGGCTATATACCCTTAAGCTTAAAAGCAATGAGATTATTTTCGATTTTATAAAATTTGACGCTTTTTACTTATAGTACTGTGTGTTAGTTAAGTAATATACTAAAACTTTAACGATTTTTTTATATGCTTAGTATTGTTATATAGAGTGCATTTACTAAGTTTTACCCAAAACTTTTTTTTCTGTAAATCAGGTAATAAATAATAACACTTTGGTTTTAGGCGACAAAAATATTGAAATACATTTATCAATGACAGAAATTAAGGTAAATTACTTTTTTATATATTAATGAATAGATTTGTGCTTATTGAATATCAGTCATAAGGTAAAAAAAAGCATTAATAAGACATTACTGCGATTGGTGGTACATCGCTGGTCATTACAAAAACTAGCAATTTCAGATTTATCGGAAAATGCTATCACTTTTTCGGAGATTCTAAAAAGCGTTAAACGTTAACAGAGAATCTAAAAAGGGCTATACCATACATGTAAACCCAATTTGATTCCCATTTGCAATGAGTAAACCTTACCCAAGCAAATCAACACGGACCTCCAATAAAGCAATACCCAGAAAACCACGGTAATAACGGTCGAAACAAAAATTAAATTAGAAAGACAGACAACACGAAAGAAAGAAAGGCTTGCGAGGGCCGGGAGGACGTCGAGCGGTCAGAGCAATTACGAATCGCTCTCTCTTTCTCTTTCTCTCTCTCTTTCTCTTTCGCACACGCGCGCGCGCGAGCACCTTTTGGAGTACGTAGCCTCTCCACACGGCTGCTCGAATTTCCTTTTTCCGAGCTTTTCGGGGCAGAAAGAGCGGATGGCCGGCGCTTGATGAAAGAACAATCGACGGATGGAAAGGTCTATTAGCCGACATCAAGGGTAGCAAAAAAAAAGGAGAAGGCCGCTGGGCCGCGGAGGGAAAAAAACATTTTCATACCAGCGTCTAGTATTGGCAATTCTCGCTCGCGTCCTTCTGAGTATTGGCAGCGATCTTCGCAGGCCTCTGAAGAAGAACAAAGTCGCGAGGGACAATGAAAAGAGGGAAGGGCGTCAAGTTTCTAGCGCAATGGTTGGCCTTTTATTATTTTCGAATAAAATTGATTCTGTCGGGATTGATATATTTTGCCAGAGCTATGTTTATACCGCGAGTAAGTTTTGAGCCTCTGATGCTTCAAAGTTGTGCACGACTTTTTATATAGTTTTATAAAATTACGAGACAAGAATGTACTCGATGAAAAATAACGATCCTTGCCTCGTGCGCACGCTATCACTTACTCTTAACCTCCGTTTTTGCGGCTCTTTCTCTTGAGCTTCATTAAACCGACGAGAAACCGCAAACTTTCTTAAATAAAAAAATTCTCAACTCTCCGAGACGGCGAAAAAATTGCCATCGCCCACGATGCTTCCCTCGAAAAATAGCCACGAGACCACCGCGACAGTCGCGTCTTCGACACGCGAGGAATTGAAAAAATTGCCATAATATCGGGCGACGACAATTATCGCGAAACCCCAATCTCCCGCGCGGCGCAAGAAAAACACGATGAAGCAGCAAAGAAAAGCTCCAAACGCGACATTTTCGATTACCGCGGGACGAGCGCGATCGAGTTTTTAATGGACGTAACGCCCCGGTCAAGTGGCACGGGAAAGCGAGAACGCGTTCTGAAAGTTTTAATAGACGCGCGAGCACCGCGAGGCCCCGCATGGAGGAAGAAAACACTTTCGCCCTCGTCCCCGAGGAGTTCACGCACACACGTCGTGCGATGAACGCCGCAATGCTTCGAGGATAGGGAGAGAGAGGAGTTATAGTGCTGCGCACACACTCGTACGGACGCACATTGGAAATTAATTTTTTAAACTTCCTATAACCTCTCGATCAACTTTGCAAGGGGCAATCGACGGCCGCCGTACCGCCGGTGTATGAAGTGTTTTATTTTTTTTTGTGTGTTTTCGTCAGGAGAGATGAAACTTGTAAGTGCTGCGCAGGTAAAATAATTGACCTCGTTAATTCTCGTTCTGCAGGCCACTCGTTATGGATGGCGGCTACTGAGAACCGTTATATTTATTGCCTTTATCGGTTATACGTTTATTTGTGGAGTTAGCTGGCTTTTTTCAACTAATTGAAATATTCGTTGTGGCGTATCGAATTATTTTGTCGAGGGCTGGATGATTTTTAGACTGTTGAGCGAAGTACGCGTAGCCGGTTATTGGCTGAAGCAATATTTGCGGTTTGCGAAAATTAAAATTATGCATAGCTGCGTTGTTTGATTACACAAAAGTGTAACAAGAACGATCTTTTCTATTGCTACACTATAAATATTTGACATATACTCCAAAGTCTATTAAAATACCAATAGAATAATTTCGAGTAGTTGAAGCTCAAGTGGTAAGATGCTTGTTTCCTTAGACGATTCGGATTTAACACTGGTGAAAATCCAACAAGAATCTATTCGAAGTTTCCTATATGCATAAAAATATAAATAGAAAACTTGCAACGAATTACTCTAAAAACTTTTAGATACGTTTGTATAATATTTTGCGAAGTTCAGAAATATATTTTACAAAAAAGTATACTATTTTTTAGCGCTATATTGATGTGGCTTCGTTTCAATTAACGGTCGTTATGTTCTCTCCTGTACTGATTTAACAGCAAATGTCAAAATAATGTCTTATTGAGTGTAAAAGAATAATGACCTCGGGTACCTGGAGTTATAGGTTAAAAAGACCTATGATAATGCAACCTTTCTAACCTATATAATTATCGGTTCCTAGGAGAAGGGATGTAGTTCTCGTATATAAGCATAAGAGATATTCTCTTCTTAAGAGCCATAGAATTTTTAAGATTAATTTGACCCTTGCAACCTAAGCCAGAGTGGTGCAAAGTGCTTTTAAATATGAAAATGCCGCACATCATGGGCACTTACATAAACACATAGAAAGCACATTTTACCACTGTTCCTCGGATCGAGAAGGAGAACATTATTTTTTATTTCACAAAGAAAGGTTGAGATATTAGATATTTAAATATTTCTTATCTCACATCTTAGATATTTCATATCTTTTGATATTTCAATATATAAAATCTTAGGCATTGTCCTTACTTAAATGAGCAAATGGCAGCACTTCAAAAAATGATATTGAATATTAACTTTTTTCTGTACTTTAAACGCATGATTCATCGATTAAGTAAAATTTTATAAAAAATAAGACAGTTGTGTGAGATATACTGTCAAATGTCTATATTATAATGCTACAATGCTCATTAATTGAAACAAGGTCGCGTCAACATTCATCTGTATCTTTCGTATATTGTATAACACATTATATAAAATAAAATGTTACATAGAGGTATCCAATAGCCTTCTCCCTGAAGCATCAACATCAACATCAACAAAGCAGTGAAGAAGAAAATATACGACAACTATCGTCCCATTGTCCTACGTGCACACACACACGCAAACACGAAGGTCAGTATGCACCGACTCCGCGTTATACGCGCATACACCACCAAACAATGCGGTCAAACTGTCGGAAGATTCACGTAGATCCAGGCTACCCGTCATCATTACCTCTATCGCCGTCAATATCCGAAAATTATCCGCGTCGAGTAGCAGCAGCAGCCTCAGCCTCATCGCCGAAGGATTTCACGTAAGGCTGCTCACGGACCACGTCGACGTGTATATACCTACCTACGCGCGCTCGCTCCCGCTCTTTAAATCGAGCTTTCGGCCGTACAGCGTAGGCTCCGCGTCCTTCCGTTTAGATGGTTTCTTTTTGCTCTTCCAGCTGCCTCTGCGTTCGCGTGATTATGCGCGCTCGCGCGAGATCGAGGAGCGCGTTGGTGCGCTGGAATGCGCGCGTTTGTTTCGCGCTGCTCGAGCGGTTTTCTTTATTGAGATGATGCTCGGAGGTGGATTGTCGGTACGTGCCGTGCGTTTGAGATTAAGACTGGCGGGACGAGGCTCCACGTACTGAGATCGAAAGCAGGTATTTCTTTAGCAATGAATTCTTGATGTTTCAATCTATTACTTTATCGATTTTACCTTTGACAGCCTTTTATTCCAGTGTGATTGTTTATTCTTACGTTCCTAATAAGTTATTAATTAACGTAAACGCAGAATAATGTTACGCATCACTTATCTTGGAAATTTGGTAAATAATTTATATCCAGCCATCAAGGATTTCTCTCGAACATTCCACAAAGTCGCGAAATTATTTGCCGAAAACAAATGATCCGTTTTCGCAATTCATTTGTTAGGGGCAACAAGAACAAAGCAACTCGCACCGACGACGGAAGAAGAAGAAGTGGAAGAAGAAGGAATGGCCAGGGTACTAAATCGGCTCGTTTCGGGCGTATTAATGGAGCAACTTTATATAAATCGGAGCCGTCGTTACGTAGTAACCCGCGGCCGCGATCTCGGTTCTCGAGGACGAGGGCCGGTCCAGCAGAACTAAACACAGTCGACTGCGCGTCCCCTGCGAAATTCTCGACATTTCTCTGCTCGCGCGGGGGCTACCTATACAAAAGTTTGATAACAGGGTCGCTCGGCACCGTATAACGTTTCTCCGAAACTTCGACGTCTTCCTGATCCGGATTTATTTGCTTTTTAAGAGTGTACCTTTTATGAAATATCTTTTACTTTGATTTTCTCTGTTGGCTTTCTTGAAAATTAGGTAGACAAAGAAAAGAACGCGATGTGGGTCATACGAAATGTGTATGTATTTTACGTTACAAAAATACTGCTTCTAACGAAGAAATTGAGTAAAGGATATTTTATCCAAAAAGAATGTTGCTATGAATTTGATATTATAATTCATTAATAATACAATGATGATCCATGAATAAGGATATTCGAATGTTTACATTGAAATAATTAATAGTCGATGCGAAGAAATTTGCAGTAAGGCAGGTTACGAGATTTCATATATGCAAACATTGTATGAATATTATTTACTTTGACATAATTAATAAATTGGTTATAAAAGTAGTTTTTAATTACATATACTAACAAGGAGAGTGTCATACCGTTTGGAAATGAATTCTGATTAGATTAGGGAGATGTTTTCTGTAACCTACAAATGAAACTTAGGATCTGTAGTTTTTGCCAATGGGCCCTTATATTCGAAATATGAGCTATTTTACTTAGATTATACGTTATTTTAGTAAAAAAGGGTACCTATTCATGTATTAATAACTATACATGTATTAAACCCAGAAAAAATTACCCAAATAATAATAAAAGTAAGCGAAAAGAGTTTCGGTTTAAGCTTTGTTTCATTTAAAAATATTAATCTGGTGCAAAGTTATAAATAATTAAAAATGATGAAGGAAAATTCATGAATATTTTAGGAATTATAACTGCTTGAACTCTCTTCGCCTACTTTATTATCATTTGGGTCATTTTTTGCGTTTTTAATGCATGAATAGTTATTATTTTATTAATACATGGAGAAGTACCTTCTTTTCACTAAAATAATGTATATTCTGAGTAAAACAGCTGATATCTCGAATATAAGGGCCCATAAGCAACTACAGATCCTACGCTTTATTTCTAAGTACCAGAAAACGTATCGCAAAGCCTCATCCAAATTCATTTCCCGAAGACACTCTCCTGGTAAATTCTGAGAGAATATTTTCGAGATCTAGTTAGAAATTGGTTGCATACTTATTTAATTGCGCCACATTAGTTTGAACCTGACTACAAGACTGGCAACTTTTCTTTCAGGAATAAAATTTAATTCACCGTTTGTTTAAAAACTTTCAAACGCTAATTAACTTACACTCGCAGTAGCTTCAACCATCAATCAACAAATTAATAGGGAATATTAATTGAACGTTCATTTCAATATTTTCCAGTAAATTAAGAAATCCAATAAAATTTCCAAGTTTCCACCACTAGCGCCAACCCTCAAACAACGATATCCAATCAATTGCCAAGCTCCAGTAGCCACACTCACCCGGCTCACCGACTCTCTCCTAATTAATTCGAATCTCCGACTTCCGGCATTGCACAGCCCACCGCAAACCAAAGGAAAGAAAAAATAAAACGACCCGACAGCGCCTCTATCAAGCGAGATGCTCGCCATGCACGCACACCTCTGCCCTTTTCTCTCTCTCTCTCTCTCTCTCGTTCTCCGTCAACAACTGACCTTTTTCTCCTCTCTCGCGCGCGCGCGCGCTCGCCTTTTACACGGCTGCACAACGCAGCGAGAGAGCGCTCGAGGTAAAACCGCTTAGCGGCGTACGCTTCTGCAGCCGTACACAATGAAAGCATTATGTGCACTTTCTCCCGCGCTTGCGCCTGTCAGCGCGCCGAGTTCTACCACTTGTTCTATTACGCGCCTCTGTTTTCTGCCGCTGCCGCGCGAGCGCGCTCGCTATGTTGGGTTACTGCCGCTGCCGCTGCTGCTGCGGAGCGTGTATAAACAGCTGCGCGGCACTCCGATATTGCGTTACGCGTCCCCGCTCGTGTGTTTTTTAAGAGACTTGGCTTTTGCGACCGAACGAAAAAGCCCACGGATGTTTCGTGTCCTGCTAGGGCTTTACTGTTCCCATTTTCCGAGGCTTTTGTCCTTTTTATAGCAGAGAGTTCTTTTTATTCAGGTTAATTCTGCTATTGGATTCGAATGAATTCTTTATTTTAGAATTCTTGAATGTTGATACTTTTATTTTCATGTATTCTTAAAAAAGTATAAAGTTAAAAAACTTTAGTATGGCATTTTCTAAGCCAATTAGGAGTCCCTGACTCAACTGGTTAACCCTTTCAATCCCAAATTATATTCGAAATATTATTCGTTTTTGTCTACGAAATATTCATTGTAAAAAAATAGTTAATTCAAAAAACACTTTTCACTAAATATAAAGTAATATGTTTTCTGACTTTACTAAAATATACCGCAAAGTTTCATTTAGGTTACATAGGATCCTCATAAATAAGATATCTTTTTTTTGGCCACTTGTGCCATGTGGCTACAATGGGAATGAAAGGGATAATGTACATGAATTAGCCTCTTAATACACGTTCCATCTCAAGAGCATCAGCTCGATTCCCCCTCCGGTTGATTATTTCGGCAAGGAATTCCCAACTTGTTACTCCGGACTAAGCGCTGGCAGAGATCAAACTTAAGTCCGACAATAATCGCCCGAAGGGTAAAAACAAAAATGAAAAGAAAAACATATAAAAAGGCATGTGCCAATACAAAATTACTTAACTTTGTTAACTTTTTATAATTAATAAAATTGTTATTATCAATTAGCGAATATCAAAGCTTCTTATACGTATAAATGTCATAAATTATAGACAGTAGACACTAAAAAAGACGTAAGGTAATAATAATACACATGTTAAAAAATCCTTTGTTTTTATTTTTGATACACAAAATTGCCGTCTAAAATATTTAAAGCCAAGAGCCTCGAATCTCGCCAGCTTACATAAAACTACTAGATTCCGGGGGGCGTACGTCCAAAAGTAGCTTATCTCAAGCGCGCGCGCGCTCTCGAGCAGCGCAGCTTGCGAGCTCTAAAATTTTCGAAATCCCGCGCAGCACCGCCAGGGCTGCGCACCCAAGCTTTATACGCAGCGGCGGCGGCCGGCTACACACTTCATCCGGGATGTTCGCGCGGCGCTGTGTACAGCGCGCATGAAATTTCTACGAGAGTTAAGCTCAGTTTCAGCTCTGTAACGAGAGCCTCGCCCCGCAAGCGCACTCGGCACCGAGCCGGCCCCTCGCGCAACGCGAGAGCTCCCGAAAACGGCCCCCGCGTCCCACTTCAAGCCTCGGATGTGTTTTTCCGGCTCTTGTTTTTTTTTGCGTTTTCATTGCAACGAGCGGTGAGCATCAGAAAAATGATCCTCGAAACGGCATGAAAAGAGCGCGAAAAGAATGCGCTGTCGTTATCTCCTCTCGGTTGTTTTAACGATGTAAAGGGGACCGCGAGGCATTAAGCAGCGAAAAAGCCGCGTTTCGAAAAGTATAATTACGATTCCGCAGGGTGATATATTATTCAAAGAGTAATTAAATCAAAATGAAGGATAATTAACATTCTTGCGCGCGTTACTGAAATTCAATTATACCGCCTGATTCATATTCCGCGTGCGACCTTACGGCAGCGCAAGCAAATCATAACTCACGAGCTGAAAATTATTTCACCCCGTGATAAACGACGTTAAACAACTCGACACTCGCCGCACCACCTTAATTCCGAGCGTACAGCTCGTCTTTTCACTTCTATTCTCCTCCATCGGGCCGAAATCCTCCGATCGCTTCGCCGTATGATGGAATCGTCGAGCGTTGCGGGAATCCTCCTATCTGGCCTCGCTCCTGCTCGCAATTAATTAAGACGTAATTGTAATTACTGGGCGCCGGTTCCACCTGGAATTAATGCGGCAAGATCTCTCAAAGCCAACGCGCTCGCTCGGGATATATTAAGCGAAAGCGCTTGCTTGTGCGAGTTCCGCGGGAATGCCGCAATCGAGCGCTGCTTGCGAGCGTCGTGATTACAAGCAAGAGACTCGATTGGGGAGGCAAGTATGTATGGGGGTAGTTTGGGTAAGTTCGAGTTGAGATACGTTGAGCGGAAGCGATACTGAAAATTTATATTTTGGGGATTCCTTGATTTTATCTTGGGGATACGGAAGATATTGCCAAACCAAGGCGGATAGTTTTTACAAAAAGTTAAGAAATAACTAGAAAAAGTTTTAGCTTAAAATATTAAGAATTACAGGAGAAGATAGATTTTAAAATAGTTCTTTCAGAAATCTCAAATATTAAGAAAATGATTTTTTTCAACTCAGGCATTAAATAGGCCTTTTTGATGCCTAAAAGTAGCGTAGAAATTCGCGCATTTCGAGCGTATTTGTAAAAAGTGTGAAAAAATATCCATTTAGCGGGGAAAAAAATGTGCAGGAAAAATAAATTTTTTGCCCGCTTCTCAAAAAGTGCGAAAAAATGTAGGAAATAAGCTCAGGACCCATTTTTTCAGGTTTAACCTTTGTTCATGCGCGTAAATGTGATGTTTGCTGCTACTCACAAGTGCGTAACTGCGCATGCGCAAATTTAGATTAAAATCGAAATAAGAAAGGGTGCAAATATTTGAACTGTGTATGATTAAAAATGAAAATTAAATATACAGCAATTTTCGACTGCCTACCCAACTTCATGCATAAATAAAGGCCCTATCATGACTTGTTTAAAAAAATATGGTGTGTATAACACGGGAAGTAAAGCCATTTTAGACTCGAGTGAGGTATTTTCAGCCTTCGCCGCCCTCGACTTTGACTCGTGCTGAATGCCTCGCCCTCGCTAGAAATACCTCATTTTATCCCCTAGTTACACAATGTACTATTATTTTTGTAATTTATTGAAAAATATCTTTAGCAACAGTCAATTTACAAATTAACTTATTAGATACAAGCTCTGTTATCCTATTTTGAACCTCGTGGATTAACCAATAAAAGTCGAGATACGATGGGTAACTAAGGAAAAATATTAAAAATTTTATTTTTAGGATAATTTGAAGCAACTAAATTAAAATGGTACTATTGATTACGCTTTCTTAATGAGTAGCTTTCATACATATAAGATATGCGTACAATACAAAATGCAAAACCTCGATATTGTTTGTCTTCATAATAAATAATCGTTGATACCAATTAATTTTACGTCACTAATAATTAGTATCATATTAATATGCAAGTTTGATAATGTACCATAACAAAATATTATATTTCAAAATTTTAACCTATTGAAGCGAATCAATTTGACGTTGAACACTCAACATATACACACTTATAATGAATGCATATATACACATACATACTATATCCATCTGTGATATTGCAAATAGCGCAGTGAAAGCTCGTGACCGCGTTTACCCCATATTAGCGAGAGATCTATTCGCAATAAATTCCAACAAGTAAACCAACAGTAATCCAATGATTTCTCGATAAACGTGTTTCTTCCCATTATTACATCTATATAGAGGCTGCTGCATCAACGCAAATGCTCGAGGAATGAGTGCGAAAAAACCGTGCCGGGAAAAATGAGGAGGGATCGTGAGCGACAGTTCGCCTGTCTTCTCCTTTTTGCGCTGAATTTTCGATAATACCGGGCGCGATTATGTCGAACGCAGAGGAGGCTGAAAGAACGCGTCTATTGAAAGGCCAGGAGTTAGGCGCGTGATCCGCTGAAAGCGGATTCACTGAAAGCGGGAAAGCTTTTCCCAGCACGAGGTCACTCAGAGCTCAGAAAATATACAAAATCAGCAATCAATCTTCGACATATATATATATATATATATATATATATATATATTCCAAGATAAAAATGCCCAAGAAATACAGACTGCAACGTCCATTGAGGAATTTCCGAGATGCTCGCAATCGATGCCTCAACACGAATGCACAATGCGGCCGCATCGCGTCGCATTCCCGATTCGCAGTGCAGAACCCTCCGTTAACAAACTATTCTTCGGATTCGCCTGCCCTCGCTCCTCCGAGATTCTTTTTAAGGTCGGCATGCACAGGAATCCCCCGAACGGGACTCTCCCACGCGCGCCTCGGAATTCGCGACACGTGTAATCCTTTTAAGCGCAGCGGACGTCCTTATGCACGTCCTGATACACGCGCGAGATATCGATTCCGCCGCGGGAGAAGTAAAAGTTTCGCTGCCCAGGTCCTCGTAAGTATATAAGGCTCTGCGCGCTCGGCTCTTAACTCGCGCTCGCTCGCTCGCTCAGTTTGATAAAGTTAATTAATTAAATTTATCTTGAAATTGTGCTGCAAAGTAGAAGCGAGCCGTGCTCTCCGGCCGTATTTATTTAGCGCGTCGGGGAGACAGACGCTAATGCTAAGGAGGGGACGGCGAGGAATGGGGACGACAGCGGCGCGGGCTATAAAGTTTATGCAAATGTAATGGAAACGACGAATCGAGAAGTAAATACTGGAAAATGTTTGTACGCGCGCGCGCGCGCGATGGGATTCTCGATGGCTGTTGAAGGAAATTGATAAAACGGAGTTGAGTATTCGCGTGGGTGTCGTTTACTTAGCATAATGTATTTGTTTAAATGTGTTTCTCGATCGTGTACTTTTTTTTTTCAAACATCCTAGAAAGGGGAGTTTGAATCTTTGACAAAAAGTTTAGCAAATCGTTCTTCATTGTTTTTCAAGATCACAATTGGCAATTATCCCTTTATTCGTAAAAAATCAATCCCAGGTCTTGTGTGTTACAAATAGACGAGAACAGCGAAGCCATGAATAGATTCATAGTCATTCATAGCTGTTTCGGGTGTTATTTCGTGTTCGTAAATGCGATAAAACATCTGTTTTGGTGTGTGCTTTATACAGCCGCAACAATAAAAAGAATAGCGAAAGAGAAAGGCCGGACGATGTTGGTCAGGGTGAGTTTTTTTAACCGAGGCAGAGCTGCTTCGCTGCATATTCAAAAGCTCGTGTGCACGACCATGACGCGAATCACTTATACAGATGCGTTATTACACAACATTTACGGATGTTTTATTTAGAGATTTCGTTTATTCGCGGTGACCTATCGAGCGTCGCCGCTGAATTAATTTTGACGTTCTCTTCTTACTTCTCTTTTAGATGCTTTAACGTCAGGAAACGCGATTTTGTTTCTGACGAAGCAGTTAAAGGTCGAGTAATAACATTCAATCTACCTATATTATTTCTATCTGTTTGATTTTCATTAAAAATTATGTAACTATTTTTGTTTGAAGAAATACATATACATAATTATTTTGTATAACAATTCATTTAAGGGAACAAGGCAGTGTTAAATCTTAAAACGTGAAAATTACTAATTACTGTCAAAAACAGCAATCATTTGCGTGGTTCTAAAACGAAATTCTTCCTAATTCATGAAAACTGTTCGAAGAATATGATAGAGAACATACTGAACCAAAATTCACTTCTACCAGAAACTTTCAGCAAAAACTTTAACTTATGTTAAAAAAGCTCAAAATTTTTAATTTTGGAAGAAAACAAGTCACTATTTTATAGAATCGCTGTTTATCATTTATAACTAGATAGTAGTAAAAGAAACTTATAATTACAAAGTGATTTTTATATTCCGAGCCATGAAATGACAGATGCTACAATTGCCAATTCTAGCTTTTTGTGCTTTAGTGTAACAGAACTGTAAATTTACCTTTATTCATCTATATGACATCACATTGTCGATTATCTATATAAAACTTTCCTTAATTTATTCAGATTGTCAACAATGCAATTTCAAATAGAATTTTTAAAAAATTGCTATACTTTTCTATTATATTTTATACTTTTATAGACAATCCGACAAAATCGGCTATGTCGCCTTCGTTCCACAACTCTACATATAACAATTACTTTGCAACTTAAACATTTTTTACAAGTATAGAATACCGTAGATGAAAGTTCCTAAAAGTTTCGTAGCAGAGGTGGAATCGTTCCATATAAAACAATAAAAAGATTGCCTTGTTTCTACTGCACGCGTATATTCCCAACTAAAGTGATATATTAAGGATGCCGTTTACCCAAAAAATCGTCAAAAATACAAAAAAAAATCTTTTTTTCAATTTTCATATATTATCATACTATATGCAAATAAGTATAACAACATGCCCCTAAAATAGCCCAAAATTTTTGTTTCGAATTATACAACACTTTTAAAGTTTTACAGAATTTTGTTGAAAATCGATATCTTTGAGTTCTTATTTCCACCAGAGAGCAATATAGTCATTCAACCTATTAAAAACAAGATGTCCAAGGGGGAAGAACCTAAAAAGGTTAAATAACAGTTATGAAATTTCAGTAAATCGAAATTGAACTGCCAAAAAGAATTGAAACATGTAAATATCATTTTTTGCTGTTGTTTAATAAAATCTTGATTATCTCACAATTAAGAATTCAAATATTCTTCAGATTCAAAGTGGGATTGGCGATTAAGCTTTTGACGGATCAACTTGAAATTATGCATAGTGTTTCCTCATTGTATAAGCAAGCAAAATACGTAAGCTTGTTAAAAATTACAAAAGTTTTCATAGTCAAACCTACAATTATTAAAAAAAAGCGATAAAAAATTGATTTTTCATGGTCCTGTTTGGTCTAACAGGTGCAGTTTTTTCATTTTGAGTTTAAAAGAAGAATCCGTACGCATTTTTCTTCATTTTGTACCCCCGAACATATATACCTCAGGAGTTTTCACCAAAATCAGTATTTCATCGTCAATTACATTTTCAAAATGGTTAATTTTGAAGTAACTTTTAAGCAATTATTTTATTTTCTCAAGCATATAGCGGTATTTTTAGTCCCATAACGTCACTTTTTACTACATTTTACACACGTCATCTAATAGAAAAAAAAAGATTAAATGTAAGTTGTTAAAATAAAGAAAGTAGATTTGCGGGTAAACGGCCCCCTTAAAGAATACCTGCTCTAAAATAATACTCTCCACCTCCGCAAATATCACTCATATCAATAAAAGAACAGTTATCCCGGCACTCGAACCCCTGCAAACAAATATCAGAAAGTACATCCCACTGCAGATCTATAATCGAATTAGCCGACGTGCGCGCGCTCACTGGCTCGCGCGCGCGATCAGCGGCGAGAAGGCAACCACCACCAGCGCCAACACCGCGGAGAACTCGGAGGCCCGTAGAGAGCTCGGCCCGGAAAAAGAGCGACGGATCACGGCGGCGCGCGGCCTGGCGGAAATTCCGCACAGCGGCTATATCCGCGCCAGTCGGAGAACTAATTGAATCGGATAACTAGCGCGTGTATACATCGGGCGCGATCGGAAAATTCTTGGCCGGCCGCATGATGCGCATCGGGATTCGCCGCTGAGCATTATGCACGTGCGCAGCGAGTCTAGCGGAATTTCAGCCACCTTTATTTCCGATACGAGCGTGGATACACGCTCTAGGCATTTTTGCGCGAATTCCGCTTATCGGTTCGAGGCCGATCGTAGATTTTTTGCGACCCTTTGTGCTGGCCTGGCTATAGCCTTGATGGATGCCTCGAAGCAGAGGAGGAGCAGGAAATATATATTTTTTTTAATGGAGGTGGGGTATCGCGAGTTCGGTTTAATTCCGTTCCCGTGTTGTAAACGGAATATTCGATGTATTCGGGAGAGCGAGAGAGAGAGAGAGAGAGAGAGAGAGAGCGAGGTCAAAGACGATTTAGCTCATATGGTGCTTTCTGCGTGTTAAGGGGGGGGGGGGAGGAGGAGAGGGTTTGTTGACTGGCTGGAGAATTGTGCGAAATTGCGTTTTAACGCGCGGAGGTCACTTTTTTTTATTAAATTCTTTTTTTTTCTCGTCGACGGTATAAGTGGTTTTTGTCGAAAGTTAGTGGCCCTCGACGGTCTATGAAAGAGTAAACGACCATTAAGTTAATTCAATAATACAAGTTGACTTTAACTGGTTTAAATATTATTTTGTTATTTTGACCTAATTTGTTTGTATATTGAAAATTCGATATTCGTTGAATTCGGCGTTTTTCAATTTCCATAAAATGATATCGCATTTCGCTGAAGAGATTCGAATGTGCGAGAAAGGCAAACTATTGTCGGCTCTTCAATATTGTGTTTATATTCAGATTTATATTTGCTTTAATCTCTGATTTTAATTTTTATTAATTAAGCTGTTATTATAATTCGGAGAAACTGTCACTATCAATTTTGAATCTTAATTGACGTAACTCTCAAAATAACACAACGATTTTCCTTAATTAATTTTTATATAAAAAAACATTATTCTACTAATTAAAAATTACTATATTATCAGAGCCATTTAAACAACAGCGAGCAAACAGAAAATCAAGCTTACACAAAGTATCGCATTATCCATTATGCGTCTGCTACGATAATACAATAAACAAAATGTCAGGGCCAAAACAGGTGCGGGCAAAGTTCGAATTACAATTGAAATATAAATCGCGCTCGAGAGTTCCGACAAAGCAGCGCGCATCTCCATTTCATTAACCCTCTGCATTATGCAATCAGAGCGACGTGTCATTTACAGATGAAAGTTCAAACGATCCGATTCGCCGAGCGATCGGCAATCGGCCGAGATAGCACTACTAACGAGACGTCTGGCTGTTACCGGATCGTATCTACTTAAACGCAGAAGCACCGCGCAAAAGTAACGTTATAGTTTGACTTTATTGAATCCCATCTTAAGGTGGTTGTTACATGAAACCAAAGGTTTGAGATATTTTTAAATTTAATATATTCTTTAAAAAAATGAGATATAAACAGTTTTCGGTAAATAAAATAGTGATGAATGTTATACCAAAATTAAAAAAGCGATTACACTAAATTAAATTATATCAAATTATTAAATTAAACTTATTTCGTTTTATACGGTAATTCGGTAATTCCTATTATTCGTCAAACTTTAAACATGTTTTTCTCAAAACACTTAACAAATCTCCTAAGAAAATAATAATATTCGGGGTTCTTTGAAGCCCACGAACACTGATCTGCCTATTTTTGAAAGACTTTCCATCATTTTGAATTGTGGAAAACTCGTTTTCACCTAAATCAATTTATTTACTTTCGACGGTAGTTATTCCCTAAAATCAATACTCTAGAATCTTTCGCTTTGAGCAAAATTAATTTTCATCAGAGAATATTCCAACAAAGTTACAGACCCCTGTACCATATCGATTTCGATATATTCTCATCCAAAGCTAACTTGCTTTGGGTAATTTTTTAACACTGAATGAGCGACTTCAACGGAAAAGCCATGAATATGAGTTTATTTTAGTTCTAGTAATTGAACAAGTCTAGAGAAATGTCTGATAGCCTGAGAAAAGTTAGATGAAACCCTGATACAGAATATATTTTGAATTAAAATAACATGAAAATAACTTCTTTTAATTATCCAAATTTTACATACAAAGAAATTCATGTGTGTTTTGATTTCTATTTATCACTTTTGTTTCGATTCACACATTTGCGGGATAACTGCCTTACATGTAATTTCCACATTTGCTCCACGTTGCATATATGATTCAAATTGACTTTAGCTGTTATTTTGTTGTTTAATGCCTAATCACTAAACTAGTAAATATGTGGAACTCTGCGTGTGTATAATCATTCACGACCGAGAAGGCCAAAGTTATGAGCAATTACTAAGCTTACCAAATTGCTTTCAAAACTATTATAATTTATGTTAATTTACTATTTAATTAATCCTAATAAGACATGCTTAATTACCCGTTCTTTGTATTAATCTAGTCTGCGCTCCACGTTACTGTATGTACTCCGATGCGACACAATTTTGCGTAGATTATTTGTTTTTAAGGGGATGTCGGCGCCAGTTTGATATTCCGTACTTATCAACATTTTAATATTTTTCTTTTTTCTTGTTCAATTTTTTATTTTAATTGATTATCTCAGTCATCCGGTCTTCCTTAAGGTAGTATAAACATCTATTGACCGCGATCATTACTGAAAACAAAAAGTTGATACGCCTTATAAAAATTAAATATTTAGCCTTTAAAACAAAGATATTTAATCAATATTTGCAGTTCTTGATTTGCTTTAACGAAAAGGATTTATAAAAAATGAACGCTATTTTTGTACCATAAGATTTTATATATTTTTCTAAGATTTCTACGTGATACATTTGAAATTTTGCAAATCTAATCTATGGATCACATCAAAGTGGACTAATTCCGATCTCATGAGCGGGGGCGGGGGGGGGGGGACTAAGTTGTTTTTGATCGCATATAAACCGAGAAAACTTAAAAAATTAAAAAAAAATATTGCAAAAGTCCTTTAGTTAAGGACTAAAACGCATTTCTAAATAATTTTTCAAAGTTTATTCAATTTTTTAAGGGTCTTGTACTTAACGGGTTAAATGTACTCTAAATAAAAACTGTATTAGCCATTTTTGGTTACATAAACATCTGATAAGTATAGTTACAAACGTAATTGCAGTCAAAAACAAGTTTTCATAAACTAGGTACATACTAAAAGTACAAATGCATACCACTATATTACCAGATAAGGAAATTCGGGTTTTCTCCCACGGAAAGAGAATGCACAAAATCTATAACACAATAAAGAAATGTGTGACGTTCGCATTTCCATCAAATACAGTAGGTTAGCCTTCATTCATTTGCAGCGATCACAGTGTGCTTAACAAACGTATTTTGTATTTTATGCAAATACTTCATTGTACTGTATGCATTTATTTACATAAATGAACAAATCAAAAGTCGTCGCGATTTCAATAAAATATTTCTTTTCTTTATTGCATGCATATTTGCCCAAGTATTTACAATTTAAACAGTTTCGTTGTATTTGCTAGAAGAAGCAAGAGCAATGCTTTTCTATTTTTCAGCCAAACAGCTGTACACTGTAATTATTCTGGTATTTTCTTTTTAGCTGTCGCGAAAAATTGAGGGTGAAAATTCTTTGAATACTTCGCATTGAAATGTACCCAATAATAATCGGGTTCGATTCAGAAAGTCGTGAAATGTTATATTAAACTATTTATTATACTGCATTTTACAATTGTGGTGCACTTTCAAACAGATGTATTTTATATTAAATAACTTTCTTTGAATTAACATTAACCCTTTTTAAACGACCGTACTCAAATTAAGCTATTCAAACTGTAAGATATAATACATTTCTCAAGTTACTAGTGCCAAATTAACGTATCAAAGTGCATAAGACATATGCGTCAACGTCAAAGCATCAGCTGTACGGAATATATCCTATAACCAACCGCATTAAAAATCTAGAAAACATATCACGGTCGTCCTGTATTTTACGCAGTGATACAATTGACGAGATATAGCATATTGGCTCACATGCCCCAGTCATTTTACGTACGTACATATGTCTAATGGTGGGAACTCAAGAGATAGAGAGAGAGACTCTTTTTTAGAGAGAGAGAGACAGAGAAGCCGAGGGTTTTTCGTTAATTGCACCTCAAACGGGTTACACGGCCACGGGCTAAATATGAAATTACGCGAGGGAAAGTTGGCATGCTGCTCGCGCGCTCGCATCTCCGCGTAAAAGAATACAAAGCGCCAGTGCGAATGGCGGGGCGATGCAACTACAAAGAGTACTTTGTCGAAGATAATTATAATTTTTTTATACACTCTCTCTCTCTCTTTCTCTCTCATTCTCTCGCTTTCTCTCTCTCTCTCTTGTTTTTCTTTGAGCGAATCTTCCTTCTCGTTGCTACGCGTTTTTAAGCGGCTTGCACTTCAAAAATACAACTACGAGCTGCTGTTACGTCTGTTTTTTAAATTCGTAGAGGGGATTTTTCTTTGCGCTCGAATCGGTGTGTTTTTTATGAAGTTCTTTTACGGATTTTTATGAAGTTCGTTTTTATTCTTAAGGAAAGTTCAAGTAGCATCAGTCGTTGGCGCGGAAAAAAGCGCTCTTAGAGCAAGTGCGTCTGTGTATTTTTGCCTCGAGTTTCAGGAGCTTATTATAACGGAATGCTAGGCTGAAGAATCGGATCTTCTATAACTGAATCTGCGGAAGTTGAAAAATGCGCACGATTAAGTTGCCGAGAGTGGAAAAACAACAAGCATCTCTCGCATAACTTGGAAGATTATCTAACCGAAATGAAAATACAGTTTTCAATTTTATTATAAAGGTAATTTTGATTTATAATTATGAAAATATGGTTTCGAACAAATCTACTAAAAGCACTTGAGATCTGTAATTTTGGGACTCTCGTGAAGAGCAGCATGGTTGAGAA
Source organism: Gastracanthus pulcherrimus (assembly GCA_949152435.1). Lineage (NCBI taxonomy): Eukaryota > Metazoa > Arthropoda > Insecta > Hymenoptera > Pteromalidae > Gastracanthus > Gastracanthus pulcherrimus. Next base: position 214,779,344 of record OX424572.1, on the reverse strand, counting down.
TTATGGAAATGAAAAGCTGTTTTCGAGCTCTGTACGATTATCCCGAAAAGTTCTCTAGATGATTATATCTATAACTGTAAGTCTGGTGCTGTTTCTACTTTTAGTAACATTAACGGCCAAATTTTTTACTTTCTGTGGAATGTGATAATGCTGTTTTCAGAATTGGAGGCCATTACAATTGTATCTCTGGTGTAAATGGTTGTAGAATCCGTAACATTCCTTTGCAGGAATGTAATTACAATAATCGTTTAAAGCTATCAGGAAGAGACCACAACCTCCGGGAAACAATTTTTGACCAAACTTTAGGAAATGGTTTTTGGTACCTAAAATGAAGCCTAGCGCCCATAATCTTGTCCAATGGGCCTTTGTTCTCAAGATATGAAGCATTTTACTTCAAATAATCGTTATTTTAATAAAAAATGTACCTCTTCGTCGTACATCAACACTGCAAGTTTTTGTGCTACAAAAATTGACGCGAAACATAACTAAAGTAGGTAAAATAAGTTATAGTTTAAGCTTTATTTCGTATAAAAATATTATTCTGACGAAAAGTTATTAGCAACTGAAAATGTAATTTAAAAAAGTTAAATTCCATAGGATATTCATGCGTTTTTGGTCTCTATCTTCAGTTGTTAATAACTTTGCGTCAGAATAATATTTTTATACAAAGCAAAGCTTAAATTATAGCTCTTTTTACCTACTTTCGTTATCTTTCGCGTCAATTTTTCTAGCACAAAAACTTGCAGAATTGCTGTACGAAGAAGAGGTACATTTTTTCTTTAAAATATCGCATATTTGAAGTAAAATACCTCATATCTCGAGAACAAGGGCCCATTGGACAAGATTACGGGCGCTAGGTTTCGTTGTCAGCTAACAAAAACCATCTCCTAATGTTTGGTCAAAAATCGTTTCCCGGAGGTTATGAGCTCTCCTTGTAAGTTCAAGTAGTTTAAAACTTACATATTATATTACTGTATGAGGTGGTATACAAAATTGATACTGTTATACATTCTTTTAAAATTAAATACACAAGTTAAATTTGAATTTCAACACGACAACCAAGTCGAAGGCGGAATAACATACATCTGAATGCAGCAATTCCATCTCATCGCTATCGAAATTCTCGGGAATTCAAAATATTACGCAGAACTTCCATCAATACAACAAACTTATTTAGGTCGAAGGTGTAGCGTCATATCGTCGCGCCGACTACCAACTTGGAAATCGAAGTGAGCGCCCAAGCAAGCAACCTAAGCGAAAACGTGGCTCTAATTTTAAGCAAGACTGCGCGAGTTGACTAATTAAATGACGGCGGCAACCCGATGCACGTACAACTCGGAGAAAACAGGGAATTAGCCGAGCAACTCGTCGCTAGACAACGAATTCTTACGCGCTCGCCCCATTCAAGCGGAGTCGGAGCATCCAGTTTTGCAAGCGCCGCACGCCGTAATTTCCTGTTCTCCCCCCCCCCCCCTCCTTCCGCCCCACGAAGACGAGCTGATGCGAACGGATCGCCTGTATACGCGCGCAGAAGTCGATGAATGGGCCGCGAAGGGTGGATGAGAGAGAAGCACATACAGAGATACATCCATTGTGAATTATTACAATGGGGGAGGCTTATGTCATTTTCATTCGACGTCGCGCGAAAAATTTTGCGCGTTCGTGTAGGGGTGTATGGACTCGGTTATGGCGAACAATGCACGCCGACGAGACAGTACGTGAAATATAGCCAAGCGGAAAAACAACTGCTCTCTTTTTTTATAATTCAATAGCTGTGCGCGTATCGAGTAGTAAAAGTGGAGCAAATGCAGGTATGGAACGGCGAGACGAAGAGTCGATCGTACTCTTTTTCGAAATTCGACTCGGGCATGCGTGGAACAGTTTGTTGAAACATTCTGTAATTTGCATGCAAAGGTAGTTACGAATAATAGTTTTGAGTGAGCAGTAAGTTAGTTAAAGTTTTTTAATGGAAACGTGTTGTCAGAAACTAAATTTAGCATTTATTCAATATTAAATTTTCTGCTAAAAAGTTTTGACTGGCTGATAAGTTAATTTAACTGAAACTAGTTTGCTCCTTCATGTAATAATATAAACGACGTGTATCTGTATATGTGAGAGTTAATGTACGTCAATTATATTAATTAGTTGCAAATTATATTATAGTAACATCGTGCCTGATGAAACTCGGTATCTATATATTTAAACAGTACGCCACATGATTGGATTTTCTCTTTTCTCTTTTTGACCCATTACTTTTCAATCGACTATTTAGGTACCGATTGGTTTTTCGTCTAAAAAAAGTAAATCGATAAAGCTTACTGAATAAACGAAGTTATCAATAAAGTGACTGTTCCAAAGGCTTAATTAATACATGCTTTTACAGAATCTGAGGTCAAATATCCAATTTTTCTTTACCAGAATTGAATATGACTTATTTAATTCCAATAAAAAAAATTAAAAATCTGATTTCAGATGCTGAAAATAAGTGCGAAATTTCGACTAAAAACCTACTTTTACAGCATTACGTATTTTATTTTTATGAACTATTATATTATATGTGGCATTTTTTATATAAAAAAAATTATAATTAAAAGTTTACATAAATGAAAAAATTGAAATAATTAGTTGACCGAAAATTGGACATTAATCTTGAAAAGGAGTAAACGTTTGATGAGGTTATGTATAATCACTGTCGGTCGTGTCTGTGAGCACGTAATTAATACACTCGCAATAATAATCGACAAATGAAATATAATGAATAATAATGTATTTGATCTTCATGAAATAGACAAATCTTTAAGAAAAAGCACTTTTTGAAGTAAAAAAGTCAGTTTTTGAAAATTTTCATAATCAAATTTTCTAGTTTTTGTTAACAAAATCGTTTATATTTATTAATCTAATTAACATTACTGTACCAAAATTTTACATAATGAACATTAGGACATTTTTCAAATTTATACTAAAATAAGAAGCTCTAAAACATAATAATTATATAATTATAATTGTTTTTATATCAAGTGGTGTCTTTCAGCCACCACGACGGTAGCTAAGGATTAAAATAGTTTGTAATATTATTCTAAAAAAATGGACAATAACGTAAAACTATAAACAATATATTAAGAGGTGAAGGAGTATAAATTATTTTTGTTGATACGTACACTTAGAAACATATAAGTGAAAACTTTAGCGTTAATGTTCATGCCTTGAAACATTCTATTCCGATCATTTCCAATAGAATAATGTGTTGAAAATGTTCTGAAAGTTACAAGTTAATTCGTAGAAAACTGCATATAGTATTGAGAACCGCGTGAACGGCGATGCAAAAAATTTCATGTTAATATATTTAAGTACTATGGCCTAAATTATCTTAAAAAAATCATATTTTATATTCCAAAAATATTAACAATTTAATTAAAAGAAAAAGAAATGGGTTATAGTACCTATAATATTTATATTGTTTTCCTTTTATGCAGCCTGGTTTTGCTTTAAAGGCTTCCTAGCATCACACCTTTTTATATCTAATCAACTTATTAGATGCTTTCCTATTTTAAAAAAACTTATTCAGTTCTAATTTCAAATTTTATATTTAATCTAGGCACTAAGTAAATTATCCCTCGCCAGAAAAAGAACGAGTCCGGGTGAAAAATATGTCAGGCGTTCTCACTCGCGCAACGCAGCGCGACAAAAACTTTTCTTTGCTAGAACTTTCGCAGCACAAACACATACACAAGACAAATTAAACGACTCACCTCGCGTGTAAAAAAAGTAGACGAAAAATTTTTTCAGCTTACTGCAATGCATGCGCGTACGAATTTTGCAGGTCATCACAGTGCTTGTACAGTAAAGTAAGCGATAACGAGAATTCTCTTTCTCTCTATCTACTCTTTTACTCTGTCTACTCTTTTACCAGATAAACAGTGGCAATGGTTGCTCGCGACATATTATATAGGAGCGAGTGAAATTTACTTTTTAACTGGCGCGAGCACGAGGAGCAATTTTCATCCAGCCGCGCAAGGCCGGATTATTGCATGAATTTTTTACGAACTCGTTAGTAAGCTTCAATCGCCTATCGAGAGGTATTGGAATCACATTCTTTTATCGCGCGCTTATTAGGGTGACATTTTTTGAAAAATTTGTTGGCTTATTGGATCAAGTTTGCGCCGCAATATAAGTGTGAAAATCAATTTTTGAATCCAAAAAAGCGACTTTTAAGCGTGCGACGTCCGAGGACAGAATTTTACTCGAGCTAACTGAATTAACGTCCAAATATTTCATGAACTTGTCAATAACTTTTAACTTTAAATAAAGAGGTGTCAATGCCATCATTTTTTAGTCGTTTTAACACAGGAGCTGGAATTTCAGTAAGTATTTTTTTACTCGTTTAGGATGCAATTTTAGTATCGATTGAATCGTCACCTTACTTTGTAGAAAAGATGACCACTTGATACATCTTATTGTTCATAAAAGTTTAAAATTATTTCCATGCTAGATAATTTTTTTATAATCTAAATAATACTAGATAATAATTAGAATACGAAAACTAAACATTTTTATAATATAAATATCACTGCATAATATATAGATTACAAAAAATGTATCCAGCATGAATGTAAGTTTGAATTTTTATAAAAAATCACTTATATCTCGGTCATAATTACATCGATAATTCACTGTTAAGACTTCATGACATTTCATATAATTCCTATATAAAAACAAATTACTTTCTTTCACGAATTCTTATCCTCATCCGGCCAAAGGCAGTCCAGTCTAATCTTACATCTTATCTCCCAACCAAAGCCCCCTCCCCCCGCACCAATATCCCTTACAAACATCACCTCATAACCTCGTAAAAAAGAAATCTCCACGACATTTCAAAACATTGCATTAAAGAAATAAAGATCATCCCGCGCCACCATTACTTTCATCCCGCTTCCACGTATATACCCGTATATGTACGGGTAACGGCTTGCGCACTGAAAAATTCGCTCCCATCGGATTTTCGACTCTCGAAAAATTGCCGAGCGATCGGCGCGGTAAATTCAGCTATCCGGGTGCAGGATTCTGCTATATAGAAATTTGGCTCGCAAGAGAGAGAGAGAGAGAGAGAGAGAGAGAGCGACGAATCGCGCGCGCGCGCCCTAAAAGCTCGACCCTGTTCTCGGCGCGGGGAAGCTCGCGCGCCGGGATATCGTGTCGCTGCTTGAATCGATTCCCCTCTGCCCCTCGGCTCTCCGCCTTTTCACCCGAATCTCGCTCTTTTTCCGAGCCCACGCTGTCGTTCCGTCTTTGTCTTTTATTGTAACGTTCCTTTATAGCGGCGTTTTATTAGACATAAATCTTGCGGAGTCTAATTTTATTAAGCCTTAAAAACTTTGTAATTATAGTTCTTTTTATTATGCCGCGGTGAAATATTGAGCATGTGCCGTTGCTGGTTTACGGGGCTTGTATTAATAATGTTTTTATTGGCGAGTTATTCGACTTTATTTACTTTTTTTTTACGGCAGTGATGATTATTTAATAGCTTTGTAATGCCAAATTTAATATTGAAAATACGATGATTTAGTAGTCACGTTATTATTGGATTAAATGATGCATTGTACTTTTATTAAAAAATCGTGACAACCATTGTAACACATCGACTTTACTATCCACGCAATTATATGGTAAGAGTATTGAATAACGCCTTCTCATTCCTGAAAGAAAGTATTATGTTCGCGAAACTTTATTACAAATTTTTCCGTAATCCATGAAAGCAACTACATGTTTGACAAGAAAAGAACTGAACCGCATTATAGAAAAGCTTTTTAAGGATAAAATGAAAATTCTATTAGGTACATAATAAAGTAAAAAAACTATCATCATTTAGAAGTTTGAAGAGAAAAATGATTTAAGAAGAGATTCGAAAAAATTCAAAACTTTAAATGTAAAAAGAAAAGTTCACCAAAGAATACGTATTGGATAAATAGTGTAGAGAGAAGTCCCACGTATACTTCTCAACTTTAAGAATTTTCTTTCGAAAAAAACTACCGCCAAAGAAGTTTGCACCGTGCGTGAAAGCCGAAAGCACCATCTAAAATTGAAGGCTTCATGCATTTTAATTTATGGAAAACCCCCCCATAATTCAATAAAGTTCGCACTCCAGTCCCGGTACACTCGGTGGGATGTACTCTCGGAAGACTAAAAATCCGCGGTGGCAAGACGCCCGACGTACGTCTCTGTACGTACCCTTTAAAAGCGGCCCGCTGCCCTCGCGAGCTCCTCTTGTGCATTCGCGCCGCGGCACACTCACCCAATGAATGGGAGAGCGGGACAATTTTGCATGCGCGCAGCACAGCCTGCACTGGCCTCGTGTGCTGAGCGAGATCCTCTCTGAATTCACGAGGAACCCGCTTTTACAGTCCATTCAGCACTCGCCCTCTCTATCCCTTTCTCTCGCTCTATATATCTATCCCTCTCTCTCTCTCTCTCTCTCCCTTTCTCCCAACATATATTTCAATGCCTTTTTTCGTATATTCAATACTCCAGGGCTGTATACGTGTGTATGGAAGGCTAACTTTTCGTACGGTGCATTTCGCGTTGTATTCGTCTTTTATTGCGGAATGATTAATGAAGAGCGTAAAGAAATTACGAGTTTTGTGTTTAAAATAACAGGTATTCCGTATATTGATTTTTGTTGTTATTTTAGTTGTTTATAAAGTTTGTTTTATTGGCAATTATAATTAAAATAAAAAAGTTATTAAAACGATTCGCTTTGTTTATACTATAATGCAACTGTATGATGGACGATTGACGTATGCTATTATTTACAACAAAACAGTTTCGTATTAATTGAATATAAAATGTGCGTTACTGATAAAAGTTGACTAATCGTTATTTGTTTTAAAACACGATTCGTCGACAGAATTTTATATGTATATTCCGTCACGCTATGTCACACACAGGTAATTACTTGATCAAATTAGCTACTCGATCAAGCAATGTTCCTTCCCAAGCAAACAAAAAATGTTTACAATAAGTCAGAAAAGCGCCATCAATAAACACGCCACCTAAACTTCCACGCGAACGCATGCACACATAGCGCCGACACTAATAAACTCCCTTTACGATCAACCGCCGTCCGGTGTTGTCCTTTTCTCTGCTCGATCCACCTAACACACATCCACTGCCATCGTCCTGCGAGACAGATTTACCCGTAAAGCCGAAACACGATTATGACTCTCGGCCGCGCGTCGGGTCTTCCTTCCCCGTTGCCTCATTACGGAGCCCCCGCAACCGATGGCATTAGGATAGAGAGAGAGAAAGAGAAAGTCTCGCGGGAAAAGACGCGCGCTGGGTTTGATTTCCACGACGTGCGGGAACGCGACTCGGCCGGAAAAACGGCGCTTTAGTCCCGTGAGCAACGCGCGCAGTGCGTGGGAGCTCGACGCCTACGCTTCTCGGATTCCGAGCGCGTAACTATAATTTGTTTACGTTGTGCTTTTATGAGAGTGGTTGGTCTACTCCAACTGCCTCGAATCAGCACTGCATACTTTATTAATGCCGCTCCTGCTGTGCGGCTTAATAGTGTGTATCTTGTTGTTCACTTCTTTCTGGGTTCGCAGAGATTTTTGACCTGTGGAGGGACTGCCAATAAAAACTGAATAATGCCGTGGAAGATGTATTTAGATACTTTATCATGTTCGTTATTGCATTTAATATAGGTAATGAAAGGTTTCGAATATTATCGTTGTGCATTTATGTCACAATGCAAATATGTATAATATTGTGACGTGTCAAAACTTTAATATGCGATAAATTTCGAGAATTTGACTTTTCACCAGTTTCATTTCAAGAGTCGCGTAATGTGCTTTAGCAATATTTCATGCCATGGAATATTTTAACAGATACATAATGGAAAAAGTTTATGATTCCCATATATGGAATACAGTTAGCCAAAAGATCTATATCAAAAAATGTAAAATAAAACTTTTATTATTGGAAATGTACTGTGTTATTACTATAATTACTATTATTATTACCATTACTATTATTAGCAGCGAAATCCATTGTAAACATAAATTTAAATAGCAATTCCAATCATGGAGGAAAAAGAAAAACATCTGTCTATTTTTGTTCCATTCAATATCAGCCATTCAATTAATTTAATTCTAAATAGAGTTTATTAATTCCATAAGGATTTAATAAGGATACTTTTAATATGCAGGCAAAAGTGTCTGTTCGCACTCCTCTGACCTACATTCGAAATCGATGAATCCCATAAAAAATTAAAAACGACAAACTCGATAAATATATTTCATCCATTATCCCTACTTTGCTCTCGCGCCTCTCGCGCGCGCGCGCTCGCGGTAAGTCCTAAAAACCCTGAGTTATGCTCCCACGCAAGCTCGCAACGGCATTACGACGCATAATTATTCCGAGTGCACTTGATATTAATTGGAAATAAAATAACGATGCGCACATCATCATCGGGGCGAGAGACACTCTCGAATCTCGCTCGTATAAATAATCGAGCAGTTGGCGCGCAGTCGAAAACGAAAGGGCGGTTTAATTAACGGCCACTCGCGCGCTAATTGCGTAATATGGCAATAATTGCTCGGGAGTATTACCGCGTGTATTTTTTGGCGAAATTCGCCCCGCCGAAGCGACTAGAGCCGAAGCCTCGTGTCTCGCGTGTTTCATTAGGTCGCGGCTGAGCGCGCGGCGCACAATATCCGGGGATCCCTTGGCCGACTGGTATTATGCAGAGACGGCGGAGCGAGCGAGTGTGTACACGCCGCTGGGACTATGTCAATTAAGAAGCCGACGGGAGGTCTTCATTGTACGTGTGGCGGGGCTTTTGCGAGCTCGCGCACCGCCCGGAATTTTAGTCGACGTCAAAAGATTATTAGCTGAGATTGCGCCTGGATTCTGCCGGGATGTGAATTCCGAGGCAAATGGAGAGACTGAAAGAGAATGGGATTCTGGTGGAATTCTAGAAGAATTCTAGGAGGAAGAATTCTGGATGAAATTTTATACGGTGATGAAATACTTGATGCCAAGGACTGTGTATTGTGAGATGTGATTGTTCCAGTAAACGTTTACTAGGATAATGTGGATGTAGTAAACATTTCCTAATAAAACGAGGCTGTTAAGGTACTGTGAATTTTGGTCTCCAAAATAAAAGTAAGTGTACCGTAATTTCTCGCCACCTATATTTATCTGGTAGAATTATATATATTTTGTATATTGTGTCTTTAAAGATTCTGGGGAAATTCTTTAATTTGATAAATAACAATTTTAACCATTTTTTATAATATCAAAATTCATATTAAATTGTAATTCAAACACAAAAACATGTGGATATTGTAAAATATTCCGACACATAATATAATACTTATTATTCTTTTCTATCTAGATATATAGAAGGAAAAATATCAAATTTTATTTCATGGAATAAAAAATACAAATAAATCATAAATATTTTACACTTCCTGGGGCCACAATTCACAATTTTTATAAACCTTCCTTTGTATATTTATTAAGTTAACGTAAAATTGTATCATGCATTCAATTTTCGTGAAATAAAATTTATTTTTTCAATTTTGTTATTGTATAATATTTTTTCAACATTTTTTTACCATTTTTAAAAATGTATGAAGAGTTTTTATTTCTAAATGTGCTATTGTGTGTACAAACGTCAGATTATAAAAACATTTAATTATCATAATCTTATTCTAGGGACGCGATATCATAAATTTTACCATACATAAACCATTCAGAACTATTGTACAATAAGTTTGTTTTAAAATTAAAGATAACGCTCATAATTATTTCAAGATTCATCTTAAAAACTATTTGTAACTATAAGTTCTAAACGATTCATATATCAAACTTGTAATTCATATCGCATAAGTTATACAACGTTGTTATCTCAATAGTGAATGAATATGTGACCAAACAGATTATTAAAGCTTTTATAAGCATTATACTGTAAAATAGAGAGTAACATCCCTAGTGGACATGAAAACAATTATAATGTAACTCGACCGGATGTGTTCAAAATAACTAGTTGATTAACTTGAAATTATCAACCAGCACATGAAATTCAGCACTATAACTACTTAGTAAATACTTTTTTATAACGAATATCTCGTAATAAATGTTTAACATATTTTTGTATGCTTTTATGGAACATTTTCTAGTATAAAAAATATAAAACATCCTGTACGAGGATGCAAAATTACTTTCTCAAAAAATGAGCATTTTTAACAGAGCTGATAGAAAAAACTCCTAAATAAAGCCAGGGATATAACGGTATATTATGTACCAAGAGGAAGAAGTAGGCTTTTCTTATACCTCATCGTATTTTATAAATCATTCTGAGCGAGAAAAAGGAATCTTTTTTGCCCGATAAGTTCTATTTTGCTCGTGTCGAAAAACTACCACTTCGTTTCCTCTATATGGTATAACAATTGCGAAAATCGTACATGTGTTGCAAAGAAATCCTTAAAAATGTTGGTCTACTATACAATTAAATGGAAGTCAAACGTTCCAAATATTACCCAGAATTCAAGTAACACTATTTCAACTGTATACGGTTGAAAATTTCGACTCCGGAATAAAACCCCATCGAGAAGTTAAACTGACGTCGGTTGGGAAGGATCGTTCCTCTTCGTTTCGGGGCGAATTCGACACTTTTATCGGCAGATCCCGGAGTCCTTTATTTTTCAACGTCGCTTCGTGTCCTCGACAAGTACACGCAACTCCAATGGAATTACACGTCGGACGGGGATATTTCCGGAGTTGCTCCGATTGTAAATACTCGCACTGGACTCTATTATCGGGAGCTTCAGACGTTGATCTTGATCACTGGCTAATTTTTGTCAAAAGCTTTTCGAGCGAGGTCTACACGACAATAAAGTGACACGCTTGATGTAATATTAATGTGGATTCACGCTTAATTTTCTAAAGTATCAGATTTAATATTTATAAAAACTGGAGGTCTTGTTTAATAAAATAATTTAACAAAAATAAAAACAAAATAATTCGTTACGTAGCGATCACTTGTCAAGGACACAAAATTTGAGGTTTCACTGACAAGTATTAATCTTTCCACTACATTATTTTTCAATGACATATGAACGTTTAATTAGCTTAGACAAATCTACGTTTAATATTTAACCAGAATTGTTAAGATATGTATAAAATTATTTATAAAACTTTGCCTTAGAACTTTTTAATATATTAAAATTTAGTTATTTAACAAAAACACTTATTTTATAAAAACGAAATATCTAAAAAGCACTGATTGTAGAATTACGTGCTAATCTCGTGAAATAAAACGAATTCGCATTGTAACTTCACTTACTTGATGCCGATAAGCTCGTTATTAACGCAAATATACGTAAACTTCACTCGAATCAGCAGCACGCAACTTCATCATCAGCTCCCCAAACAAAACTCATTTGGATTTAAAATTATTTTCCAGAGTACATTATCCACTTATTCAAATCCCCTTACAGCCAGCGCCCGCGCGCGTATTCCACAGGTCTCCCTGCACACTTCTCGAACGTTATATACCAGAGTCGAACTTAAAAAACACTCCGCGGCACTATAACGCAAATCCCTTCCATAACTATAAAAAAAAAACTTGTGCGAAAAGAAACTTAACAAGAAAAAAAAATGTCGAAGGGGGTACGGGGCCAAGGAAAACTCTACCAAACGTGTAATTCGATATCCTGACATATGATCGTATAATTCAGTGATATATCAATCGACACACTATAATGTACGTAAAAAACATCCATGAAATGTGTAGGTGTATACGAGTGTATCCTTTCGTAGGAAAGTGCATCCGTGTGTAGAGTGTGTGTCTATGTGTATGTGTGGCTTACGGAGAGAAGAGAGGAGAGAAAATTTTACTCACGATTGTGTGGCGCGTTTTGGTGTTGCGGCAGGACTGTCATTGTCGGACGGCGGCGGCCGCCTCGTGAGCAGCGAGCAGCAGCAGCAGCGGCAGCAGCAGCTCTCCGGCGCGCGCAGACTCCATTCGTGCCGCAATTTGCCCTCTCTTTCTCCCCTGCTGCTGCTGCTGCGCCGGAGCAACAGCGCCAGACAGCAGCAGCAGCAGCCCTCGCTCGCTCCTTAGCGTCGTCATCATCCTCCTCGTCGTCGTCGTCGTCGTTCTCTCTCCCCTCTTTCTCTTCGAGCCTGCATGAATAGAAAAGCGGCTAGGGCTTTTTAAAAGCGTCGGTGGATGTGTGCGGGTGTACCTATATGGTACGTAGAATACGGGGGCGGTTCTTTTTTGTCGATTTGTCGTGCGTTGAGTTTAGGTGGATCGGTTGGAGGATTGCGCGTCGATCTTTATCTTGCGAATGGGGGGTTTTTAATGTGGGGAGGGATGGTATGGAATTGGGAGTGTAAGGTTTTTTAGGACTGTGGGTGTTTTTTTTTATGATAGAATTTAATTTTACAAATAGATTGTAGTAGCATTTACTACTGCAGAAAATGTAGTGATTCTGAGTTTAATTGATTTATTCCAGCTGTTATAATTAAATGTAGAATAGTTTTTTTAGATTGTTGATTATTTGAAAAAGATTTTATCAAAATAGATTCTGCAATAATATACTTTTTATATATAGAATCGTCTTTTTATAATAATTACATGAAATTTAGGTAAATACAATAAAAGTTTGCGTATTTAAGGTAAACCAATATATAATTTAAAAAAATGAGAGATTTAATTGATCAATGTTAGGTAAGGATTTTTGTCTAATTTTGGGAGAAGTTTCTTGTAGATATGAATAAGCCGCGTATCAAGCGGAATTCGATTGAAATTTAAAACAATATACTAAAAGCTACTACGTTTCGATGAAACATTAGTACCACTTAGAAGAAAATTACATTCAAGGAGAAATATTAATCGAATATCTTTAATCTACAGTAAAATTCCAGATACTATAAATCCAAACAATGTAAAACTCCTAAACACTATCAACGAATGCAAATAATTTACTTAAAAAATATGTACGGCACACATGTTTTCTCAGTTGTGTGATCGATAAATAGATAATAACATTATAAGCTATTCAAGTGTAAAACATAGTTTTTATGGCATTTTTATTTTATAATTTAAAAGAATTCCTTATAAAGAATTTTCAATATTCTCATTTTTCACTATAAGAACTGTTCTCTTATCTCGACAATTTCCGTTATATTTATTCATATGGTAAATACTATTACTTTTTAAGCTTCAGCTGTCTTTTTAGACGATAAACAAAAAACTTTAGTATTTACTCCTGTAAGAATCCAAGAGAAGAAAGTAAACCGCGAAAAACACGCCGCGTTTACTGACGGTGGGATTCAGGTGGAAAGGACGGGTAGAGTAAAAAAGTGCACTCAATAAATTTAATAATAACAAATAAATATTGTATAACAAATATGAATTGTGAAATAAGATGTAGTGTAAGTTATCAAGATATAATTATGTTCCTTGAAAGTCGTCGTAGTTTAGAAAGACAGTATAATACAAATACGTGTACAAACAACCCCATTGAGGGCTCAATACTAACTCTCAAAAATTGCGCGATCAAGCTTGAATTTGTAAGCAAAAATGGAAATGAAAATACGGGCGAGAGGGAATTGGCGCGAGAACAATGTGTTTAATACTCTTAGGTCAGCGCTCGAAGTGTAATTAAAAGTGCTCATCTCTAAACTTGATGATCGCGACAGCGTTTCGCCAGTTTCTTTTGAGCGACATTTTGAATAACGCGCTTTTAATTCAAATAGCTACAAACAATCACAGCTTATTTTTTGTTTGGATTTAAAACCGATTTTTAAATTATACTCTTCAAAAGAGAACATTTTTTTACAATCACCATAAGATTATTTTTAGACTTGAAATATATTTTTCTCAACTCAGTCATGAAATGGCCCCTTTTGCATGCCTGTAAACCGGTTGGAAAATTACGCATTTCAAGCGTGTTTAGTAAAAATGCTGAGAATATCCATTTATTCCCTGAAAAAATGTTAAAAATTAAAAACAGGTGAGAAATGAATATTTCTCACCCGAAAAGAGGTGAGAAATGAATATTTCTCACCAGAAAGGAGGTGAGACGTAGATATTTCTCACCCGAAAAGAGGTGAGAAATGGATATTTTTGACCTGTTTCAAGAAAGAAATGGATATTGTTAAAAATCTCCTAAAAAGGCCAAGTCATGCCTTTGTTTAAAAAAATACGGTGTGTAACACGGGAAGAAAAGCTATTTCAGACTCGGGTGAGGTGTTTGCAGCACCCGTACTGCACACCTCACCCTCGGTAGAAATAGCTCATTTTCTCCCCTTGATGCACAATGTATTATTCTTATACTTATAATAATACTGTATACTATAATGTACCGTATACAGTAGTTTAGTATTTCATTATAAATGTAAAAATGTAATGGATTTTTCCATGTCCATTTTCCATCGTGGATTTAAAAATTTTCAATGCTCAAAGCTTTCTTTTAAGAAAGAAAAAATGGTCATACCACAGAAAACACCAAAAGTTTTCAAGAAATACTTCGATAACTTTTGCTAAACGAGATTAATGTACATCCTTTTGGATTAAAAGATAAAACGTAGAGCCTCTTATTTGTTCTCATAGGTTCTGGATGTAGAGATATGAACTGGGATATTAATGACTTTCGGTGTATAAAAATTTATACCTTTAGCATTAATCATATCTCTGCAATTATTCACTTGAAGATTATTTCAATTAATAAATGAAAATAATAGTAGCATTTAATTTAAGTGCAGAGTGTGTTCGAATTCACCAAAACTCTATTTATTGATTTCATTTTTATTCAAAACTTAAATAAATACTATAATATATCCGATATATCACAATGCATATTACTATTTATTCAGTTTCTTACTCTTAAAGATTTACAAGGAGAGTGTCGGACCTTCGGAAAACGAATTTTGCTGAAACTTTGAAAATAGTTTTCTGCTGCCTTCTAATAAAATATTGTATATATAGACATACTAACAATATTAATAAATAATGCTATAAGTATCTACTACTATACACAGGCCATATACGTGAGGGGAAGACAGTGCGTGATGGCCACTATTAAAGGTTCTCGATTTTTTCTGGTATCCCAATAGCAAAAATGAGAAATAGAAACACAACAATTAACTAGAACAATTTAACTACTACTTTTTTCCGATAAAAGTGTCAATACTTTCATTATAGATACTGAAAAATAAATTAGTTCGCAAAAAGCTACGAAATGGCCATTACGCGCCGCGGTTCGAGGAGTATTGGCCATCTACTGCGGGGCATCACGGCCATATCATTATTTTCTAAACTTTTACCTAAAAGTATATTACAAAAGCAGTACCTATAAATTATTTAAAATTCTACCACTAAATTGTTGTAAAAAATGTAACGCTTTTATTTATATGGAAAGACATTTCTAACTATATAACATACAGTTTGGTTAATAAATTATTAACCCTTTGTGGCTTAGTGGCTATTATAATAGCCACCTCTTTCGTCTAAGATTTTTATGTATAAAAATTTTATTTATAGGTGTATATAAATGATTTTACATTCTTCTATTAGCTAAGAGGTTTCTCTATAATACTAATTAACAAAAATTCAAATTCGTAATTAGCGACCCCAAAAACCCCCGAGTAACAATTTTTAGCTTGAAATATTGAACAGAAAAATGTGGGCCACAAAGGGTTAAATAAATACAGTATTTTTTAATCTGTGACAAGGCCATCCATATTTCCCAGTAATTTGAAATTCGTTGAAACTAGCTCCCGAAAACTCTGAATTGTAATTTCTATTTCTATTTAAAACATATTTGTCGCAAATATTATAAAACCTTTTTATGATTCATGTATGCATTAATCATTTTAACATTACTAAGAAAAACAATCAATGATCTTTAATTTAACAAAATAATCAAGGTGGCCATATTACCCATCATGGCCGTTATGCTCCGCTGTCCTCTATACGCGATGCCCATCAGATACAACTACGGGTACCGGGCTTTATTTTTAGGTACCAGAAAACGATCTCTGAAATTGTTTCCCCACTAACTAACGATCGCTTAAACATATGAATATAAAATTATACTGTTTAATTAAAATAAATGAACTTTTGAATATGTTTTGCATTTTATCGCAGGTGTACACTTCAATATATATTATAAAAATGCATACATATATACATACACTAACATAAAGATGAATTATTATAACTTTTCCGATAACTACTAAGAAAGGTAATTAATATAATAAAGGATGTATACAAAAATATGAAATTTTTTATATCAAATGTATATAGCAGATTTCTACTCACTGATACAGCCACACACTCGCTGACACACTCACTAACACACAAACACATGCACATTGTCACTTACATAGATACTTGTACACACTATACACTCGTTGATACATACACGCGCATACTGTAAAAAAGCAAATGTAAAAATCACATGGCAATGTAAAATGACACAAATCGTGTAAAAAATATCCATTATTTTAGCTTGCGTATTTTCAATCTAACCTCCAAATGTGAAGCTGAAAATCGGGAATGTGAAATTACACTCGACCATTGAAAATTACATTACTGAGTAGTGTTAACGCACATACGTACACATGCATACACACACTCGCACACATGTACGATATACATGAGCACGCACGCACAAACAGACATACAAGTTGAAATAGTAATGCGTGTATGTAATGTACGGAGGTACACGATTTAGAGGAATACATATAAAAAGCCCAGAAATACTCATAAGATGAATTATTGGGAGTTAAGGTAGGTTTTTAGATAAATAAGAAAATAAAGAAGATTTTATTGTCATGAGTTTCTAATTAAGATCAATATTAATTTTGCGGTCCTAATTAACAATTTGTTTGTCAATTCTTCATTAAGATTTCGTTTAACTTTTTCATTCTTTTTGTTTCATCTTCATCTGTCACACGTACGCCGCTTCGTATCACCCCCTATTCTTGAAATAAACATAATGAGATAAATCCCCGTGCGAACTTTTTTGAAATTGCATGTTACTGACATAGGAGGGAGTGAAGAAAAAGTTGATTTTCAAGAAGATTGATACGTGGGCAAAGCGTCGAATCAATCTTTTTTTCTCTGATTCTAGCTTCTGCTTTCTCACTCTCTTCTATTTCTCTTTGCATGGCTCATTATAACGTCAGAAATGAGATCGTAATAGAATGAGTAAATACTGCGAAGATCGAAAGAATATAAAATATTCAACAAGATGATTTGATTCTTGATATCAATCTTTTCTTCTTATTCAGCTTTCTTCGAGGCTTTCTTGTTTTGTAAAAAGGTCTTACGATTCATGGCATCACATTATTATTATCTGTTAGTATTATTATTAAGAAAATGATTGAAATTGAAAGAAATTTCGAAATTATATAATAAAAGTAAAATCTATAAATAACCTGTTATTTTACAAAACCTTACAGTCTTCAATATCATAAGGTCATCAATTAATAAATTAATGTTTAAAGAAGAGAAATAATATATAGTTAAAAAAGTAAGCAATATTCTTCAGTTTTTTAATACATTGTTCTAATCATACAATTTTCTAATTCTCTTCTGCTATTGCAATAGCATTTCTTTCAATTTCAATCATTTTCTTAATATAAGATAATAACAAGAGATATAATAATAGCAAGAGATAAATTATGCTGTAACCTTGCAATACGATAAGTGACAGCAAACTTTTGTTTCTATATTGTGTCATGTAAAATGTACAGAAAATTGTCCAACAAGTACCCAACTGAGCATAACTCAGCGACCTTTTCTTTTACTTGATTTAGTTAATTATTTTGTCCTTAACACTTTTAATTGAGAATGTTTACAGTATTTTCGAAGGAGATTAAAAAGATTCGTTTTTGCAGTTCAGCAAAGTAGTTAGTCCAAGACAGAAAGCTGCTTAGAGCAACTTTCTAAAGCTTATCAAGCCTAATTGTACTATAGCGTGTCGAATCTTCGTGTCAGGAAAAATTAAGTGCATCCGTGTCATCGAGTATTTGTCACCTTGAAAAATAGCGCTGAAATGGCGTTTGCACGTCGGATGCCACACTATGTTCACTTGATAAATCGACTTCCTTCATGCATTACTTCATTAAGCGTGACTCACATTTGCAACGTGTCAAAAGAGTGTGAAAACGCATATTGTATTAAATTCCACACCTTTTACTATCCTCTGAATAATGAATCTTGATAAAAATTATAGTAAAATAATAGTGAATGGATTTATATTAAAATGATTAATATTGGTTTTGTGAAATTGAAAGTCAATAAATAAGATACACATTCTCTTACTACCCATCAGGCAACTTTTCAAAATAGAAGATAAACCCAAAGTACATGTGCTATCAGATAAAACATCGCAGAAGTTGAAATGATTACTTGAAACAAAAATATGTTTCGCAAATTAAAGTGAATGAAAGTTTTATAAAATAGCAATAACTCAACTTAAACCGATAAATTTGACTACACTGAGAGAATATTACAGTGATTTCGACTGGAGAGTTCGGTTGTTTTAGCCGAAGTCAGTCCAGTAGTGCATGTACGGCGAAAACAGCATTGCGACTATAGCAGTTGTAACAATGTTCTTAAAGTAATATCTACCGAACATTTTCTCGACAGCTTTTACCAAAGTAATTCAGTCCTAATTGCCAAACTGTAGTAAACACAGCGCTTACGAGTTGCAGACGGAATCTAGATGGTTATGGTAGCCGATGACGAGGTCCAGGTAGTGCGCTCCGTAGTTTTTCATGTCTAGATATGTATACTAGTTGTAGACAGCGTTTAGGTGGTTATGGTAGCTGATGACGAGGTCCAAGTAGTGTGCTCCGCAGTTTTTCATGTCTATATGTGTATATTAGTTGCAGGCGGCGTCTAGGTGGTTATGGTAGCCGATGACGAGATCCAGGTAGTGCTCTCCTTAGTTTTTCATGTCTAGATGTGTATACTAGTTGCAGATGGCATCAAGGTGGTTATGATATACTACTACCGATATATGTTGATAGTTATGAAAAAATGATCGACTTTCACGTCCACAACACCTCCATACACAGTATACGGGAAAAGCCTTAAGGCGGCTACGGTAGTTTTGACTTTACCGTTATCTCAGTGTAGTATAGACTTCAATATTCTCTTATGCATTCCAATCGGAAATTTAAACAGAGAAATCAATATCAGTTTTGTTAAAATGCTCGCTGAAATATAGACATTATACGAAAACGCTGTCAGACACAAAATTCCAATAAGAATAATAATCGATAATTCCGATATCAAGAATAATTCATCAGATTTTTGAAAAGTCTGATACTGTTGGATTTTTGCTCAGATTCCCGAGTGAAATTAGCCAATGTAAACTAGAAGCTTTTCCGGCTTGAAGCCGACTTAGGTGTACTCCTATGTTATTTCCACCCACGAACTCGGTCCTGCATAAAACATTACTGCAGGTATTCCCAGTAGCTCAGAACATTTTTAGAGTCACAATATAAACACTTTTGGCCATTGAACAACAATCACTGCCATCAACTAAATTAAATAACACAAACTTTGCTTTTAAATTATTAAGCACGATAATATAGTTGAAACTTTTTCATACGGAAACTTTGCAGCTTACGTTGGAATACAGCTTTAACTGCAAATCAATAAATACCTCAAAACTCTCTGAAGCGTACGATAACTGCGTAAAAAGGTTCCGAGCCAACCCAGTTCCTTCATTATGACAACGTGCGTATGGGACGCATTAAGCCGAGGGGTAAGAGTGTCGAGAGGAAAAGTTCGATGAAGTAAAGATCAGCCCGTCGTAAACGAATTTTGCATATAATTCCGCGGGAATTCTCGCCCACGGCTAAGTGAAAATTTCGGAAACAAAAATTTCATCGACACATCCAATGCTCTACGCGGCAGATCCTCTATTGGCCGTTATACACACACACGCGCGCGCGAGCGAAGGGGGCCAAGCGAAAGTGATATATCCAGAAGGAGCGAGAGACGGAAAGGCTCGAGGCTCTCTCCCTTACAGCTCGTAGGCCGCTCTAGCACGAAATGCCATTTGCCGCGGGATTAGGAGTGAAAGTGGGTGAGACGTTGCGAAAAAATCTTCTCTCTTTTTTCTCTTTTCTCTCTCTCTCTCTCTCTCTCTCTCTCTCTCTCTCTCTCTCTCTATGTCACTCTCTCTATCTATCGCTTTCTCCCGCGTGTACCTACATCCCACCAGGATTTCCGATGTGTGTCGCGCGCTCGTCCATATTGATCTATAAACTCGCTTCGTGCGCACGTAGGCGTGTATATGGTGCGAGAGCCCGGGCCGGCTGTAATATAAGTATGAATGTATACTGGGGTGAGAAGATTTTTCTCACTTTCTTTGAGAGGGAAAGAGAGGATGCCCGGGCTAATTTTCGCATGGACGAATGGAGTTTCTATACAAAGTGGGGTTAGGGAGATATGCAGGGAACTGAAAGAGCGAGATAAAAACTCCCACGTTTAGACGTTGTGTGGTACGGCTTTATTACTATTGACTTCAAATATTATTTAGTACTTTGTGATTAAATTTAAGGTGCAAAAATAACATATTTTTCAGAAATTAGAATTAATACTCTTCTGCACAACGTTCAATTTTTAATACAAAATGTAATGCAGGTTCAGAGTTTATACATATCTTCAAGCAATTGAAATTAGAACGATTCCATAAAAGCTATCTTCACCCTTTGATGATTTTATCTGATGAAACGTATTTAAACATTTCTAATATTCTTCAAATTGGCTCGAAAATAAGAATAAACCAATTCATTGGCTCTTAGTTTCCACAAACTCAATTAATTGTTCCAATATGAAATTCTTTGTTCTAATAAATTAGTTTTAAATTACTATATCTCTTTGTAATTAAATAATAGCTCAAAAAAGGTGTGCTTTTGTATCATTGATGGTTTAACAAAAGATAATTTTTAATTCCTAATCATCTAAAAATCTTTTGAACGATTTTCCATCAAAAAATCGATTTTTTACATAAAGATTATTTTCTATTCAAAAGACCAGGTTAAAGCCTCAAAAGTTTTACTGAATATTCTTCTTCATGATCCTAACCATCTCAATTTTTTTCAAAAATTTTCCTTCTTATATGTCACAGATATAACCGTTTGAGAAAAATGATGATTTCGTGAATAACGTAACAAGGGAAATAGATTATTCAAAATTGCAAAAAGAAAAACAAAAGAAATGAGCCCCAAAACATTAATTTTCACCGTGTATATTAAGAGTAAAATTGATCCACATCCATACACACACATGCACACACAGATACACACACAGATACACACACATACACACACAGCCACACACATACATACAAACATTTTCTAAATATAGTTTGTTGTGATTCCTAATATCTCAAAACGTATTTCTAACATGTTTTCAACAAAACTTTTGTTTAACCATCGCACAACTTCCTCTACGAGGAAGAAAAATTTTAAACACGCTCCATAGGTCGAATTGTTGTAGTGTATACTTTTTAATTAAAGGTATCGAGGTACAGAAAGAATATATTTCCATGAAATAAAAATGAGATCAATTCCGTAGAAGTTTGTATGTATCTCTATTGCAAGATCTACAAAATTAATTTAAAGATTTGACATTTCTAAACTTATTTTTAATAAAATGTAGTCAGAATATGTAATCATAATTTTACCAATGATATTATATACCAAATATTATATCAATAATTATTGATATAATTATTTCCTTAAGGAGATAAGCCGTTATTAAAACTTGAAACGCAATATAAATCTTACTACACGAAGAAAACTAAAAAAAGTTAAAAGCAACTTTTAACGAATTGGCATGAAAACCGGAAAACAAAATATCATCATTCTTAAATTAAAAAATCGAAGTTCCTGGTATTGTTGGGCCTTTTCAAGCATTGCCATTAGTTCATAGATTTGCAGTTTTTGGTGTAGCTGACTCCAAATCTACGGTTAAATTATAAAAAATTAAAAATGGCGGATCTGTAATGTGAAAAAGGGACAATTTACCCTAATAACCCTCATAGAGGGTTTCTTTTGGTTTCCGATTACAAAGGACCATGCATACACATAATGGAAAATTGGCTGAAAATGTAATATATTTTAGTTAATGACCTCCTGATCAAAAGTCCTAATGATCCCAATACTGTCCAGTTTTTGAGTCTCGCGACGATTGGGACTTTTGATCAGGCACCAACCACAATATATTGCATTTTCAGTTATATTCCACGGGTAGTCAGCTTCCCATTATACGTGTGCGTGGTCCTTTGAGATCATATTTTCTAGATTATAAATGTCAGATCCCACCTGATAAATTTGTACATATACCTTGCAACAAGTGAATTCAGTCTACAAGCTAAAGTAATCGAGTGATAGTAAAAATGCCTGGTACATGTATGTTTGTAATCATCTAGTTTCACATTGAAATGTAAAAACATGTACAGAAAACATGTTAAAACTTATCAACTTGTTCATCTCATAAAAAACAATGATAATTGATCATGAAATATTATTTTAATTTTTCGGCTTTGCTACCGTATCTACCGCCTTAACAAAAAAATTTTTAATTTTTATTAACGCAACTGACTTTTCGCAAAGTTGTTTCATGCTGAACTCAGGCACAATGTGTAATAAGGCCATACAGCGTCATTTATTAACACAATAGACTGCGCCTTCTATCTCAGACGAGCACGGTGTGTTTATCTCAGCCCACTTTCTGCGCGTCGCATCCAAGGAAATTCCAAGGAAATTCCAAGGAAAATCCCGCGTATTTTTCCTTGTACGAGGATTCGTCAAAGCCGTGGAGCGCCGAGAAATTCCGCGACCCAACTTTCGTGTCGCTCTCGTGCCATGCAGAGCGTCTTCGAGCTTCTTGCTACACTGCTGCCGCTACAGAGAAAACAAGTCGTCGGCGAGTTTTCAATGTCGCAGGCGGTGCGCAAGCTTGTTTTTATGGGAATTAAAAGTTCCGAGGTATGGAGAGAGACGTCGGGGCCGAATGGACCTTCAATGCGGATTAAGCAGTCGTAGATTCGATTGAGTCGAGGTCGATCGACAAATAAACATTTTTAATTCGCATGTTATATGGAGGACGTAGATATAGGTTCTTACTGTATTTTAGCTATTATTATTAATGAGTGTTCTACTCTTTCTTTGAATGAAGAATGTCTTATGTATTTCACAAAGATTATTATATTTCTCTTAAACTTATTTTAACATATATGCATTTGCTTTCTATATACAGATAATAATAAATAAAATAATAGCCATATAGTATTGATATACCGTTTGTAAGAGATTAACGTAAATTGTCAGAAGACAAGAGAAACTAATCTCTGTATATAAGAAAAGCAACATCTGTCTGTCTGCCTGTCTGTTTAGGTTTAGCTCATAAATTACTATACTAATTTTTATAAAGTTTTTTCAGAATGCAAGGTATGCATAACAGAAGGTTTTAGGCTTATATGTTTTTATATAAAATATAATGTATAAATATAATTTACATGTATTTAAAGCGCAATGTTTCTCTGTCTATCTGTTTATTTAGGCTAATCTCAGAAACTACTAAACCAATGTTACTAAAGCACGAAGGACATGTCTTTGTTTCTTAGGGATATTTTCAGAAACTAATAAATTAATTTATCTGAGGACATTCTGGACATGTAGGATACGTATTACTGAAAGTCGTATCGAGAACTATCTCTGTATATCTTCATTTAGTACCACAGCTGCATGTTTATCTGCCTCTATGTTCGAGCTAATTTTGACGATCACTGAACCGATTTTGATCAGGTTTTGACTTATGTGCAGAGGGTATGTTTTAGAAGATAACCAATATTTAAATGTAATCTTTTCAAATATTAAGCAGTAAATAGCGTTTACCTTAAAATGTTAAAATATTTCAAATTTATTATTTTTTATACCAATATTACAAAACAATCTTCTTCTAAAATTACAAAATCCCGCAAACGTTTATTTTCTTGTATTTATTCACAAGATACGAATTTTCTACTATTCTGCTATTTATTTTCAAACCAACATGCATTGGTCATATATCTAAACAAGCACACTGAAATTCTTTTAAAATAATACAAGCTGTAAATATCATGCAAAATATTTTAATCCTTATACTCCCTGGCGAGAGACTCCCAAAAAATAAATGTTTGAACGTAAAAGTGAATTAAATTTCGCGAAAAATAAACATTCATTGTCCCATGCAAAAGAAGAAGATGTACCCTCTTTAACCCCTTGCAACGATTTTCCACGCTAGTGAAACTAAAAAATTCCGTGAACCCCTTAAAAGGAAGTTCTCCCTTAAGCTGCTTATCTCTCTGCTCCCTCTCTCTGCCCAGGCAGAACTTCATAAATGTGTTCAAAAAGTTGCGGTAGATTAGAGTTTAAGCAGAGGCAACGTGAATACTTATGCCGTCCATTATGCAACGGCTTAAATCCGAGCTTCTGCCACTTGTCGTCAAAGGCAGTGCGCGATACGCAGCGAGTCCGATCGAACCGCACGCGCGCTACGAGCCGAAAACCAAAATAAACAGCGCGAAATCCCTCTCGAAATAGAATTTCCTCGTTAATCGCTGCTTTGTCCCGAACGTGATCGATGTAATGCTCTTCGCTCCGCGTATTTCAACCGCAAGAAAAACACGCGCCGCTGAATTCTCGAGCACCTGCACGCTCACGTGTGTGGAATACATCTGCGCGTTCAATTAAAAAAGACGCGGTCATTAGACAAGAAATAGTCGAGCGAGGAGCTGAGAGCGCGCGTTATTTCGCGCTCACGTATACGTACGAGCGCGCGCTAAGCGCCGAGCGCGTTTAGAAACCTCGCGGGCGGCATTTAGCCGCAGCGGATCCACCCTTCCAATTAAAAAGTTATCCCGACGCGCTTAAAGCGCGTCGTTCCGTTCTTCCTTTCTTTTAATCTCCCGTCGAGAGCGCGCTCTGTCTTTCCTTTTCTTTCAGACTTGCTCGTGAGCTCGCGCTTTTTTCGCCATTCTTCGATTTTATACCGCTTGATACGCTCTAAAAATGAGAGATATTTTCGCGAGGGAGATATTGAGAGTGACGAATGAAGCTTATTTCATTGAATATGAGAAATGAGCATCTTTTTATTATTATGGATTCGAAGAAGGTCGGTTATGAAACGAGAAGAATCTCGTTAATTTTTTTTAATGCTATCGGCTGCGAACTTCTTTTTACCAATTCGGAAAACAATTATCTGTAATTTATTTTCATTTTAACCGTAATTTAATTGTTCATTACAATGCGAAAAAGTTCTTTTTAAAGGGTTTATTTTTAATTGTAGGTCCAAATATATTAAAAACTTGCTTTGATATTATAAATAGCATTTATTTTTAGTGAAAATTGTACGACTACGTAAATTATCGAGATAAGTAGAAACAGGTCGCGTTTAGTCAGACAACATCGTAAGTACATTATTTGTGTATTATTTTTAACTAAAATTTGACAGTATCATAACAGTTGAAAATTACAATGAAGAGAAAGTAGAAAAATGAAATAGAATAAGCAATTTTTATTTCAGAATCCCGCATGACTTGAAATTTGAATGAATTTTATAATATATGCATTTCTCAGTTATTTTATGTTTTCTAGATTAAACATGAGATTATGTATATATTTTCAAGTTTTAATTTTTAAACGGTTCAGAGGGTTGGAAAATTTAGGAATAATAATATTATGTTAGAATAAGTCTAGGTTGAGTGCTACAGATAAAATTTTTTCCACAAATGTTTCACGTCATCATCTTTGAATCAAGCATTCAAAAGTTTTTATGATAAACGGTTATGACAAAAACTTTAGTTTCGAAATGATACTAATCCATCTTTTTTAAGAACGGTTTTGACATTTTCGATGAAGGACAAGGCCCTGGGGAACTTCCAATACTAGCCTAAAAGTCGAAGTTGTATTCCTTGAGTATTTGTGTAGACCATATAAAAATAAACTCCAGGAAAATGTAATCCTCGCATCTAACAGAAAATTGGGTAGGTGGTTAGTTAAAATATTGAATGACTGTACTTATTTACGAAAGAGTAAATGTAATAGAATTATTTGAACCACGTTTAAATACTTCAAAGAAAGTGGAACACTTGTCATAAACACTTACATTTTTCTATGGTCTACGAACAAAATCCAAATAAGCTAGTTTCATTTCATAGCAAACTTATTGTGTGAATTAAAATTAAATATGAAATTAAAATTAACATTAAGATTGCTAAGTATACTAATTTAAAAAGTGATAAAATTAATTAAGGAATATTGATAATACGTTGCGACTAGTCAGACACGTGCAAGACTTTAGAATGTAGACTTTTGCCAGACTTGCCCCAAAAACATTTTGTTTACGCGGGTAATAAAACAGCATACGCCAAGCGCAACAGCTCCACAAGCAACAGCTCCACAAGCGACAACAACCAAACGAAGCGAGAGAAGCAGCGAGTAGCGATGATATTTAACAAGCGCCGCGGCTGCGCTGGCGCATATCGCCCGCACGCGACGAATACGAAGATAGAGCGGGGGAGGCAGAGAGAATACTATACTCGTGGCGCTTGCGACGGTAAGCCACCTGTAGCCATGCGACCGGCCAATCGATAGCGTAGTCGGCCCACTGCCAGACATCGGCGGGCGCACGCACACACGCAAGCGCGTGCCCGGAGCCAGCGGCGAATTTCCCGTACAACGGGTCTCGTCGCTTTTACGCTGCTCGTAAAAAACCGAGTCTCCTCGTCCACGACGAGCAAATGAATTGCCTTGGCCGCTCTGTCCGCGCGATCCGCATTTATCTGTCTCTCTGACTCTTTTTTTTTGTGCAAAGTGCAGGATGGCTTGGCTCGCTGGCTGTGGATGGTTGTCTGCTTTGAACGAGAAGCGATGGTAAAAGGAGTCGTTGGAATCGCTGCGATTCGATAATTATTGTATAAACTTATTAAAAGTAGAAAGTAACATCGTACGAGGTAGTAGAACGAAAGAATTTACGGTCTTTAACGGTACTGGCAAATGTTGCTGGGTCCGAGTTCCAAATTTACTGGAATGATATGAAGTCGAGAACATTTTTATGTTTTATTCAAAATATCACAGAAAATGTTAATGTAAAAGTAATACGTAGACACATTATTTAAATTGCATTGAAAAAGTTATAAATACGCGTTGCTAATCAGAAATCGCAAATCTTCCGCTCGATTTGTAATCATATTTCAAAATTGATTTTGCTAAAAAAATAGCGTCAGAAGAGGGTTAGTTTGCTTACGACAGATTGGTTTTTGTTACTTTTATAACAACGGCAAGACGTGCATCGCTCCAGCGCTGGGAAAACGTTAGTGTTCGGCGGTTAAATCTGGCTGAGTGTGGGCAATCTCATCGGGCCAATACAAATGTCTAGTCTTGGCCCGGTCTTATCAAATCATTAAATGTTCAACACTGGGCCATACTAATAAATTAGTATCATGGTTACCGGTAATCGACCAATGTTTGGCCGTACAAGTCAGTGCTGGCATTTCTTACATGTAGGGTATAAGTATAAGTACTGCTTGAGACAAACTCGTCTGTTACTACTTATCAGTCTCATCAAGGTGGACACTACATTGGATGTGTTAAAACGGTAGGTATTATTAGAAATTTGTATGCAAAAGGATATTCTGTTTGAACCAAAATAATTCTTCCTGGTTTAATCAGCTATGAGGATTCGCTGAGGCCTACGAAAAGCAAGGCAACTTGAGAAGTGGACAGACTTACTATCCTCATGAGCGTGAAACTTAGTGGTGTCATACAGGGACTTGTTTACTGCGCTATATATAAACAAGAATGGTCCGAAATTTTTCTTCAATTATGAACGAAATGAGGATGTAAAGAGTTCAATAACTTTGACTAGAAATATGTGGCATTTGATCTAATTGTAAGATTGGTTAAGTTTATTTGAGCTCAATAAAATATGTGACCAAGAAACATAATATCCTATTAAATTAGTACATTAATAAAAAAGTATAATAAAGCATAAAAATAAGTTTTCTCTATATAGATGATAGACTTCATTTTCGTCTACTAGATGGCAGACATGTCTCAACACCTCTCAAAGTCTAGATCCATTTCCTAAAAGTTGAGCTCTCCTTATAAATAAAAATACTTTAAACTACTGTTTATAAGTACGAGAAAGGTAATAATATTGAAAAAGCTCATGAAATGTAAACGAGCACTGTAACAGATCGCAGGGACTACAGTAACTAATGGAAGCCAAGGCTGTCACCTCCTCATTATTAAGCAAATACTGGAAAAAGAGACGATCCCTGAGGGAGGTAGCTGAAGTGGCATCTTCCGTGGAGTAGTATACGCTTCCACGAAATTACCCTTCGCCAGCTGCGCTCGTTCCTTCCTTCCTCTATTTTTACACTTGGGAAAAATTCGAATAAATAAGTAGAATGCTATGTTTTTATTGCTGCGAAGAGAAAAGGAGCGAGAGAATAGTGACACTACGATCTTTGAGAGATAATCGTACGAAATAATCTTTCTTAATATTTATACTGGTATATGTGTTGTTGTAACTTAGTGTAGAATTATTTAAGATTCTATTTTTAAAAAATTGACTGTAAAAACCAAGTACTATTTGTACAATAATTTTAATACTCTTGCATAAATAAAAATGAGAATTTAATTCGTATTATGCTATAGATTCGATATCGATTTTTTTCAAACTATCATGTACCATTAAGCTGAACGTAATACACTATTTTCATAAATTTGGATCTAATATAATATGTTATGAACAGTACATAAAAGATTTATATAATAACCTACTGATCGACCTCGTGCTTAAGGATTACCCCCGCAAATCCTTTCCGAATGAATTTCTACGAATCCGTTACTTCTTCGTTCCGTTTAACTTTTTCAACTTTTTTTTGAGCGCACTACTTTTGATATATACGTGTAGAATTCCAATAAGTCGCGGAACTTCGTGGCTTAAGAAATTGAAATAGCAACGCAGAAAACACGAAATCACGCAGCCAACACTTTCCCACGTGAAAACCCACACGGTCCGATATATATCGTTTGCGGAGCTCTGATTTTAAGAGCAAATACTTCTTGAAAATACCCATTAATGAAGTTTCTTTTGACTTGAATAAAGTCGGAGACGATGTAGGATGTTCATTACGATATGGATTTTTCAATTTAATCAACATAAATAAACTAACTATCTTAATAAAGAGTGCGATGTATAATGTATACATGATAATTAAAATGAAAATATAAATATAGTATATTGTGACAAAATCCTCAAATGGTGATTACCACCTTTCAAACACATGGCTATATTGCTTGTAAACCTTGCCCATGACTTTTAAAAATTCTCAAAAAAGATTAAAGAATCTAAGGCATTGTTTGCAGCTTATAATGTAGTAAAACACTGAGTAAAATTATAGTTCCCCGAATTGTAAAATTAACAGTCCATGACTGTCATTTAGAGTTATAATTCTAGTATATTGAATTATATGAGTTATAACTACAAGTACGGGCTACCAATTTAGCTATAATTTTTTATCGCTATCTTGAGATATTGATATTTTATATAACTCCTCCGAAGGACAAATGTGTGCTTTTAAAAGTAGTCTTATCTTTTTTTATTTAGTATAATTTTTAATAAAAAGGGTTATATTAAGGTTATAGAAAAATATTATTTAATTACTATTGTTGTTATTAGTTGGTAAGTACAAGTAGAACATTTTATTTACAAAATTTAATATAAACAAAACTTTTTGCTGCTTGACATAGGTGCAAATTATGCTCGCATTAGTACGGCCTTGCTGCTTACGTCTGATTGGCTAGAGCAACTAGGATAGGTTATTAACAGTGCCCGTTTCGCTCGGTCCCGTCGATTCACAGTGCACAGACTTTTACTGTATTATTAAGATTATTACTTTGACTTATAAAATACATTTCATATATATAATAGAATGCAGGAAGTGATAAACTTGTAAGATGTCATACACTACGCATCCTTGTACATGCAAGTAGAAACTAGTCGGCTATATTCAGACACACCTCGCTTACCGCAAACTTTAACTATATTACACTATTCTACATATCGTAATAATATAATTCCATTAAAAGTCTTCTTATTATTATTGACTTTATATTTCTGCTAATACAGATATGCTCACGTAGTAGAATAGAATATAGTATATTATGACACTGTTGTGGGAGATGGTTTTCTACCTTGCTCGAGGGTTTTCGCACGAGCGAAGCGAGTGAGAAAATCGAGCAAGGTAGAAAAACACCTCCCACAACAGTCTCATACGATATTTTATAGCACAACAACCTCAAAATCGACAATAAAGTTGGCATTTTGAGGTTAGTGTGCTATAAAAATAATTAGAGGGCTGCAAATATAGGTCAACTCATCTTTAAAAACATTATAAAAAAAGAAACAAAAGTCTGTTTGTTGCTCGTTCAAACTACAACGTACGAACAATTTCTTTCGACTCCACAATTCCTCATTAAAAAAATCTCAAAAACTCGCAAGCTCCCATATCCGCAAGTGACGGAGTATATGAAATAATAGCGTTCCCCGACAAAAAGGGTCGGCGCTCTTTAGACCCTCAAAGCATCGACGCATCTAGCGTGCAAAACTTGGGGGTCCCAGCAGCCATTGCATATAGCTATACATACCAGCGCGCTGCGTGCGACCACCCCGCCTGATGGGGATTGTGATGTTTATGCCCCAGTTTGACTGCGTCCCACGCGAGCGAGTGCGGGTGCAAGTGCTCGCGCGCAATCCCTCCAATTCCACGGAGTGGAAGAGAGAGAAAGAGAGAGAGAAAGAGAGAGAAGATTACGCGTGGGGGGCCAACGTGGAGAAGGCAAGAGTATTTCCTCCCCGTGAGCTTTCGGTGATGCGGCTCTGCAGAAGGAGGTAGAGAGAAAGAAAAAGAGAAATGGAATGGGACTTTGTTCTACATATCTCGTTCAAAGATATGCTTGGTGTACCCACGCTTATGACGCTCGGCGTCCCACCGACGTTTTATTCTTGTTCTTACTTATTGTGATCCTTCGGCTGCGGTTATGCTATGCATACCTGTTTTCTTTTAGAAGATCCAGAAGGAATGTCCTACGAATAAACCGTGCTTATGGTTACTGTCATTCATTTGATTCTTGATTACAATTCCATACCAAATAGGCATTTCTATTTAATTTTATTAAAGATATTTAAAAAGATAAATAAACTACAATAAACATTATACATTTCAAAATCATGGGAAAGTTTTTACTGCTATATGTTTTAGAACATTTTCTAGAAGATTTTTAGCACTTACATAGTCATTAGAGATATTTATCAGAGTGACATTTTATGAAACTAGAACCTCAGCTATATAGTATGCACTATGCGAATAAGCTAAGGTTAAGAGTTATCTATTTAAAAACAATAAACAATTTTTAAAAAGATAACTGAAAATCTGTTGATTAGTAGCAATGCTCGAATAGACTAAAGTAATACCGGGCTTTATCAAAACATGTATAACATTAAGTCTATGTACACAGTATATATCATGTGAAATAAATCTAAAGTCGAAAACAAACTTATTTAAGTAAAATATGTTAAAGTTACAATTTAAATTAAGCGATTTTTTATGTTCACTACTTTAAAATCTACCAGTCATGCTGTTTTAAGAAATTTTAACCTATGGCAGAGATATCACATATCTTAAAAAAATAGCATTTTTTAAAATCAGAAACTCGTGATACTACTTATCTATTGTAAAATTACATATTTTAAAAAGCTCATAAATTTAAAAACCAGTTTAGACAAGTTTGCTTTTGTGTAAAAATATTATATAAAATGTAGAAAAATCACGACTCGAAACACACTAAAATATATAGAGTTGAAAAACAATGGATATTCATAAATACAAAAGAAAACTAAATATTCAAATTCAAACATCCATTTTGTTTTTATAAAGGACATATCTAACCAAATATATTGTCAAAGTTTTGAGTTATGTTATCAAACATTAAAATATTTATTGTAAAAAATAAGTGTATTTTCAAATTATTTTCAATTCGTAATTTAAAAATAATAAATGAGATATAAATTACCGTTCTTCTCATTTAAAATATATCATAACATTTTTCCTAATAGTAAAATAACAACCCGAAACAAAAGTTCTAGAAATTTGCCCTACGAATTGTCTGTTGATCCAAATGCGGAAAGACAAATAAGCCTGTTACTCGCGTATCTACGCAAGAGCATAAGCCATATATACATGACGCACCGGTAGAAATACGTGTGTACACAAGACGCCGCGGTTTTACCGCGGCGGGGTATTATGATTATTATGAATATGCATGCATCTCTCTGCGCGCTTGCGTGATTCAGGCTCCGTCGACCTGGAAAATCGCCCATGGATCCCGTCGGCTCGGGCTATATTACACTTACATGAGCAGAGATTGTGAGGGGGCCAATGGCACGTGACTCGGAAAGCTATTTCGCGAGCGGCGCCGCACTGTTCGACGATACCCGTACCTTTTTACAGGCACGAAAATATCTCTATTCGCCCCGTGAGCGCGCGCTCAACGATTTAAAACGGATTCTCATATCTCCGCTGCGCTTATGAGTGCAGAAATTCGAGCGAATTCCTCGCGAAAGTATTTTATTTTAATGGAACACGAAAATTCATGAAATTCTTTTTTCTGTAAAAAGAATGAACTATTTGCATGGACGCTTTATAAATGCTCTCCCGCGAATCCAAACTCAATTATTTGAACAAAAAGTTAGCGGGATAGAAAAAGATTTGCATAACACCTGTTACGTCTATTAAAATCTTTTACGACATCTTTTACGTCGTGACGGTAGTTCAAGTACACGTGAAACTTAATAAGCTCATAGATATGCATCCATATACGTATATGCTAAACTTGCAAAGAGCTGGTGTAAAACACTTTAAATATAATTACTTAAAATTCACAATCAGATCCAACGTCGGATGTTTCTTATCGCGCGACAAAATAAGAGATCTCAGGAAAATGTCAGTGTCGCACATATCTAGATCGTATATAAATACATGTATATTATATAATAAACGCAGTGCCGAACTGATTGATCAATCAATCCCAGTAGTGTATTAGCTTACTCCCACGCGTGCATACGCACACATCTGTCCGGCGTACGTGCTATACAGCATTAGCTTCGAATCTGCAAATCTGAGTATTTATGTATACAAGCAAGGGACAATACTGCTGAGTGATAAGCGAAAGCAAGCGCGCGCTACCCTGATCCACCGGCGACGTATATGCCGTGGATTATTATGTGTGCCGTCTCCGAGCTTGTCACAGAATCTCTGTATAGTCAAAAATACATTGTATATATACACAAGCAAAATATGTACAGTCTATGTAATGTAAGCTATAACGCCGAAATTTAGTCTTTAAACAATGCAATTTTATATTGCATAAACTAATTAAATTGGCATATTATTCATTTTTTACCAATGAAAAATGCTTTCTATTCAATACGTCGAAACAATCTGCCTTTCGTTGTCATCAATTACAAATTTTAATCTAAGAATTTGACGTTATGCCAGGTTATTCTATAATAGTATATTGTGTTCCAAGGATGTAAAGTGGGATGTTTTAGACAGTGTGTAGAGTTTGCAACACGAGTCGAAGACGAGTGCATTTTGCGAGTCGAAGACGAGTACTGCAAATACATGAAGTCAAAAAGCCTATTAGCCCTTGGTACACACCATATTTTTTGTGATACATGTATGGATTTTTGAGAAAAAGTCTCGAAATGTACAAATAAGTAAATAAATCAACAGCGGGCAAATCAAGCACTTTTGGCTCGCTTTATAGGTCCAAAAAAAGTAGGCTTTTTTCGCCCGCGTGTGAGGTTTGCAATACGAGTCGATTGCGAGCAAATACGAGCTGAAGGCGAGTGCGTATTGCGCGCTGAAGACGAGTATTGCAACATACAC
Source organism: Gastracanthus pulcherrimus (assembly GCA_949152435.1). Lineage (NCBI taxonomy): Eukaryota > Metazoa > Arthropoda > Insecta > Hymenoptera > Pteromalidae > Gastracanthus > Gastracanthus pulcherrimus. The sequence continues at coordinate 214,745,298 of OX424572.1, read as the reverse complement.
ACAAGGGCGAAAAAAGCCATTCTCCCATGATGCAACACCGTATTTTTTGTCAAACATGTGTTGATAACGTGTTTTTCTATGTCTATGAAGCGAAACTAAATTTGGCCGTTCTTCGACACGGTGCAAACACACGCTTGTTATACTGTAAAGTCAGCCTACTAGAGTGTTAGACTCACCTAAACATGTGGTATCATCCGAATGATACCCCATGTTCAAAGGTGCCTAAACTATCTTAGGGATTATTTTCGAAAATCAGACTACTAGAGTGTTTAGGCACACCTGAACATATGATATCATCCAGATGGTATTTGATGTTTCGGAGGGTCTAAACTCACTTACAGCTGAGCTTTCGACCGTCGGTCGGAAAATGAGCACTTTAGTTCCGCAATATGGGCATGGAAAAACGCGTTTTTGTGCAAGTGTGACGAAAAAGATTATACATGGATGATTTTCAAATAACTGTGATTTTTTTTGTCATATGCTTTAATTTATGTATAGATATACACAATCAGACTTTTTTCTGTGTGAATCCGAAAAACATGTTTAGATTTACTTGGTACATACTACAAATATAGGTAAATCAAACTATTTCATAGTTTTAAAGAGCCTAGCTAAGTCCACGGAACTGACTTTTTGCAGACATTTCACTTTCCAAAACTATGTTGTGCATTAAGTAAAACTGAAAATGTTCTTTTGATTTGCACAGAAGATAATTGGGTAGAGTACATTTTCAATATACATCTGTGATAATTGATATCCGGTACTGTAAGTTGTGTAAAAATATACTCAATCTGATTTTAAACTGTACTAAATTAATTTTCGAATTGCTTTTTAGAAATTTCCAAGCACACTCGTGGTATCTAAAACAAACTTCCCGTAGTGTTTGATTGAGATATCTTAAGTGGTTTACGAACCGTGATGAAACACATACACACCAATGCCCCCACGCATCCGTGTATATACGCACAAACCACGATCGAGCGCACGTACTGCCAGGCCCTTTAATTCGTGTGCACACGCATACAAGTAAACGCGCAAATAAACGAACAAACAATTACACGTGCGATTGCATATATCGTATACTACGCGCATCCTACAAGTGTACGTTCGGACTGCTGAATTCGTGTTATACAACAAAGAAACATTTTTGTTGGTATTTTGAAGCTCTTTCATTGAAAAAGAATAATATTATAATATTCGAAGTTTTCAGCAGTCCAGACTTTGCCCATTCCCAGGCTAAATAATTTGCGAAATATCTCGTTAATTTGATTTTTCACTGTATTTCGTGAATTTCACTCTCGTTAATTTGACTTTACCTCTTAAAGCTATAACTCTTAAAAAATGTTGGATAATTTGAATTCCTTATGGATCGATAATTCGAAACTCGATAATTCAAATATTATTCGATAATTGGAACATTTTTTCCGATCCCTTCAATTTCGAATTATCGAATAGCCGACGGCACTTCTCATTTGCCTTTTTAAACCATATAACATATAACAATATTATTACGTCTTAACACGAAACGGATCATTTCCTACGACTATCCATTCAATTTTTTTCCATATCCAAACAGACTTTCCACCCAGCCGTAAATGATCTTAGATACACCAAAGCATCTCACATCCGTATCCTCTCTCAAAGCTACCCATTCTCACCCGTGACTAAATCTCGCCTGCATACATTTATGGAAGACGCGAGAGAAAAGAGACACGGACAGCCGCCCTCTGCAAAATCCAGCGCGCGCGCGGCAAAAAGGTACGGGAAAATCAATTGCGCACCCCGTGTATATACCCATGTGACCGTGTACTGTTGCTGCTACCCCATGGCGCGCCACAATGTAAAAGCAGCGCGCGCGCGCGCGCCACGCCGGCCTTGGATGTAAAAGGTAAATTCTAAATATAAACTGCGTCAGGGCCTCGACGGCGTGCGCGCACACTCACACATACACACATGGGAGAAAAGGGAGGGGGGGAGGGCAAAACTACCCTCTCGCTCGGCTCGCGCGGTGTGCGCGCTTAGCCGCCCCGAGATATCGATTCCAGTTTCCAGCCCAGCGAGAGAGCGACAGAGAGGCTGAAAGCTGGGGAAAGCTACTCTCTCTCTCTGTGTGTGTGTACGTGTGTGTATCTTTGTATGTGCGGACTGCTGTTGCTGGAAGCTGGGGTAGGAGAGGGGGGAGAGGGCAGAAAGATGTGTACCTTCGTCGACGACACTGCGCGAGACTCCGGGCGCGCGATGCCTTTTTTCTTTATTTCGCTTTTCTTTACATGTTCGTGAAACGGCAGGTTTTTAAGAGCGAACGCGCGCGCGAGCTCGTAAATATTATCGCGCGCCCCCCCGCAGGCAGGCTGTTGTTGAAGAAGTCACGGGTGTGGAGGGGGGATGAAAGGGAGGATTTTATTAATTTTAGCGGGCTTAGATGGGCATTATCCACTGTGATTTATCGAATCTTTTAACTTTTTTTTGCTTCCTCATAGAGAAAGCTTTGAGATGGTAAAAAAAATGTTTTGCTAAAAACATGTTAGAAACATGTTTTGGGACATTAGGAGTCAAAATACGTTAATTTTACAAAAGGCTGTATGGATGCATGTATGCGTGCGCGTGTGCGTGTGTTTGTGCGTGTGCGTATGTATGTGTTTGTCTGTGAGTGTGTGTTCATGTGTGCGTGTGTGTGTGTATTTGTGTGCGTATGTGTGTGTGTGTGTGTGTACGTGAATGTGTGAGTGTGTGTGTATTTGTGTGCGTATGTGTGTGTGTGTACGTGAATGTGTGAGTATGTGTGTGTATTTGTGTGCGTATGTGTGTGTGTGTGTGTGTGTGTGTGTGTGTGTGTGTGTGTGTACGTGAATGTGTGAGTGTGTGTATATGTATGTGCATAAAGATTACTCTGAATATTCACGATAAAAATTAATGTTTCAGGGCTCAATGGTTTTGTTTATTTAAAGGAATGAGGCTGTAAAAAAATTTGTATTGTTATTCGACCTTTATTTTTTATTTTTGACCGAGTTTTCGATGTTTTACTTTTAGTATTTTGAATTTTTGGTATGTTTGAAATAATATCATCAATTCAGATTTGTTGGATTTGAAGGAGCATAAAATTACCTATCTTTTCCGACCCGTAATTTTAAATAAGCTATTTTGTTTTTTCTGTTATACACGAAAACGTCGTGTTCTTTTTTTAAAAGGTGATATTTGAGAAATATAACAGGGAAATTTATTAAAACATTTGAGGTGATTAGGAATATGGATAAGAATATTTTTTTAAACTTTCAAGCCTTTATAGTTTTATTTTTTCATGAAAAAAATCATTTTGTATTTTATATATTTTTTTATTATTTTTCTTTTGATATGTTATATCTCGAAAACGGCGCGGTCATTTTTTGCGACCCAGGGCTTTTTCTTTTCGATTTATAATGAAAATTCTGAATTAAAAATTTTGGAATTCATCTATCCGTTTTTGATTTACAATGATTTCTTTATTTTACGATATTCTATAAACGATAAGATTAATTATTTTTGTATTTTAGTAATAATATGTAGTTTATTTAATTATTTCTTTCTTTGTATTTAATGGTCATGTATCCCCTCTTTTTTAGGACTCCGATCCATCCATCTATTCCACAGCGAGACTATCAAGAGGTACGACGAATCTGAAATTTTTGGACGGTTTGAGTTTAATATAATAAATTTTGTAACGATTACTGAGTAAATAATACGCCGAAATAGGTCATTATTTTGATTGATGTATGTTTAGCATCCTTGACTGTTAAGTACTTATGTTGCAAGTAGGTTGAACTGCTTATTTTGTTGCCCACTCAAATGTCGAAAGCTAATCCTACTTGAATTGGTTGTTAAAGCATTAATGAATATTGTTTTTGTTGTAGAAATTAATTTAATACAATTATATGCGTCATATGAAAAATAACACCAAAGCAATTAACATAAGTGCTTAATACACTCAGTAAAAAATTGTAACATCATTCGTTTGTAATTTAAAAACCGCTGCCAATTTATTGGCACTTAGCTTCCACAAACTAAATTAATTGTTCTAATATAACATTTTATGTTCTAATAAATTAATTTTAAATTGCTATATCTCTTTTTAATTAGAAGCTCAAAAAATGTGTGCTGTTTAATCATTAATGGTTTAATTCACAACAGTTAATTCAACCAGCTGTACCCATAATCTTGTTTTTATTATACATTTATATTTTTTATTTACATCTATATATGAATTAAATCTGTTTTAAGCAGTTTGCGGTACCATTATTTTTTTAATTAATAATTTTAATTTTATACGTTTCACCTCGAATTTGAATTCAACATCATCTATAATCACTTAATTAGATCGTTCATACGTATCGTTTTTATCCAGATTTATAAGAAATAAAACAAGAGATACTGATATACATTATTTCATTAATCTTCAAATACCTTTTCAATCAATATTTCAAAGTATCAATAGAAATGTTATAGAAGAACAGAAATATCACCGTTTATAAGTATACTCTTTCAAATGCAAAATGAAGCGATCATAGAACCCCCCTTTGCTCAGTAAGTAAGACGCTTACCCATCGATACGAGGCGCTCAAGCTGTCAAGGGTTCAATTCCTGGTGAAAATTCTCGAGAATTTTTTCTTCGATTTTTTGGTCTGGAAAGGATCTTCTACTACGCATTGTGTTTTGGAGCAGGACGTTTGCGCCCATATAACCGCCTCAAAAGTGTCTGAGACGCAAGTAAACAGATGTGTTTCGCTCTACCAACATCGCACAACACAACACACAAATATATAAAATACAAATGTAAAATACAAAATCACATATGCATTGTGACATATCGGAGTCCCAAAAAAGAGGGGACATATATATATATTTATGGGTGAATCTGTAAGATCGAATTCAAAAAAATTTCACTTTTTATTTCTTTGGTAAAAATGTTCCTTTTGGAAATTTCAACCTTCAACTATTCAACAAAATTAAATCTCTTTAAAAAATAGCAACAAAGGAATTTTTAGCAAATTTCCTGAATTTTTCATTGAAAAATGCCTTTGAAACCTTTTAACGTCCCTTTCGATTAATTAAACTCATTCTAAAACTTAAAATCCTTTAGAATGTGGGTGTGATCACCCGAACCATTACACCAAAAGTCATGAAGATAGCTTTTTTCAGTACAAAAGTGACTGTCATAGTCGCAAAATGGCAAAAGTGCAATATTTATATAAAAAAATGAAAATTACATGAAATGTTGTTAAAAAGAGTATAAAAATGCACAGTTTCGCAAAAAATTTAGCTTAAAACAACTTTAAATATATGGGCTTAAAAAATCTGAAAAAATTTACAACCATTTTACATACTAAAAAAACATTTTTGCCGAAATAATTTTTTTCTTTGTTCTCGATTTCCCAGAGAATCATCCATATATGACGAAATCTAAAAAAATGCACTTTTCAAGGTCCAGAAATCGCAAAAAAAAATTTAAATTTACATGCATTCTACAAGAAAGAATGTTTCTTAAATTAAAAAGATTTTTTTTTTGTTTTCGATTTCCCCAGTGGATTGGGTCCTTCCATCAAATTTTTTTCAGGCTTCATTGTTAGATCATATACTATTTCCTGTTTGAATGTCACAATAGGGTCTAATAAAATTCTTTTTATATTTCTTACCTTATTTTGACCAAAAAATGTTCCTACACTTTTTTCTCAAAAGTCTCTAGTTTTTGAGTTAAAAATCAAACAATGTTGGCAAAATCTCAAAATATTAAAAAAAACGCATTTTTCAAACTTTAATTGCCCTTGACATATAACACCTTAGGGTCTGGGAACTTTTTTATATACTACGGGTACACGTACCAACATTTTTGTACAGTTTCAGACATTTTTATTTTTGGACATGCTCACTTGACATGGAACCCATATATAGTTAATAGTAAATAACAAAAGTTAAGTCCATTTTTTTGACAATTTAGTTTCGAACGATTTTGGTATCCTTACATAGTATGTTTTTAGATAAAAATGCTAAAAAATCAAGTAAGTGTAAAAATAAGTGAGCATTATTTATGATTTTTTTTAACATTTGTTTAAATGGAAATTAAAAACTTTAAAAATATCTCAAAAACAACGAAAGATTCATATCGATATCTAATTTATTTCATTAAAAATAATCCCAAAAATAAATAATTTTTTAGACATTAAAGTAGCATATCACCTTAAAAGGAATTTTGAGATTAAAAACCGCAATGCAATTACTGAAGAAATATTTGTTCTATTCCATGAATAATTGATTTGCCAACAGCGATGTTTTTTATTAGATCAAATGACAAACTTGATAGCACATGGGTACTAATATAATTAATTAGCTATTCCATTTTTAAAAATATTATTTAATATTATGATATATCTGATCGCGCAATGTAAACACAAAGCTACAATGTATATAGGCACTTTCAATAACCCACCTATCATCATTATTAAGAATTAAGACTATACAGCAGCCATATACAAAAAACGAGCCAAGCGTACGACGATACAGACAAAACATATCATATTTTTTCTTCGGCTGCGTCAGTTTTATCAAACACCCAGCAGATTAGAAAAAAAAATACGCTCACGGCCCCGCATGATGCATCAGCACCGAGTTTGTTTATCAATCTCTCTTTCCCTCTTCCGTTCCCTCTCCCGTAATTTTCTCCCGTTTTTTCCCCTCTTTAACATTACCGATACATCGAAGCGATTAATTAAACAACTGCACATTATCTCGCTGCCAGCTCACAGGCAGCTGCAGTGGCATCAGTATCAGAAGCCGGCAAAATAGATTAGGCGATCCGTCGGCATCAGCCGATTAAGCACGCGCGCGGCGCGCGCCTTTTTTTATTATATATATTATAGACTGCACAGTGTTTATACCTATATAGCCAAGCCTGGCGAGGCGCAAAGAGAAGAGGCGCACGATGTAGATAAAAAGAGCGGCGCGCTTCGTTAATATAAAACCAGTACGGAGGGGAGTTTTTATCTGGCGCGTCGTCTTCTTTCTCGCTCTTTCTCTCTCGCCGTATAACAGCGCGTGTAAGGATGAAGAGTCTTTCGATATACCGCGGCGCGCGACGTGTTTACGTATTTGCCGGGCGAGATTTCTTATTTTTCGAGTGTGTTATTTAATTTTTTAACGTAATTTTATAATGCGGTTTTTCAATACGAAGAATAGTTAATCAATTAAAAGTGCAATAATATACATTGAGATTATTATAGAAGATATTAAATATTATTGTGTAGAAAATATGTGAAAGTGTATTACTATAATGAAGACTATCGAAGATTTTTGAGCTGTTCCATACTTATTATAGTTTTCTAATAAAAAGAAGAATTCGAAGTATTTATTTAAAATAAAACAGTATCTTGTAAGTGTCATGGGTGTATTTATAGAAATTCAAAACAAAAACTTTTTTTAAATTATATAATTTATTTAAAAAAAGCGTAAGCGTGAGAAACATGATTCATGAAATATTCACGAAGTACTTACCGATAACGACCTACGCATAACATTCTTTGAGATAAGCATTAAAGTCTTATTGCTATCAACTTCCATTACTATATCTTCTATGCGCGAAAAAAAGAATACATGTCGCGTGATATGCCAAATTTTTCTAATTGAAAAGACATTGATTCTAAATTTTTATTGTACGCGTTATAGATATTGCATAATTAGAAATTATATTAAATTCAAAGAACACTTGTTTCAATATTTCGATGAATCACTTCTTGAGTCAGGTAAAGTAACAACGTCTGTATAGTGTAAAAAATGTTAATTAAATTACTGAAAATTAGTTTTATTAATTCAATCTAAGAATTACCTTGGTAAGTTCCAAAATTATTTGATCGAAGAAGTCTGGTAAACAGATTGCTAAAACAAAAAACATTGTACTTTCATATTTCCCGCGATGTAATGCACTGTAGCCAACAATGAACGAAAGTCTCTAGACATCACGCAAAATCTGGGGAATATTTAGTGATTTCAGTCTTCCTAATCTTCAATCAAAAATTACAATTCCAAATAATATGGTAAATAAAAATTGTTTGCAGAATAAAGAATGTACATAATCGCTTAAGGTGTATTTCCCAAAAAATAATAATCTAAGGATAAAAAGAAAATTAACAGAATTGTAATTTAAAAAAGATATTTTACTTAAGGTGTGGGGCGCCTATTCAAGGAATTTAAAGTCCTTTTAAAAATGGCGCCATCGATGAATCATAAATCAATGGGGACTTTGTCGGACGGTAGTCGATGAACGAATAAACACGCACAGAGGCAAATACAACAATAACAGCAGTAAAGCTGTAAAGTTTATTAAAGAGCAGAAAGAAAACGTAGGATAGTCACTAGTCAGTGCTTGCAAAGTGAAGTATATATACAAGCGATGAACACGGGTGTATAGCAAAGCTGGAGAGAAGTACTGCTAGTACTGGGTGGCACGCGTTAAGTGTTGATAAGTGACTGTCAATTGAACGGATTTATTCGACATAATCTGCCTTACGTGGTAAGTCATTATAACTCTGGCAAGAGGCTTCGTGAGATATATTTTAGAGCAGTGCAGTATTCTCAAGTCTGCTCTAGCGTAGGACAGGTTGATATGAATTGCCCAGTGTCTGGTATCCTACAAACTAATGGAAATGTCATTCGATGAGTCTCAATCTTGAGTACGGACTACTGTACGCAGAGACATGGAAGATGAACACACGGCCAGGGAAGCCAACAAGGTTTGTGGGGTCTGCGGAGACCGAGCACTTGGCTACAATTTCAATGCGGTCTCCTGCGAAAGTTGCAAGGCCTTTTTTCGACGTAATGCTCTCAAAAACAAGGTGCGTTAGTAACAATTCTTTCTCAGAGCCTATTGGACTCAAGAGTTCTGAAATTTATCTTAGAAGAAAATTGCTTTTCTACCTTTGTATTAAAATTTGTTAATCACTTGTTTTACAATAATATAAAACAAGATATGCATGTTTGGCTTATTAAAGCAGATTGAACAATATTCTTAACTTTAAAGATATTCTATTCAATTCAATATTTATATTGTATATATTTTATTGATAAGTCTCTGATGAACACAAAGAAAATGAACTCTTCTAAATTAATTTGCTGATATTCACTCTCCTTTCCAATAATTTTAATACTGACATTAATAATAACTAATAATTTTTTACTATGTTTTAGGATTTTCGCTGTCCCTTTAGTGAAAATTGTAGTATAACACCAGTTACACGACGCTTTTGCCAAAAATGTAGATTAGATAAATGCTTCAGTATTGGTATGCGAAAAGAATATATCATGTCAGAAGAGGACAAAGTTTTAAAACGGCAAAAGATAGAGCAAAACCGAGCAAAAAAGAGACCAGGTTATGAAGGTCGTAAAGGATTGAAATTGAAAAGAGAAAGCATAGATGATTCAAATTTTGATGACACATCTACCTCTGTACCTTCTGTAGCTTCTGTTGCTTCTGTTATGTCAGAATCATATTTTTGGGAGTCTGATAAAAAATACACTGATCTTGATGCAAACAAACAGCCAGCATTGGATAGTATGAGTCCTGTAACAGCAGCTAGTGTCCCAAGTCCTTCAAGTCCTCCAGAGAATTGTAACATAGCTGAGAGTAAAACTTTAGAAATGTTAAAAGACTCGTCTCACAGTTCTATTCCAAACTTTGTAAAGTATAATCATTCTAGCTCATATAATCCAAGTGATTTAAACGTTGAAAATAAATTGTCTAGTCGAACAAATTTTGATACAAATCCTGATAATAATTTTGAACCCGAAAAAGAGCATTCAATGCAACGAACAAAAATAACTGAATCAATTACTTCGCTTAAGAAAATAGAGGAAAAGTATCAGAGTTCCATTGATTCCTCTTCACAATCACCAAAATGTACAAGATTTGAAAATCATTTGCCAAATTACTCAACAATTAAGCCAGCGATCACAGAACAGAGTTCATACAACATGCCATATACTGAGTGTTCAACGAGTGTAAAATCTGTAGAATTTTGTACAAATCAAGCTGTTCCAATTGTGCCACAATCAAATACAGAGGAAGCAATTATGTGCCAGAAATCAAAGGAAACTTGTTTAAAGGGATCTAATTTAGCTTCTAAAATGATGCAAGATCCTGGAATGCTTGCTATGCTAGTTAACAATCCTAATGTTGTTGCAAAAGTTATTCAAGATCAAAATTTACTTGCAAAATTCATAACAGATCCAGAGATAATAAGTAAATTAGCTTCTGATCCCCAAATATCTCAATTCTTGGAAGAAAGAATTGCATCTACCAGTATTCAAGAAAAAACTGAAAGCACTATAGATAAGAATGCAACAGAAAATCTTGCTAGTAACGAAATTCCTGCTAATGTAATAATAAATATGTTAGATATTGATCAAAATCATGTGGAGAATCCAATTTTAACGAACCTAATTACAAATCAGAAAGCAAAAGAACACCAAAATCAAAATAACAACACTAGTACACTTAGTGATAGTACTAAAACCACTGACGATGTTACGAGAGACGTTCTTCAAGAAGTGCAGAGGTACAATAGTATTTTATACGTTTACGTATAATCTTTTATACACACTCTAAAAAATGAACAAAATATTTTTATCTTTTCTAGAATACCTATAGCTGCTAATTCAATAGAATCAATCTTATGTGAAGCTATAAAATTAGAATTTTCTGCATATTCAACTATAGGTGGTAATCAAAATAGTAGAGAATTGAATGATGCTGAAAGAGCTAAGTTAAACGAGCTTATAGTTGCAAATAAAGCACTTTTAGCACCGCTTGATGATGATATAACAAACTTAGTTGGTGATGAATGTAGATTTAAGGTAATTTTCATTTGAAGGGGCCAAACGCTTTTAACCCTTAATAAACAAATTTTTTAGTAGTCTATAAAACTCTTTATATTTAAAAGTAAACTTTATGAAAATTTTTTACTGGAAATACTTGGTTATACCTTTAATTTCACCATTGTAAAGCCACAAAATCTTGATTTTATAAGTTACGATAAACTACTATTGTCATTAATATATTTATTGTGAGGACTTTGGGGCATGCAAGAATCTACTAGGTGATATGATGAAGGAATAAGTAAATCACTTATTTATTAAAGAAATGTTATAATTCTTTTCTCGAAGATCCAATTAATTTTTAAAAACATTATTATTAATAACTTTTTAAAAATTGGTTGGATGTGCGAAAAAAATTATGAAAATTTTTTTAATGAATAAGTACTTTACTTAATTTTTAGTATATGTCAAAAAAAGTCGAATGTGTATAAATTTAATACACATTTAACAAGAATTTTTCTTCATCACATTATCGTGACGTGTAGGATGAAGATTTTGAAGTTTGATAAAAGTGAATTTAAGATATGATCAAGTATTTATAGTAAACAAATTTTCAGAAACCTTGCTTTTTAACATAAAAAATTTTATGGACTCTCTTTTTAGTGTTTAAAGGTGTTTTGCTCTCTTAATACATTTATCTGTATACTGATTGTTGTTTATTAACGAAATAATTGTTTTTTAAAGGGTAATTCTGATCAATCAGATCCTATGCTATTAGATGTTATAAATTTAACTGCAATAGCTATTCGAAGACTGATAAAAATGTCAAAGAAAATTAATGCTTTTAAAAATATGTGTCAAGAGGATCAACTTGCCTTACTGAAAGGAGGTTGTACAGAAATGATGATATTGAGATCAGCCATTACTTATGATCCTAACAAAGATATTTGGAAGATCCCACATACCCAAGATAGAATGTCAAAAATAAAAGTAGATGTTTTAAAAGAAGCTCAAGGTAATCTTTATTCTGAGCACGCAAGATTTTTGAGGACATTTGATCCACGTTGGCAAGACGAAAATATTATCTTGATATTGAGTGCTATAGCATTATTTTCTCCTGATAGGCCCAGAGTTGTACATAGAGACGTTATTAAACTTGAACAAGTAAGTTTATTCTTTCTATGCAAGAAAATATTGTATACATATGTACACTTTTTCGTGCATATAAAGCGGGCAAAAAGTGGTTCTTTTCCGCCCTCGGCCGGAAAATACAACCCTCGGGCGAAAAGTGCGGTACTTTTTCGCCCGCTTCATATATGCACAAAAAATCATCCTTTCAGTCCAGATAGGACAAAAAGTATCGTGTGCACCACGGGCGGAAGACGATTAATGCTCGTGCTGGTTGTAGCCCTTGCCTCGGCTTGGCCTGCAACGCCCTCGCCGTAGTCGCTTACTTTCCGCCCTTGATACACAATATACTATTTTTAAACAGATTTAATTGAAAAATTATTTTTTGTTTATCATTTCAGAATTCTTATTATTATTTACTGAGACGATATTTAGAAAGTATATATCCCGGATGTGAAGCGAAATCGACGTTCCTCAAATTGATTCAAAAGATATCAGAATTACACAAACTCAACGACGAGGTAGTTGGAGTCTACTTAAATGTAAATCCATCAAGTGTTGAGCCTTTGCTAATCGAAATATTTGATTTGAAACATTAAGATAACTTCAGTTAGTTACTTTTATCAAATTTTTTAATTTTCAAAATATTTGTTCATCCTGCAATGCAAAAGGTACAATTGTTATAGTACTCCATTATTTATTGCAAGACCTACAGCATGAAAAAGTGTGAAGCCTTTTTCTGCTTTAGCAATCACTATACACCAATTCTATTTTTTAAAACACGATATTACATATCTATTGTTAGGTTCTAATTTAAGTTATAACATACTCGTATGTTTTTAATAGTTTGTATTGTAATTTGTTGGAAATAATTTACGAAATGTTATATTTAAAAAATGTATGTTTTTATACGTGGATATAGCAAGTATTGAAGCGTTACGAAGTTCAGTGCATTATAATGTGTATAAATTACTCGTGTACCTAATCCAATTCTAAGCAAAAAAAAATCGTTTGTAAGTAATGTTAATGTATTATAGGAATGTTAATTCTATTTAGAAAAGATTAATGATGCCCGGGTATACAAGTTGCTTAGGCGGATTAATTTCAAATCCACTTGCAATTGAAATGTAGCTTTATTTTTTTTTAAATATGAATCTAGTAATCTAATTGTAAATTTTTAAGATAAATCGAACTTAGTCTTAATAACTAACGATCATTGTTAAATATTGCATGCAAACATACCTGCATAGTTCTACATGTACAAACTTTGAAAAATATTGCACCCACGCTAACAAGATTAGTTTATTTAACTTAAACATCAAAATCTTTGTGAAGCTCTAACATCAATATCGTACGCCTGTGGAATCAATCTTATATTGTACACAAATATTGTGATAAAGCAATAAAATATATTTTTTTTCATAAATCTATATAAATTCTATACCTTTGATATACTTTATTCTGCACACCTATGAAGATAAACTTTAAATTTCATTACTATCGGAATTATCATCGATGCCTGATGGGGCGAAAATTCCAAGAAAGATTACTAACATCACTATAGTTACAGACATTGACAAAAAAAGAAATAAAATTGAAAGAATAAATAGTATGAAATAAGTAACACCCTTTATAAGAGAACAAGTAATCGAAAGTGTCCAGTCTACAACATATTTAAATAAATTAAAAATTCCAAACATTGCTTATGAAACGTTTAAATTTTCAGGTTATTACTTGTTAATTTTGAGATTTTCTACATTTAATACTTTTTAAGGTAAAAGGGAGTAATAGGGAGGCATTTGTTTTTGCACGTGAATTCAACTTAAGAACAAAAACAAATGAAAAATGAAGTAAACATTTATGTAAGGTATCTATATGTGTATATATAATTTTAATCAGAGTTTTCAACTCTAAAATACAATATGAGAGACTCATTTTAATCAACAAAAACTTTACAAATTATAATTTTTATCTCTATTTTTCGAGAACTTTACCAAAAACTTCTCGCCAAATATATCTTATATAAAAATATTTCCATTTATTTTTCTTTTTCATCACTCAATATAATATAGTCTTGTACAGATCAGATTTCTTTAAATTATCTGATGCTTTTGCGATTGCACGTTACATGACTACAAATTTTCTATTTGTTCTATCCAAGATTGCAAAAGAACTTTCTAAATGGATTTTTGGCAAAAAAGTTAACTTACAGCTAACTACTATTACATATAATCATACAAAGAATTTTTACAATATATGTAATCCATATTGTGCTATAGTTTTTGATTTAGATAAAATTATAAAATATATATAATTTTAAAAGCTGAACCATATTTTGATTTATTTAATTATGGTGGGTGGGTTTCGTTTATCCGAATATCCAATTTCGCTGGATCTCCATGTCGAATTTCATATTCAGAACAAACATGATCAAGATTCGAAGCTTGTATTATGCCGATAATTCGTAGTTCAGAACAGTACAAATTATAATGTTTATAAATAGGAAAGCCGTGTTACAGAATATTCAAAACTCGAACAGTTAAAATTGTGTAAAGTCAACCAAAAAGTAGAACGAAAGTACAAAATTTGTTTTCTGATTTCTGGACATTCTTATTAATTCTTATTAATATTCGTTTTGTAATTATGAACTCTCTGAATTTTGCCTCCTTCGATATTGAAGCTTTCTACATATTACAAACTTTAGAACTTAAAAAGAAATTCTATACTTAAAATTCCGAATAAAGATACCGGGAAACAGGACGTTCCGATAATCGTAACCCATCCATTACGATTCTCCGATTATACTATCAAACAATAACATCAATGATAACACCAAATAAATTTCAAACAACTAATCATAAAATGTTAATATACAAATAGCAATAAAATTTCGCCACAGAATCCTAAAGCTAAATAATAATGTCGAACTTGCGGGGAAAGCCCGTTTAGAAAGTGTTCTCTCGCAAGCCCAGTTACATCTCTATTACTCAACGGACTCTTCTCTCTCTCTCTCGCTCTCTCTCTCTCTCACTCTCGGACCCCCGATTATCTGATCTCGATGCTCTGCTCGACGCTGTTCTTGTAGCCGGCGTTGGGGGTCGTCGTCGTCGTCGCGCCGTTGTCACAGCTCGCCGTCAGCTTGTACGAGACGAAGCCCGTGGCGGGTGGCGGCAGATTGTCGCGCTTGTAGTGATAGAACGCCTCGGTGTTGCTCTGGAAGGTCTTGGCGATGCTGGTGCAGTTGAGCTTGTCGGCGGCGATGTAGCAGGCGCCGAGGGCGGCCGAGGTCGTGAGTCGCAGGAGGGTGAGCTCGTCGACGGTGCCGCTCCTGTGGGTCTCCTCGATGAAGCCGGACTTGAGGTAAGGCCAGGACTTCCAGACCGAGCCCACGCAGATCACCTTCAGGCCGCCTTTCTCCAGTTTCAGATCCTGAAATTTTTTTGTTCCTTGCGTCAAATAGAGCTTTCTTCGTCGAACACTCGGAAAATTATAGGGGACGTGCATTTGCGAGGAACGGAATAATTCTTGTGGAAGAAGGGAGAATTTTTAAGCAAAATTTATTTTTCTTTCCTGCTAAATGACTTATTGTCCTACACGAGGATTCCGTGTACAAAAGGATCGTTTTCTGGAAGAATAAAGGATTTTTAAGATGAGTTTTGTGGTGTTAAATATCGGTGAGTTTCCGGCATAATGACATAAGTTCACTTTCTTTGAAAATTCAGCTTTGAAGGATTTTGCTTTCCTTATATAGTATATTTTCAGATAAAAATGCAAAAAATCTGGAAAGTGGGAAAAAAGTGACCATATGTACTATATATGAAATTTTTAAACACTACTTTAAATGGAAAACAAAAACTTTAAACCTTTAAACATTAATATCTCAAAAACATAAACAGTGGATTTATCTATGTTATACATTAAACCCACAGATATAATGTATACAGACGGTTGATATAAAATTAATGATCATGTCATAGAGATAATAACCGTTATCTTTGATATTTAAATGTCTGGATAATTTATTTGCTTTAATATTAGACTTCTATCATTTATAATCACTGTGTCAATATATGAATATCACTTCTATAAATGAAATTACATACGATTAAGATAAAGAGGATGTCAAGTTCAATTAGCAACTCAAATTTCCCGTTTCAAATCTTACCAACCGAAAAATAAATTATTCATTATAATTAAATTTATAGGCTGAAATGTGCAGCATCAAGACACCATTGCACTTTCTTTTATAAGAATATATCATTACTCAATATTTGAATGTCATGATAAATGCCATTTAAACGAATACTCGTTAGTTCAGACTACATATTCGAATAGCATTCTTATAAAAAGAAAGGAGAATGCTTTACCTATTTAATTATAACTAATTATTTATTGCCTAGGCCAGTAAGATTTAAGACGGAAAATTTGAATTTATAATTAACTTTGACACCGACTTACAACACGCACTTGACTCAAAATAAATGATCATGTCATAAATTTAATAGATATCTGATAATTTTGTATTTGCTTTAATAGTAGACATTATTACAGTGACCTCTTCTTATGCCGACAATATAGACTGAGTTCACTGTATTTATAATTATTGGTACTAAAAATAAAATAAAGTATCGTATCAAATAATAAAAAAGATTATATTTAACTTTAATTAAGATATTTCAAACCTTTTTCAACTTTTATAGATTAAACTCAAAGCTCGTCGATAGGTTTTCACGTGAAAGTAAATTCATATCGACGGTATCGAATCAAGATCTTTCATTATTTTCTGCATTTAGCATACCTGCCAGGTTCGAAAGCTCAAAGAAATTTTTATGCTAATTTTCTTAAAAAGTCTTTGCCTTTTAAGTTTGCATTGTCAACATCGATAAAAAAGATCAACATTAAAACCACACGCCAAGACGTTGATTGTTTTCTTTATTGATTCCGACACAGCCAAATTTTTCAAAAAACATTGATTTTTTTAATTTCTTTGGTTTCTTGAAGCCGAGCAGACCAGGCCACAATGAAAAATGCCTATAAAGTACATTACATGAAATTATACTAAAACTTGGAAAGCTCTATAATATGAAGTGAAGCCGTTGCAAGTCGAAAGAAAAGGGCAGTATGTAAGAACGAGAAAAAGGGCGTACATTGTGCGCCTTGCGAGAGACAGCGACGACGTGCTTGGCGAGCATGGTGCCGGCCTCCTGGAAGAGCAACAGACAGAGCGGATCTCCCCGCTCGCAGCCGAGGGCCAGGTCCTTCGTGAACATCGCGAACTTGCACTTGTTGAAGTTCCAGTAGACGTGGGGCAGCATGCTCTGCTGTTCCGTCACGTCGAAGTACTGCTTCATCGCCGGCCAGACGTAGCTCGTCGGCTGGGGCGACCTCGTCAGGCCGTCCAGGTCGTCGAACACGTACTTGCACGCGCGGTGGGCCAGCCAGTAAGCTGAGACATTCAAGTTTAGCTTTGTGTTATTTCACTTGTGAAGGAAATTCTTCGAAATGTAGATAGATAGATGGAGAATATATTTACGTTTTATTATATGTTCATTGTTCGTATCGACTATTATGTTGCGTACTTAAATACTTAAACTTGTCTTTCAATGACTCTTTCAAGGTTATCGGCCATCGGATTTTATCACAGAAATATGTATTTGTAACATCGATGAAAATATGGTTGTAATTTATTTCACAGCAAGAGCTCTATCACATTTTTATCGACTGTTACGTAAAATTTATGTCATCTTGAGCACGTACGTCAAAAAGTATACAAAACAAAATTTAGGTAAAAGAACATATATTTTAAAACAGTAAGTATTACATGAAGAAATTTCGTTGTATGTGCTAAGCGTTCCTGTCTGTTGCATTGATCACAATAAGTATTATGTTATATGTTATACATATTTGTTTCTGATCGGTATCGTATTATCTCAGTTATTATTACTTCCGTTGTTAATGACTCAGTGAGTAATTTTATTATTTTTATCTGGCCGGAAAATGCAGTCCATTTTTTAATATATAATATTGAATTTCTAGTCTACAATTCGTACTATTCTTCAGTTTTGTGTCAACAATTCGTTAAACTAATGTAATATTTGCGAAGGGAATGCCAATAATATATTTGACGATACGAAATCATAATGCGGACTTGAAAAAAAATGATAGTAACCAAGGTGAACCGTGTCGATATATGTAGCTGCGGAGTATCGGATTACTACTAGGCTTTGTTGATTAGTCGTCATCTTTTCATACACTCGGACAAGCTTATAATAGAATTTATTTCACTTCAGTCCTATTGATTTGCTTGCCTATGCTTTTCAATCCCGTGATTGTTCAGGAAAAATTTATTTGCAAACCGATTTTGTAAAATTCAAATTACTGTCAGTCATATAGAGGTCTAAAAGTATTAGCGCTAAAAGTACTATTGGGCACTTTACTGCAGAGGATTGACAAAATAGGTGTTTGAAAATTTTAATCAAAACTGTCAATCGATTTACTGAAATTCGTATTATCGACAGAGATATAGAGATCAAAGAGCTCTGCTCACGCTCACGAAAATTGGTATTCACAGTTTTCAGTCGAGATCGGCTGAAATTATAGGACAATGTAGTTAAAAAAATGCTGAGTAAAAATTCTCCAAATGAGTGCGAGTCGATTGAAAGCATTGTTTTTGAATTACAATGATTAGAAAGTGGCTGGAAGCCAGATAGCCAATTATTTCTATATTATACCATTTAAAATGGTGTCACGGGGTTATATAAACTGCAGAATAAATCTTAAAAAGTGTTTTTTTCAAAATAAGGTTTTCTTTAAGTCGGGCATTTCGAATAGTTAAAATGATGTCCATAACTTCCGTCAATAAAAAATAATGCATTTTAAGGGGCTTTTGCTTTCCACTATATGAGAAGTATGTGAATAAAACTGGATAATTCCACTTTCCGTAAAAATTCATTTTATGTACTTCTTTCTTCGTAATATGTTAGGTATTCTCTATCTCACATTTATGGTGTTATTTTTAATTTAAACTTAAAATTCAGTTATTAAACAATCATCTAAAATACGTTATTCCATTTAAACTAACAGAAAAGGATTAAAGTTTTTCTTAGTTTTCTGAGAATTTACGAAAGTGGAATTATCCGGTTTTGTTCACATAAGTATTCCTGACTCGAATTATATATGATAAAATGTCACATCTGTTACGTTTTACAAGAAGTTTAAAACTAATTTTGTCTCATCTTTTTGATTTCTTATCTTACAAAGACATTTATACGTTTAGAAAAAAAGAATTAAAAAATTATTGTTTATAATAACCAAATCATGAAAACGACAGCTAACACTGATTTTCCTAAAAATCCACCTTACGCAACAAATCTGTTCTTCAAAGCATCAAAGAAGACCCCAAAAATTCCATACAAGACACTAACAATCACACTCCGTATAAAAAAAAAGTAAAATACTGACCACTGCCCTCGTCGCCCAGCATGTATCCCCATCCACCGCAACCGTACGTCTTTCCATCTGGATTAAGCAGTAGGGCGTTGCTGCCCGTGCCGGAGATGAGTACGATGCCGCCGTTCGACAGTCCCGTCTTGACGCTGCCGAGGGTGTCCGAGCCGACGGTGTACTCGCGCGAGGCCTGCGGGTACAGCCGGTGCAGGGTCTCGGCCAGCTGTAGGTTGCTCTTCTCCTCCTCGCAGCCGCTCAAGTTCAGACCCTGAAATCCCAGACGATCACTTTTACTCGTCCTTTGTACAAGTGTACGCGGGACGGAACCCGATGCGGGTCATGAATTTTTTCAGGGTGATGTTGGCCGAATGTCGACGCAAGGATGCGGTTCTTGTTTGCGTTACGAATGGCTCTGAGGCGAAGGGCAAAGTTCGTCTAATTTACATGGATGGAAAGGTTTTATTTAGAAAATAAAGTTGATCAAAGGATTGTTAATTGATGACACTGAAGTTTTATAAATAGAAGAGATGCTAAAGTGATTAATAAGTTTTAGCATTTTAAAACGTTTGCTAAAAGTATTTTAATTTAAGTATATTCATAATCTATATCGTTAAGGAGATATGAAAGTGAACTAATAATCCCTACTTTACCGGCATCACATTTATATTTTCTTCTCTGCAATAAATAAATATTTCTGAAAAAACGCCATATTATCAGTTAAATTTTCATAAACTCATTATTAACTCCCGGAGAAATAGTACTTTTCGACACTGTTCTCGCTTCACTCGCTTTGCTCGTATGAAAAACGTCCCATGCGCTAAAAAATCAACATACCCAACAGTGTCGAACATTATTTTTTGATACAGTAGGTGTAAAATTGCAACTTTAAGAATTTATGAAATGGGTAAAGTGCAACTTTAAATACTGTGTCGAAAAATGCATTTGAAAATTTAATTATAGTTGTATATTTTCAAATACATTTTTCTCAGAGTTAATAATGAAAGTTTTTGAAAATTTAACTGAAGGTTCCTGGTAAGAATGCGAAGGGGATAGTATGGCGGTTTTAGAAATATTTATTTATTTCAGAGAGAAAAATATAAATGTGATGCCAGTTAGGTAGGGATTATTAGTTAACTTTCACATCTCCTTTTTTGGCTTCTAGTGTTCGTTCCTAATTGGTTGTCAGGTATTGAACATTGTATGCTTATTTATTTTTCGACGTTTTTTACTCAAAGAGATCAAGAGGCTGTGTGTTTTATTATTTATTATATTAACTATCTCAAAGGCATTGAATAATTGAATAATTCATCATACTTGTTTTTTAGTGAATTAATTATTTAATTGAGTTTCAAATAAATGCAGATTTAGTAGCATAAAGTTATAATATCTACCGGAAATGTAAAATTTGTACTAAATTTTGTACGACTACCTATTTTATATGTTATCTAATAATTTAAGTTCTCTAGTGTGAGAAAGAACATTTTATAATCTACAGACTAATGTATCTAATTATGTACTTATGAAAAATAATGTATAGCTAATTATATACTTATGAGACTAGCGATATTACGAGAGCATTGTATTAATATTTTCACAATTGAAGTATCAAAGATGGTGGATGATGATTATAGTCAATTAAGCTATAAAAAAAGACACGCATCGACGTGAACTTTGGAGACGTCGCGTGACAACCTTTTTTGCGTTTGACGCCACGTGCTGTGCTCGCCATATGTATATATATATTTTCACGAGCGCAAGGAGGAAATGATGATTTATGGCACTTTAATGGCACTTAGGAGGCATCGCAATCCCGCTAGAATTTTCTTCACCTAACAATTGCTTTGTTGCATAGTTTCTTTTTTTAGCATGCATCATGATTATTAACTTATAACTCCAATTTATTAGACTAAATGAAAAAAATTAATTCAATTATAAAGCAATACTTTTTCAAAGAGTATATTTAATTCAAATTAATTGATTAATTGTATTATAAACTGAGGTTTAATCGATATGTATATAGATTTTTTACTCCAATAACGATTAGCGAATTCTTTTTTTTTTCATTTATCTATCTCTTATTTTCAAATTTGATGTTAAGATTATCATCGTAATAAATCAAGTATCGTGGCAATTATAAAGTAGTTTTCTGAAACAGCGTTTAAGTGAATAATTAAAATAAAATTAGCAGCGAGTTTCCCCATCAAAGCATCCTTATAAAATATACGACAGTAATCAGTATGCTCCTGGCGCTTATACAATACCAAAACTTGTCTGATAAAGCAGAATAATAAAAAGAAAAATTTCTTATCGTACACGTGCTTCTAGAACGCAATGTAGCAAGTATGCGACAAAGCACGAAGAGAAATACCGTTTATTTCCTGAAGTTTACGAATATCGATTTTGGAAAGTGGAATCCTTCGCTGCACAATCGCAAAGCACTTTAATCAGAGCTTTGATTGAAAGTGCACTGCTCTGGGAATTTTACAGATAGAAAAGATGGATGATTACGCTGTTTCCA
This sequence comes from Gastracanthus pulcherrimus, assembly GCA_949152435.1. NCBI lineage: Eukaryota > Metazoa > Arthropoda > Insecta > Hymenoptera > Pteromalidae > Gastracanthus > Gastracanthus pulcherrimus. The sequence goes on along the minus strand of OX424572.1, from coordinate 214,723,373 downwards.
TCAGCATAATAAATTGCGTTGTACAGGTACTATGTGCACACTTAAATGAAAATTATGACTGCTTCACAAGGACGATCGAATAAATGAATGTTTTCTTGTGAATGCACTCGAGAAAAATTAGCTTTCTTCCGGTTGAAAATAGAAAGAAAATTTTGACTTTCTAGATAATTGAAAATCGAAGAAATAAAAGCATCTATTAAAGCGTATATGTAGTAGATCAATAATAATTGAAATACGTTTCAAACACTTTAAATGATTTGAACAATGCAACAGCTATCAGTGATGAAAGAATTTGCGATTGATTCATCACTTCAAGTGAAAGTGCCATTTAAGTCATTTAAGGTGATTCTTGCACGTATGAACGTATTGTTATGCATCTCTCAGAATTCATCCTGTTTTATTGTATAAACTTTTGTGCAGCACGTTATTAAACGTATGAGAGCTATCTGCAAATTATACACAAATTGGATTTTGATAATATCCTACAATGTTTCTGACGCTAATAAATTTGGAACTTAGCCTACATTTTCATCGCAATGTAACATCTCCGAGAACAAGTATTAAAAGAAGATCATATAATATATAGCTGACGACGTCATGCCGCTTAATTAGTCCTTTTACGAATCATTGTGTTTGAAACGAATAATATAGTACATGTAAGGTTTCTAGTTTTTTAATTCCAAATTACAAAATAGTAATAAACGAATTATCACGGTAACTTATCAAAGTGGTTCTTCCACGAGAATCTATCTTGAATATAAAAATGTATACAATTATTTGTTTTTACATATTGCAACATGAGAAACGCTATAAAATGAAAGAATAGTACTTGAAGTGACAACATTTTTTTCTTGGAACTTTTGATATTGCAATATTAGATATCGCGTCAGCTAGAGAATAATTTGACACAAAGATCCGAATCTTTTTTACTTTTCATCCGATATTAATTTGACAAGTCTGATTTTGTTCCTTGAAAGATTTCAAGGGGACTTACCGATATAAAAATTGATGAAAATCCAAAAACCTGCAAAGTAACAGCAAATGTTTTTTACTTATTCACGTACGAATTTACAAAAACACGAGTACGGACTCATAAACATTTGGCCGTAAGTTTTCAGGTTTTTTGATCTTTATTAATTTCTATATCGGTAAGTCCCCATGAAATTATTCAATCAACAAAATTAAATCTTTCAAATTAAAATCTGATGAAAAATAAAATCGAAATTATCATATTTCTTTTTGTTACTTTAAGTACCCATTTTTATATTATAACGTTTCTTATATTGTAATATGTAAACAAATAATTCTATACATTATTATAATTAAGATTGATTCTCGCGAAAGAATCATCTTAATATTAATCTAGTAATAACATTTAAGTCAACTTCTGATAACGACAGAAACGTCAATACTACTTCATACTCACAACAATATCGTAGGGAACTGTTTCCGGAATGCCGAGGTCCGCCTTAGACCTGACGATCATATCGTTGATCCTGGTCGCCGTTTCCTCCATGCCCAATGTCTGCAACAAAGCCATTCATTCTCATAACATAAGAATCCATCGTGGTACAGAAAAATAGCCCTACTGCGTTTCGCGCTTGGCTTAATAATAAAAGAGAAAAAAAGCGACGAAGGCTGCTTCGTCGCGCGCTCGCGTCGTCATTATATTGATTGGATAGATCTGACCGCATCGACTCCAATTGTACGCGGGGGCAATTGCGTAAGCGGCTTGCGCGCCGCGCGACTGACAGGGAAAGAGACACTGCGAGAGAGAAAGAGAGGGAACCGGCACATACACACACACACACACACACACACACACACACACACACACACACACACACACACACGCATGTGATGAAGTGCAGTTAACGCTTGTACGTAGCCGTAATGGTGCAGATTCTCGGTCCCTCTGCGGTGTCCGCGTCTGCGTCTCGCTCTCTATATTTATCAGGCGCTTTGAAATTAATGACGACGAAGCGCGCTGTGGTGCGCGACGAGGCTGCCCTCGAATACCAATCGTGTCCCTTTTCACGCGCGAATTTCCGCGTCGCGCGAGACAATGGCCAGGCAGTAGAGCATCGGGACAAGCATCGCGCGGCTCGCGCAATGATTCTTATCAATTTACTGATTTGGGATGAAAGTTGACCACTTATCGGCACACCGCGCATACTTTATCGGTCTTTTTTTATTTTTATTTCTATTTTTAATTTCTCCATCTCGTGTTATATACTGTTTCCCAGAATCGTACAATCCAAAAAAGAAGACTTTCTACGTGATCTTAACTTCAAATCCTTGCAAGTAGTTTTTCATAAAAGTGAAAAATAAAAAATCAACACATTAATGCCGTGTGCGTCATAATATAGACACATGTTTTTTTTGTTTTTCTAAATTTTCTGAGCGTTAAACTTGAAATTCTTTAAATTAAACAAATGAATCTATAACGTACCTCCGTATCTAGTCTACGGCACTTTTCTGATGTTTTAAACTTTTTAAGGGTCTCAGTATTACCGAACAAGAAAGCAAACAAGTCGTTCTCTTATCAGTTCTAGGCATAGTCTTAACGTATTTATACATTTTTGAAAAACAAAGTATACAAAGTGAACATTTAACATTTTAATTTCAAAAAGAGGTCTGCAGTATTTTTAAAATAATGCAGCTTCCAAAATATTTAAGTTTAAACATTTGTTTGCGGGGTCAATTTGACGTAATTGTAGAGAGATGTGCAAACTAAGGGTTGAATATGGAAGTAAGTTTGCAGCACAGAGATACAACTATAAACGAGATGACAGCGTATAATTAAGAACGGAAATCTTTGTTAAATAAAATACACATTTACGTAACTTTGTCTAAATAGTAACATACATGCTCGAGCTAGATGGGCAAGTCTTTTTTAATAACCATTCGGTATTCAAAACTGTGGCGCAATAAACGTATGATTTCTGATTATCTGACTCCTTTAAATAGAGGCAATAAACTTGACTACATGATTTCTCTAATCGTGACGGCGTCCCCTTGTAAAGGATACCCATTAAGTGCAAAGCTATTTGCGGCAACAAAAGAAAGTAATGAATTATTTTTGAAGAATTTATTTTTGAGCCTCCTTTTCAGTTTATTTTCTTTTACTAGATCTAATAAAATAGTTCGTAATGACCAATAAATCTTTTTGCATAAGAAAATAAGTTACTATTCTTCTTAATTTATCCTGAAATATTAGTAATGGACTATTATTTATCCGTTTGAACAACTTAATCGATATTTAATATTTGAAAAATGCTGAAATCCATTATTCAATCATGAATGATTTAACGGTTTGAATAATATAATGCGCATTTTGAATGACATATAGTTAAAAAAATGGTTAACAAAGTAGGAAAATCAGTAAATTTTTCTCTTGCTTGTACGCTTATGCAGTTAAGATCGAATGATGTCGCAGTTGCGGTCGCTCGTTAACTCATCAATGAACGTGTTTCATGTTGCGCTTTAAAAATTATGTACGATATTTTACCCAGTGATTCGTATGAGGACCTCTAACTTCAGACAATTTTTTGCCCCTTCCATCTACCACGAACATCGTCGAATGCGTACCTCCTCTGAAACAATTAAACAATCACTTTATTCAACGATAATATTGTTTGAATTATAGTTTATTGAATTTATAACATTATTAAATCAATATTTTAAAGCATTTTTAATATATAAATTGCTAATCTAAATATATTTTGAAAATCATTTTTTCTGAGTTCGAGTAAATTTTGTTGTTTGTATAATTACTATTGTTAACAACATTTTTCTGATTAGGCTACTCTTCTGTTATAAACAGAATATTGAATCTTTAAAACTGAAGAATGAATTCTTCAATAAAGATAAGAATTGTTAAACTAACATCCGAAAGCATGTAAATCAGTTCCTGATTCAAATATACCTATATTTAAAACAGGAGTTATAAAATAATCGATATAGCTGATACCCGCTTCGATAAGAAATGTGTGTATGATGCCAACAATAAAGTATTTACATAGATAACAAAAATGCATTTTTAAATGATTAAGGGGGAACTCCACTGGTTTTTAAAAAATCTCTCCCTTTCGTCCAATAATATTAAAAATTCAGTAACTTTTTTTGTCATGATTGAAGAAGGTTGTAACAAAACTTTGAGAATTTTTCACTAAAATTTTTTACTAGTTATTGGAGAAAATACATATTTTTGTAATTAAAACAAGGGTTTTTAGAATAGTTCCTTACGCATACGAATTTAACGAACTCTATTTTAAAAAATTCTAGGATATTTTTCAACTTAAAATGAACAAAAGTTAATTTATTTGAAATTGTTTAAACTCAATTAATGGTCTAAAATAAATGAAACGTTTTTTGAACTTAAAAAAACATAGGAAATTGCATGTCTCAACACTTTCAATGGATGAATAAAACATTTACCATCAAAATACCTAAAAACAAAATATTAACTGCTTTTCACAATACTTCAATCGATATTTTCTGGAAGATTGAAAAAAATCCATGGTCATGGGTTGCGCAAATAACTTTTTGATGGTAGAAAAGTAAGTTTAGAGAAAAGTGTGTTTAAAGTTTTAATTTTGCATGCTATCCAATGTTAATTGTTCCACTCAACTGGCTATAACTTTGGTATAACAAAGAGTTTTGACATCCAGAAGGTCTCAAAATGTTCATAAAACTATAAACATAAAAAATATGTAATAAAAAAATTTCGATATTTTGGTAAAAAATCAGTGGAGTTCCCCCATACAAAAAGAAACACTTTTATTAGGATTAGAACTCTTCTCTAGCGGTGAGTTTCGTAAGCTGTCAGAGAAGGCTCCTTTTCTACATAGAGTATATATATATATATATAGAGCGATAGACATGCGCCAAATGGCTAATATTTGAAGTTGCGAGAGAAGGCTACTTCAATTGTTTTTACATGACTAGTATATCCAAATACATTTGCAGTTTCGATCCCAATAGCGTTCTTATTGCTACAAGTTTCCTTATGAATTAATTATGAAGATTATAAAGAAAGAAAATATAGTTATTACTTGCACTACATATTTTTCAATTAATATGTAGTTAGTTTGTCTAAATAATTTCTAATAATGTATTTACGATAATTAGACATTATACAATTAAATTAATATAATATTGATGAAATATTTTAAACTATTATAATACTTTTAAATTCCTTAACTGAGTGTACGCTATTCTTTATTCCTTTATTAAACGAGGTTAAAGACCTTCTAGTATCATCATACAATTTATGTTCCAATAACATTCGACGCAATCGTGAGTGTAACTTATCGAATGGTTTAACAACTTGATATGTTATGTATTATTTTTTTTATAGATCCAAATATCATGTAGTTCAAGGGGCAAATCCGATTTTAAGCTAAATTTAATGATGTTCTTAATACTTATACCTAAATCATTGCACGACTTATTTTTTCAGCACATAATAACTTATAATGGATTTCGTTAAATTAGTCAAGTACTTTTAATTGACAAGTGAAAGAATAAAGTATGATAATTGAAAATGATTATTACTTCTCAAGATGAGCCAAATCTATAGAGGTGACTCATTTGATTGTATTATAGAATTTTTTATTAATTACTCTTAATAACACTTATATTAGATAAAACAAAATATATTTACAGTTTATTGTATAATTAAAAACTGTGCTAAATAGTATATTATGACACTGTTGTGGGAGATGGTTTTCTACCTTGCTCGAGGGTTTTCTCACTCGCTTCGCTCGTGCGAAAACCCTCGAGCAAGGTAGAAAAACACCTCCCACGACAGTCTCATACGATATTTTATAGCACAACAACCTCAAAATCGACAATAAAGTTGGCATTTTGAGGTTAGTATGCTATAATAGTAAATATTATATTGAATTTTAAACGTTAATCTACCTATTTATAATAAGAAATAATATTTATAAGTCATAAGAAATACCAATCTTATTTTCTTCTTTAACTCCAATAAAATGTTCTCCGTATGATGTGAGTTCAATAGTTGATATTGAATATCATACGATCGGATTACTACAGATTTTTAGCGGAAAATTCGGAGTTAATAATAATAAGTATTAGTACTTTATCCACCGAAAGATCTGAGCTTATCGCGAATTTCAGACGGAATTACATAGCGCGTCTACTTATACCGGTCCAAGAGATAAGCGATTCGCCTGACTTCTCGACGAGATTAAATCGTCTGTCTACTCGATTATGGTAGATTAAGAACTATCGGACGACGTGTGCGATATAGCACACAGGGGAACACTAGTCTTATTGCCAATTACACTGCCATTGAAATAGTTCGTTCACGTGCCTGAGCGGTTCGCTTTGAACTGTGCGCGTTGAATTATTACATATAAGACATTTTTATTTTTAATTTTGTTTAAGTTGTGACAAAGTAATCATAGCAAAATAAAAAAAAGTTTGAAAAAAATCGAAAATATTCAGATAAGCATTGATATTAATTCTTGTATCCTTGTTCTCTAATTGCATATACAGTATAACGTGATACATTACTATTTAAAGGTGCAAGCTAATATTAAACCGATTAAAGAAAATTAATATATATAATAACAACATTTTCTTTTTTTTATCCAGACAATTAAAATTCTTTTTAATTACAATTTTAAGATAGTGCTTCAAGAGGTGCCAGAACTACGTCTCTTTTAGTTTGTTCATAAGCAACTTAAAAATGCGTAAGCTACTTATTTTTTAAAGAATCCTCTCTTGAAGATTTCCTGAAAATACTTTGAAAAATTCAAGTCAATTTGTTAACAATTGCTGCTAAAATCATCTCTCGTATGAACCTTTGCTTTTATTTCCAAGTTTTAGATCTTTATGGACAAATTTAAGGGGATAAATAGTTGTATCATATAAAAACTATCTTATATAGAATTGTAGTTGTTAAGGGATGCTAATCCTATGCGTCACTTACCATTATGAGAATCAATTTTTTAATTTCATTTTCAATTTTAAGTAAATAAGGGAAGATTGTGTACCCAGTACCAGTATTAACACCCATAGCTATTTATTTATTTTATTTATTTATTTATTTATTATTTGGTCTGTAACTTTTGATTAAAGCAACAAAAATTAGTTTTCTGAAAAAGGAATTATTCTTTAAAGGGCCCTTTTTAACAAAAGAAAATTGGCTAAATACAAATATGATTGGCAAAATTATTGATTTATGAAAATGCAAAAGTGACGATTTAATTTATTTATTTACAAGTGGTAGCTTGCTTAAGTACAATGGCCTAATTATTATAAACATATTAAGTAATGCAATAATAATGAAAAATATATAAATGACTTCGACGTCGTATTTAAAGTATAATATTGTAAGATGATCTGTTGCAACGCCGTTACCCTAAGCGGGTCCTGGGCGTAGTCGTCCAGAGCGGACGGGTGGGTGCCTATCACCACTATACAGCGCGTCCTCAGGTTGCGGATAGAGGAACGACCCCTGAGAAAGAGGTTAGCTGCGAATAAAGCGAATAAGCAGTCGCGGACAGCCGATAGGCCCAGGCGTGGGTGTGATGAGCCCGCACTGGCGAACGCATTCATCTAGAAACACTACGCAAGCACCGCAACAACTACAAACACTATACAAAATCTTCTATCTTACTTTCTTCTTCTACCTTACTCTGTAATCTATCTCTTTTACCACACATTTCAAACAAAAAATGGGCCAAAAATCCTGCTGTCGTGGAGGATGCGGGAGCGATGACAACTGCCCTGAGAGGGGATGTGTAGAATGATTCGCCACCTGGTTTTACATGGCAACGAAGCCAGCGAAGGCGCGCTGCCTTGCAGGGGGGCGTTAGGATATGAGAATGAAACCGAGTGTGTCTGACGACGAGTTGACTGTGTCCTCGCCAAAGTCAGAAAGCTCTCATACTTAGTTCTAGGGAGGTATGAGGGTTATCACCCCTAGACGGATGGACTCACCTGCGATCGGAACAGGATCCAAAACGCGCGGGTTTAACTTACTATCATGGCTCAAAGAAAACAAAACCAAACCAAAACGAAAAGAAACTTGAGGGTGGGAACCTGGAATGTACGCAGTCTACACAGAGCAGGCGCGTTCCGGGAAATCATAAATGAAACTGAGAGGTACAATTTAGATTTGGTAGCAATACAAGAAACCCGATGGAAAGATAACGCGATGCTAGGATCCGGTAACTTCACCTTTTTATATGGGGGCGCGAGCGGGCATTCTCTAGGCACCGGATTTCTTGTTAACAAAAGCATCATACATTCCGTTAAAAGTTGCAATTTCGTGAATGACCGACTCTCGTATATCATCATCGACGGAGCGTGGTATAATTACGTGGTTATTAACGTCCACTGTCCCACGGAGGACAAAGAGGAACAAGTCAAAAATCTTTATTATGAAACTTTAGAGCAATTAATCGACCAATTCGCGTCTTACGACACCAAAATAGTAGTGGGGGATTTCAATGCTAAAATAGGGAGAGAGGAAATGTTTAGGCCCACCATAGGCAAAGAAAGTCTGCACGAAACCAGCAATGATAACGGTATTATGGTCATAAATTTCGCAGCCGCAAAAGATCTTATAGTCAAGACCACGTGCTTCAAGCACAAGGATATACACAAGGCAACGTGGACATCGCCGGATGGGGCCACGCACAATCAAATCGATCATTTTCTTATTGATAAGAGGCGCCACACGAATGTACTCGACGTAAGGACCTATAGGGGGGCGGATTGCGACTCAGATCATTATCTCGTAGTGGCCAAATTAAGAGCCAGATTAGTAGCCGGTCAAAATAGTAAGCGAGCGAACAAAGTAGAAACCTTTGATATTGGAAAACTACGAAGCGGGATAGAGCGAATCAAGTACCAAGTAGAAGTTAGCAACCGATTTCAGGCGCTCGAGGAAACGGATGAACAGACGGGAGTAGATGACGATCCGAACAGGTTGTGGGGGGCTATCGAAAAAACTATAAAAGGGGCCGCGAATAAAGTACTGGGTAAGAAAAAAAGGCCGAAGAGCAAACCATGGTTTGACGAAGAGTGCGAACTCTGGTTTGAAAGGCGCAAGAAGGCTAAATTAGATAGTGTACACAATGAAAGCGATAGGGCCGTAGAAGAATACCATGAAATAAGAAAGCAAGTACGTGTGATTTACAGAAACAAGAAGCGCGAGTATCAGAAAAATGAAATTAGAAAAATAGAAACTAATAGTAGGGAAAATAACCCGCGCGAGATGTACAAAGGAATAAACGCTATTAGGAAGGGTTTTCAGAGTAGATCGCAGTTAATGAAGGATAAGGACGGGAACCTCGTGACAAGCGAAAATGAACTATTGAAATTATGGAAAGATTATTTCGATAAGTTATTAAACGTGCATGAAAACTCCGAGGAAATGGGAGACGAAATCCACACTGCTGAACTCCATATGGACGAAACGACCTACAAAGAAGTAGAGGCCGCGATCAAAAAGCTAAAAAACAATAAGGCCGCAGGAAACGATTCTATACCAGCTGAACTACTTAAATATGGAGGCACCGCGCTTACATCTAAAATTTTTTATCTAGTATGTGCTATTTGGAGAAATGAAACAATACCAGAAAATTGGAAAGAATCCATCATCATACCGATCTTCAAAACGGGAGATAAAACAGACTGCAATAACTACCGGGGAATCTCACTTTTAGCTACCTGCTACAAAGTTCTGTCAAACGTAATACAGGCCAGACTCACACCATTCGCGGAAGATATAATAGGAGATTATCAGTGTGGATTCCGGCGCAACAGGTCAACGAGCGATCAAATGTTTACCATAAGACAATTATTAGAGAAAAAGTGGGAATATTGCGAAACTATACACCAGCTATTTGTGGACTTTAAGAAAGCGTACGACTCTGTCAAACGAAGCAAAATGTATGAAATCCTAGTGCTCCTTGGCGTACCAAAAAAACTCGTAAAATTAATTCAAATATGTCTGAACGGAAGCACTGGAAAGGTCCGAGTAGGCGGTAATGTATCCGAATCGTTCATGATACGCGACGGTTTGAAGCAAGGTGACGGGCTTTCAACGGTACTCTTTAACCTGACGCTAGAGCATGTTGTTAGAAAAATGCAGGCTAGCGAGCTAGGCGCAACACTCAACGGAACAACGCAAATTTTAGGCTATGCGGATGACTTGGATATAGTGGGAGATAATGGTGAAACGGTGGCGAGAAATGCGGAAATCCTTATAAATGCGGCTAAAAACACGGGGTTAGAAGTGAGCGAATCGAAAACGAAATATATGATCATGGAGAAACTGGGCATTCGCGAAGCAGAGGGGGATCTCAGAGTCGGAAATTTCACTTTTGAAAAGGTTAGCGAATTCAGATATTTAGGTACAACTATAAATGATCGAAACGAAATTAAAGCCGAGATTAATAAGAGACTTCATTCGGGTAATGCCTGCTTCTACGCTGTGAACAGATTACTTAAGTCAAAGCTACTGTCGAAAAATGTCAAAATAAGGATATATAGGACTATAATAATGCCGGTAATCTTGTATGGGTGCGAAACCTGGGCGCTCACTAAAGCGGAAGAAAATCGTTTTAGGGTATTTGAAAATAAGGTTCTGCGGAAAATATACGGGCCAAAGAAAGATGAGGAAACTGGGGAGTGGAGGAAACTGCACAATGACGAGCTACATAATTTGTACGCGTCACCAAATATTAACAGAATAATAAAATCACGGAGACTAAGATGGGCAGGGCACGTGGCAAGAATGGGCGATGATCGTACAGCAGCGCGCATAATGAAAGGAAAACCGAAAGCAACTCGGCCTCTTGGTAGACCTAGACGCAGATGGGAGGATAACGTAAAATCAGACATAACTGAAATTGGGCGGGAAGGCGCGAAATGGATGGGGTTGGCACAAAATAGGGAAACATGGAAGGCTTGCGTAGATGAGGCGATGAACTTTCGAGTTCGAAATGCCATTTAAAAAAAAAAAAAAATTGTAAGATGATATGAGAAAATTAAATTGAATGGACAGATGATTTTTAAATTTGTATGGCTAACTCTGAAAAAAGAATAGGTGGAGTACAAATTTATAAATTGACGATCTTAAGCTTCCGAAAATAACTTTTGACTCGCTAAAAATTGACTAATCTGTTATTTGCACGATAACTTTAGCAGATGTAAAAATCCCAATCATATATAATGTTCCAGGTAGATATTTTTTTGTAATTGAAAATTAAATTATAAACGTGGTTTGCTGTATTTACCAACAATACGGAGAGTTTAGTATCACCTGAACAAAATTTTTATTAAACATCGCACCTCCAGAAGAAGATAATGATAACTCAAGAATTCTTCAACTTAATTTATGTACACAAAATAGTAATTTTCGTTAAATAAAGAGGTTGAAAAACTACAATATAAATTTAATATAAAAATTAAGTAAAAAAAATGTTATTTTATGAAATATTTACTTTGCATACTTATAATGTTACAAACATAGAATTTTAAGTGTGTTACTCTTCATCTTCTGAAGTTAACACTGATTTATGTTCAAATAACATAAAAATGAATCAATTTACACTATATGGAGTAGAAGGAAAATAAATTGTTAAAATAGATTTTTCACGTTTTGTCAACAGAATTTTTTCATTTATTTCTTATTATTGTAATAGCACAATACACCACTCACCCTTCAATCCCTCCAATCCTGAGATCCTCCAGATTTTTGTCGAAGCACTCCGTGGAGACGGTCGCCTGGCCGTTCGTTCTCTCCATTCCAAAGGATTTCTGCTCCTCTCTCAGGGTTAAAATCCGAATTTCATGGATCTGCACAGATATCGCAAACAGAAACCAAAGATTACAATACTTTCACTGCCTCGCATAGCCGCACAGACACAATAATAAAGCGCGAGCGCGCTAGCCTACGCCGCGACGGTGAAAAGAATCGTTGACCGTGTGTGCGCGGGTGAATGACATCGGCGAGGTGTCTATAAAATGCTGCAGAGGCACACTATTACAACCGCGCGCGGCTTGTGATACAAATTTCAGGGACAGCCGGTTGCACGCGCGCGCGCGCCTAATGGAAAAATGATTCAGGATTTGCTCGAAATATTAAAACGCCGCTCGCGCCCTCACTTTTCAAATTCGCGATTCGTAATTGTCATTGAGATTGAGATTCAGGTCCTCAGACGTGCGCGAAAATCGAGATTCTACCGAGGTAAACAATGCCGTCGGAAGTGTGTGTATATATATATATATATGGAGACGCGCATATCGAAGGAGAGAATGAGAGTAAGATAGGAGCGGTGAATAGGTCTGTTGCGACAGTTTTCTGATGAAGCTGCTTCGAGCGTGAATTTGGAAATGCGATGAATAAATGAGGAGTTGCGCAACGATTTCAAAATTTCGTTACTTCATGCCTTGCACGCCGCTCCGTCGTGTTTGAGAGCCGCGACTGCTTATCTCCGCCCTGTCGCTGGGGGAGGGCGCGCGGAAAAGTCGAGGAACTATATCGAAAATGACGATAATAAAGACGGCCTGCAGAGAGATGTTGCGTAAATTATCAAACAGACATTTGTCGGAGTCGTGTGGATATCACCCCTTGCCTGCTCCAAATTCGAGAAAGTAAACAAAACGCGCTCGAAGCATTAGGGACGTAACCTTGCGCTACATGCCGCGAATTAAATGGGATAAAGTATTATTATGACGTTGTTTGATATGCAAATGGAATACTTGCATTACGATTATTTGATGATGCATTAGAGACAATGATGCTTATTGGAATTTATATGCGCTTTTCAACTATTTATTCAAAAGCGAAGAAGATAGCAGTACGCGAACTGCCATCGTGCCTAAATTTATTACATCGTGGAATTATGTGTAAGCAGACTGCTAAAAAGGGTAAAAAGATAAAATCATAATTATCATTTAATGTGTTTTGCAAAATATTTGTGCATAAAATAAATTTAAAAGCCAAACTTTACAGTGTATATGTATATCGCTATTATATACTGAAACAAAAACTAACACCTACAGGTGGTGTGTGCAACATTTTTGCAGTTTATTAACATTTCAATGCAGTGATTCCTGGTTATGAGTCTAACATTTGTCCTTATCACGATAACGATAAAATTGATTTATAGTCTTCAGTTTTAGGAAATCGTAATAGTAAAAATAAAATCTGAACATTATATTGAATAATTAATAATAATTGTAAAATTTCTCAATTTTAAGTAGCAAAAGACATATTTTAACAGCTCAAAAATAGAAAATGCACATTTCACAAAGTTTCACACAATATTAAAGATTCTCAGCTCTATTACTATTAATGAAATTCCATTGAATTCCGTTTTATACTCCAGCCAACTCAAGGTGCATAAAATCTCCAAATTAAACTCCAGCAACAATGAATGTATCTATGCCAGCGCTACTCCAAAAACTGTATAAAACATAAAATCCAAACCTTCGGAGCGCATTAATTTGCATAAAGTAAACATCAGCGCTCTTCGAATATATTACAATCTCCGAAGACCACAAAACCGGCCTGCGCGTAAATTCCAACAGAAAAAGTGAGTAGCGGAAGGGCCAGCGTTATAGACGCATCATCGGCCACTTCCGACACACAGCCACCAAGCTGTTACATACACCGCGGCTAACTCGTCTCCGGATAATGCATGTACACATGTAATACACACACTTGCGTCCGCGTTCACCTGTGTCACGCATCACGCCAATAGAAAGGAGCGAGAGGGAAAGGAGCGAATGGTGATTTATGTATCCGTGCATATGTACGATGGCTCGTAAAGAATGAAAAAAAGGCCCGTAACAAAGTTAGAAAGCCGAGCGATAGCGAGGTTCCGAACATACGTTCGATTCGAGGACGCGGAAGCTCGCGAGAGCCGCGTATTTTACTCTCGTTCTGTTTGTTTTGTAAATATCGGTGAAAAGTTGGCTGCAAACGCGAGCATTTTGCAAGGCGACAATCGCTCGTCGAGCGTCTCTTCCAATATTTCGGAGCAACAAAATAATGTAAACACACAATCAGTCCACGTACCGCTGCGAATCGTCGTGATGCAGGATTTGGACGGAGCGTCGACGGGGGGGTGGTTCGTGTGTGTCAACCGTCTGCAGCTGTTGCGGAAAGTGCGTCTCGCGCGCACACGGCGATGCGTCAACACTCCCAGATATTTGGAACACACTGTGTATATCCTCCGACAGCGAGCGATGGACAGGTTATAGCGTTGTACGCCAAAAAAGAGAGAGAGGCAGCTCTCGTCGCCGCGACAACAGAGTAACACACGTGTCGCTGCTGTTCCCAACTTGTACCGCGCGATGCGAGTCGACGAGGACGACGACTTTCCCGTGCGAGGCTCACTTGTTCACTGAGTTCACTACCAGGCGGCAGTAGTACGGTCCATGTCAATCGCGGCGGCGCATGTACGCGACTTCTCCCTCTCTTTTAACCAGTGCACGAGCCTCCGACCGCGACTCAAGTGCGAGGTTACCATTACAATTACATGGGGGGAGGGGGGGTATAGTAGGACTGGGGTAGGCTCGTCGATCGCGTGTCTCCCACTCCTATGCGTGTTCGCTGCTTTCAGCTTCGGCGGATGAGAGATGAAAAGATGAGAGAGCGGAAAGTGTTGGCTTGTGTATGTACACGACGGCGCGATGACTGGCTGTGTAGATTTTCGGAGTGAGGATTTTGTCAGTATGTAGGTAAGACGCGAGGCGTGCGAGTATTTGGATATCTCGTCGGGCGGCGCACGAGTTGCCGAGTGGAGCTTCCGTGCAGGTTATCTCTGCGCGTGCGTGCGGCACGGTTGAAGGACGGAGCTGGAGCATCGACGTGGGATGCGATAGTACATATAGTTGATTCTACATGGGGGAGTCGTGATGCGCGGAGCCTTGAAATCGTGGCTTTTTGGATTGGTTGGAGGAAGAGCGATATGGCCGAAACCGGAAACCGATTTTACGGCGGACTCGACGTTCAAATTCCACTCCTTATAACCCTACTTACCTTTTCCTTTTTCCCTTATAATCTACAAATAAAAACATCAACAGACGACTGAAGGGTCAATTAATTAAATGATACAATAATCAGACAGTGCCGAACTACTCGGTCTAGAGAATGTAGGCAAAACTCCCTTCTCAAACTATCAAGAAGAGACATCTAGCGGGCATTACTCGAAATCGATAAGAAATATTCCACCCGGTAATGGCGAAACGGAGGTTCACTCCATAGCCAAAGAAGAAGCAGAAGAAGGAAATCGACGTAGAATTAGGTTATTTTACTTCGAAGAAAGGATGACGAACGCTGGATGAAAAGTACCGGAAAATATAAATAAATTGCGAAAGTTGTGGAAATTTAATGTTATTGAACTTTCAAAACATTTGTTCTCAATCCATATTTTCTTCCAGCGTTCGACATCTTTTGCTCCAAGTAAAATAACCTAATTCGACGTTGCACTGTGTTGTTTTATTTGAAACTCGCGTCTCCCTCTCTGATTTTTTAAGTTACCGGTCGCTGGAAAGCCGTGCTGCTAGCGACATTTTGTTGATCCAGATCAAAGACTGGTTACACGTGGTTGATGGGTTGATCGGTAAAGGAGGATTCCCACGGATTTATAATATTTTATATCCATGTGCGCGGTAGTTTGAGAAAAACGTGATGAAAATGCAAGAAACAAAGAGTAGATAGTCCCGAGTGTCTAAGGAGATGTAAAAGTGTAATTAATAAAAATCCCTAACTTACCGACAATACATTTATATTTTTTTCTCTGCAATAAATAAATATTTCTAAAAAATGCAATACTATGCCCTCTGTATTCTTACCAGGAACCTCTAGTTAAATTTTCAAAAGCTTTCATTATTAACTCTCGGAGAAAAATGCATTTGAAAATATTCAGCTATAGTTAAATTTTTAAACGCATTTTTCTCCGAGAGTTAATAATGAAAGCTGTTGAAAATTTAACTAGAGGTTCTTAGTAAGAATACAGAGGGCATAGTATGGCGTTTTTTAAAAATATTTATTTATGCAAAAAATATAAATGTGATGCCGGTAAGGTTGGGATATTTAAAACACATTCACATAGTCTTACATATTAGCACATCGACAGAAAAATTATATTTTTTCGTTCTAAAACATTTAAAAAATGTTAAGGAACACCTACGGGATCAGGATACTTTATACTATATCAAACATGGAAAAAATTCTTAATAATGTTCATCGATTGACAAACTTTTTTGCAGCGAAACTACTATTACGAAATTATTGATTAAAAATGATCATTATTGAGGTGTAAATAACTCGGCTTCTAAATATTTTATTAAAAAATTTACTTCATAGAAGAGCATAAAATTATGCGACAAAAGCTTTAATTTTATATACCTAAGAAGGTAAACTCGACGTGGAAAACATCTAATACGAACAATTTGAATTTTCTTGTAATCCTCCAATGAAGTAAGGTGATGCTAAAGCCACCTGTCACCGACAAATACGAGGAACCACTTTTCTCATTTAATTTTCAATTTTTAGCAAATATCTTTATGAAACGTTATTGTTCTAATCAAAAACAACAAGTTTCCAGAGAGATATTTTCTCAAAATTGAAAATTGAATGAAATAAGTGGTTCTCCGTATTTGACGGTGACAGGGGGTTTAGCATCACCTTGTGCTCGACCTACTTAACTCAATAAAATCCGATAATAATGTAGTAGGTAAAAAAAAATCAAATCGTTCGAATCAGATGTTTTCCACGTCGAGTGTACATTGTATGCGTGATATCAATATGTATAAAATAATCTGTATTTCCAGGATCCCGATATTCGAGATGGGAAAAAAGTTCCTGGATGGGACGGGTTTCCCGATTATTCGGGATCTCTGACCGCGAGACAAGCTAGTTTATTTTTTCATATTTTTAGTACGTTTCTAAAAAATTTTGTTTTGAATTTTGTTTTAATTAAATTTTTGAAACTATTCAATCAATTTACATTTATGTATATAGGTCACATAACATTTTTATATGTAAGGTACATGTTCACGCATACAATCTCCTAAGCTTTGTTTCGTTTAAAAGCATTAATTGTATCAAACTTTATTAACGATCAAAAATATTACGAAGAGTTCTACTGCTCGGCTAATAAGAAATAATATAATAAAAGTACTAATTAATGTCTGAAATATCAAAGAAGAAACGCGTAATAAACACGTAATAGTGAAAATAAACGTATGTTCATCTTGACGGACTGATACTCCTGATTTGAGTTTTTGGTATTAGTAAATAGATCAGTATAATAGTCGATTTGCCGCTATTCCAGCTTCATCTTCCCGCATTAAAAATGATTTGCTAGGGAATAACCAGAACGAAAAAGAACGTCATCACATCAAGTGAAGCCAGTCTTCATCCTTCGGTCGGTGTGAGAAGACGGACTATCCGACAGCAGTCAAAACTCAGTCCAATATACATTATCTTTCGTAATCTCTACGCATTTTGTGGTTGAATAATGTTATAATAATACATATACGTAAGAAAAGATTAAGACAATGTCAGCGTTTTGGAAAATAATTTCGATAGCAGTGTGTCTCACTCTAGAACCAATTCAGGCACACAGTCCACTAACAGACTTAGATGAGTCGCGAGTGTGCGGGCCCGAAAAGTGTTATTACGGAGATTGCGTTAATGGAAATTGCTTGTGTCGTGAGGGCTGGCAAGGTTCTCAATGTCAGCATTGTGCAGGCAAAATTAGGTAAGAAATCCGAGTGAGATCCTTTTATTATTTTATATTATCTACACATGTAACTGCTAGAGTCCAACAGAGGTATTTTATTTATAAGTTCAATAAAATAAACTTTTAAATTCAATTTAAAATTTACTTCGCTTCCCGCAGTCTATGAATCTGCCTGTGCTGACTGACTTACTTAATGACAATCATATAACCATAACGCGGAGATATAACGTATATATTCATATCACGGGGGATATAACATATATACACATAACACGGGGGATATAACGTATATACACATAACACGGGTGATATAACGTATATCCCCATAACACGGGGGATATAATGTATATACCCATAACACGGTGGATATAACGTATATACCCATAACACGGGGGATATAACGTATATACACATATTACGGGGGACATAACGTATAGACACATAACACGGGGATATAACGTATATACCCATAACACAGCGGATGTTACGTATATACACATAACACGGGGGATATAACGTATATACCCATAACACGTGGGACATAACGTATATACACATAGCCCCGGGGATATAACGGGATGTGCTGACTGACTTACTTAATGACAATCATCTTAGCTATAAATATCAAATAATAATAATATTTTTAATAAAGCAATTACAAGATCTAAAAATAAGTAATATTTTTATTCGATGCACAACAACTATCCCTTAATATTAAAATCCAGAGCGAGATATCGAATCTAGAAAGATGTATCGAATTTTCGATTTCTCCAGCGCCATCATTTTCTCTAGTCAGTATTAATTTAATAACCAAAAATACCAGTGCAATGTTATTTTTAATGATTTTTGAAAACATTGCTTCTAACACTGACAGTATTTATATATATACCTAACTATTGCTTTTTAAAGAGGTAACTTTGTGTCGGTGAAAATTTTAACTTTAGAGATTTTGATAAATTTTGATATTTTTAAGGTTCATGAGTAAGAAAAAAAGGTTTTTCAAATTTTTTCAAAAAATTTTATAACAATGCAGGATAATTCTCGAAGAAAAGTATTATAGAACGCGCCGAATATTTACAGATATGGGCGACATGAGGATTGCGAACTAGCGAACTTGTGCCAGAGGGCATCATGGTGATATAAGAATTTATCAAATCACAAGTCATGATATCTATGCTCTGATTAATTAGAGTTAAAAACCCTGGAATAACAGGAGCTTTAGTTAGAGTCTTATCCCGTTTGCGCCATTACTTATGGCTGAAATTTGGCGCTCGCCATCTTCATAAAACTTATGGCCCAACAGAGAACTGATTAAATTTTTATTTCTGATTAAATTATATTCAGTACATTTTTAAATAAGAACATTACTTTTCAATAGATCGGTAAAAATCTGAAATTTTTTTATTTCATACGTTAAACGTGTAAAAAATATGTACATTTGTATAAAGTAGCCCTGATTTCCATTCAATTGATATTTCTAACAGTTACTTTAAAGTTACTTTTGCAAATAAATATGATTTTTAATTTTTATTACGCATTGTTCAAAAATTGGTTGTTTTAGAAAATTCAATAGGGGAAACTGGAGTAAAGTGAACATATGGGTAAAGTGAATCATGCTTATTATTTCTTCAACGAATTATTTACGCCTAATTTTAATTTTTGTGAGAGATAATTATGCAAGGATGATAATTAAAAAGTTTTACTGCATAACCATTAATATATTATGAAAGAAAAATAATTTTATTTTTCGACCTCAAAAGAAAGTTGGTTTCTCGAAATCGTTATAACGATTGAAGATGTTT
Organism: Gastracanthus pulcherrimus; assembly: GCA_949152435.1. Lineage (NCBI taxonomy): Eukaryota > Metazoa > Arthropoda > Insecta > Hymenoptera > Pteromalidae > Gastracanthus > Gastracanthus pulcherrimus. The sequence continues at coordinate 214,703,818 of OX424572.1, read as the reverse complement.
ATAATCAATTTTTATACCTAGATTTTTTTCTAATTACTTCAAATACGTTTTACTTACTATTACCAAGAATGCAGAGCTTTGAGAGAGGTTTTTCTATTTTTAAACAAACATTTTAAAGAATCGACGTCTCGGGGTAAAATTAATCGGGAAAGTGTTCCGAAAAATAATGCGATAGCACTAATTTATACGCGGACAGATGAAAAATTTAACAAAATATTAATCAAGGTGTGTATTAGTATAGTATACAAAGCCTTTGTTGCAACGCACTTAGTATTTATACGAAAATCGGCCAACGTAACCTCCATATTTAACTGTTTCGTATTTACAGTATTTTAAAGGTTTTAAGAAATTTGTTGGTTCTATTATTTAAATTAACGTTTTTATTATCTATTCTTGTACAAAAACTAGTAAAATATTTTCAAAATAATCAATTATATCCTCTAGTTCACTTTACCCCGCACTGAATGGCTCGGGTAAAATGAACAGATATTTTTCAAACATAGGTAAATAATATTAAACTTAATAAATGACTTTCTTTTAAATTGCTAGTATGTTTATTGATGTAAGAAGTTTCTTATGCAACTTATAAAGTAATGTTTTAAGTCTGATAATACATTTTTTCGACTTTTTGAGTTACTATGTTCACTTTACTCCAGTTTCCCCTATCAGTTTTCATATCTTTGTACTGTATACCTACATACATTAATAAAATGCTGTCAACTAATTTGGTACTTTGCTTTCGCAATGAAACATGAATTATGTAGTGGTCAGAGCCGTTGAATTTTATTTAAGTTCTGTTTTGTATTATAAGCACAGTAATATTTGTCATTTTATTTTTAAACATATCGAAGTAAATTACTTTGTTTCACTTACAAAATTCAGAAATGGTATAAAACAAGGTTGGTTAGTAACGAACTTCCACAACTCGTCGATAAAACGTCGTTTTTTATAGGTATGAATGTCCTTTAAAAGAAAATGAGCAGAAAATGCCAAATTTATATGTGTACAAATTAATATCGATTTTTAGAAGGGCAAATAAGAAATTTAAGAAATATAGATTTTCGAGGGTACGGCATCCTTAATATCTATAAAATTTATACATTTTGATCCAGGGGAACTTTGATTCATGTTTCATGTGTATATGGTGGAACAAAATAAATATGCTAAGCTTCAGTTTTGGATACCAGAAAATACCTCTCAATGCGAAATTCATTTCCCAGAAGTGAAACACTCTCTTCGTAAATCCCAAAGATATAAAAATCACTGAGAAACAGAAACGCTTATAATTATAAAAAGTAATGCTTCTATTATGTTTTCAGCAACACTATATTTTACTATACATATTTATTCCTCTTATGAGGAAGCAAAAAAATACAAGACAGAAAACAAAATTATTTTACAGACTATCTGCACCTGCTGGGACCATATCAAGTGGTATTGGTAATTACACCAATTATGCAAGATGTTCCTGGCTGATCGAGAGCAATCCCAACTCAAAGGTTCGCTTGCACATCGAGGAGTTTGCGACGGAACACGGCTGGGACTATTTATACATCTTTGACGGGGACAGCGTCGAGTCGCCCTTACTCGCAGCCTTTTCAGGGCTTGCGCACACACATACGGAAGTCGTCACTAGTTCAAACAGAGCCCTTGTGCACTTTAGTTCAGACGCATATTATAACGAGGGTGGCTTCAAAATTAGTTACAGACCTGACTCTTGCCCTACTAGGTATATAAATTTTCTTCCTAAACGTATATTATATCACAGATATATCAATATAACAGAAATCAATTATAGCTTTTCTTTTATATACCAGACATTTTTAAAAAACAATATTTTTTATTAGAGATTCGAATCATGAATGTTCCGGTCATGGAAAATGTAAAGATCGATTATGCACGTGTGATTCTCAATGGAAGGGTGAAGCTTGCGACGTACAAAGCTGTCCCAAAAACTGCACGTATGAAAAAAGCCATGGAACATGCGACCTTGCTACAAGTCAATGTCGGTGTTTCGACGGATTTCAAGGTATTTATGCTATTAATATAAGGTGGATACAGGTAATGTAGCCATGCAGGTAATGTGGTTACCTACACGAAATCTCGCAGTATGCTTTATTCTGGGGCGCCGTAACTCCAACAGTATATGTATTGTGACAATAGATGGTGAGAGGCGCGATGACCCCGCTGCTAGCGGCCTCTACTTATAAGATAGTGTCATGTTTACGCGCAACAGTATCAAAACTCTGATTTCTTAGCAGTGCATACATGTAAAGAAACTACTTTTGTCAGCGTGATATGAGCGAAAATAATTATACGGTATCTAAAATTGTAGCTTTTTTTATGTACTTTAAGATTCATGTGTCAGTTTTTACCGTAGAGTTTATTTTCGATGCGAAACTCGCAACTTTCGTTGACTTTTATCGGTTGGTAAAGTGGACATACAAATGCATTGTTAGGCAAATCATCGCCGATAATAATGGCGGTAGCTTTTTCAAAATTCCTAGGCCTACTAATCCCAAAATATCGGCATCAAAGCGTACGATACGACACCACGTAGTTAAATAACACATAAAGGAAGTCTCTGTTAGGCTAGTCTTGACTTTTTGAAGCACTTGTAACTATACCATAAGAACTGATAGATGGCCACTTTACCAACAGTGTAGGTAAAGTGGACATTTTTTAACTATTTAGAACTTAATTAAACTTCAGAGAGTACATTTTCTTGCAAAAAGCTCATGAGGTATTAGAGCAAAAGTTAAAATAACATGTTTCAATAGTTTTCGAAACCTCAAAACCCGATATATATGTACTGAGAATCGAAAGTTCCTTATGATGGCCTCATTAGCTTCACCCACCTTATTATCTCTTTCTTGTACTAGTCAATTCCCCACTCAAATAGTTAAAAAGTTTGATATAGTCATGCGAGAACCGCTCCGCCAATCAGCACTTCGCGCGGCGCGCATGGACACTATACACTCAAACGGCATACACACATTAATATACTTCCCTCCGACCTCAACTTCTGGCACAAGAAATAATTATATTAATTTACCTTAAATTCGGATTTTCGTCGTAGATTTAGTTTACCGCTTGTAGTCTCTATCATAGACCGAATGTGGTTTATCAATCAATCAGAAGTGATCTGTAGCAAATCAAAACTAATGAAAAGTATGCCAGAAGTGAGTTTCTATTGAATATTGAATCTAACTTTTCATCGTTGTCGATTGACTTTACTGTCTCTTTTCTTTCAACCTTCATTTTTATTATTTCTCACATGTTTCTTTACCATGTTAAATATAGTCATATACTAAAATCGAAGATTACCGAATGTAAATTGAAAGTTGCCGGATGTAAACCACATGTAATAATCACGTATATTTTTATCATATATACAACTTTTTATGAAAATAAAATAATGATATTAATTCCCCATGATACAGAGCAATATAAATTAAGAAGTTCGCGCCGGCTTGATCCAGAAATTGATCATAAAGTTTGTTACCGCTGGGCCTTAGTCATATTTATTTATAGTATCAATGTAGTTTCTATTTATACACCCATTCAAGAGTGATTGAACAAATTAAATTAAAGATGATTTTGTAATGTCAGGGATGAGCCTGCTAAAAAAGCGAAACCTGTAACCTCCGATGCCCCCCCCCCCCCCTCGAGAAGCCATAACTTAGCTTTGTTACAATAATAAACATTGTTCTTACCGATTATCATTTTTATAAAATTGAATTCGAGCATGCAATTTAATTTTTATCAGGTGAAGATTGCAGCCAACAACAGAATCAGGAATCCTGGGACCTTATTGCGCCATTAAACGATTTCCTTGAAAATCCAAAAGCTTTAGCCGGACATTGCGGCTATATCTGGGAAGACATCTACTACACACTTGGTGGTGTGAGCTTTGGAGATCAAAACTTTGTCAACGTGCACAATTTTAGCATGCAGAAAAATGTACTTTATCCTATATATCCTTATGGTGACGAGCAACCGCTTCCGCGTTACGGACATTCATGCATTAATATTGAAAGCAAAATCTACATGTACGGCGGCACAATTATCAATTCCACAGAATCGAATGAAATTTGGACTTACGATGTAATAGATAAACAAAACTTTATCATCTCATGGCGCAAAATCGATGTGCCTAAAAATTGTTACTACAACAGCACATTGTGCGGACCTCTCCACGTAAGTAGCTTAATATTTTTAAAAACTAATTCCTTAATTTCGTAAAAACAAATGTATAAATGTTAATTAATGTGTTATATTAAGAAGTCACTTCATAATTTAAGATACTTCTAAAATCCCTCTAAAAGTTGAATCATTTAATTAGGTATCCGGCCACACTGCCAATTTGGTTAACGGCCCAAACAATGAGAAAAAAATGGTAGTCATATTTGGCTACTCAACTCTGTACGGATATTTGAATATTGTTCAAGAGTACGATGTGAAAACAGGTGAATGGCAGATCGTAAACACAACCGGACATTCTGTAAAAGGCACCGCCTATCACACTTCTGTCTATGATCATTCATCCAACCTCATCTACGTATACGGTGGCTATTATTCCGAGACTAAACTTAACCAGGCATTCGTTAATCGACTCTATGCCTACCATACCATTAAACGAGAATGGAGGCTTCTTGCTCCCGCACCTTCTGCTCGCTACCTTCACAGCGCTGTGTTCGTAAGCGATGGCTTGATGCTCGTCTTCGGTGGTAAGGCAACATATACCGATAAAAGGTACTCGCTAGATACAATCGTCTACGATGTGGTGTGTGATAATTGGCAGCAGTACACAATGCCTGAAACAATTGATTCTGCAAGATATGGACATAGTGCTTTTGTATACAATGACTCGATGTACATTTATTCAGGATTCAATGGTCAAATGATCCCAAACATACTGAGGTATGAAACACTTGCGTTCTTACTTATAATTCATGATTTTAGTAAGATTAAAATTATATGGGGTATTTTAAAGCCATTTTGCGTAAAAATTAATATAATTAATTATTTAAATACTATTTAATTTGATAATAATCTAAGAAACTTAATTTACTTTTAAAGCTTTACACCAGGCAGCTGTCATCAATTTATAAATCATAATCAATGTCTCGAAGCAAAAGTAGGATTGAAATGTATTTGGGATGTAAATAAAGAATCTTGTATACCATTAAGAGAAATCGCAAATGGAAGTCTATCAAATGCCAATTCTTATAACTATGAATACATGAAGTGTTTACCAAGTTCTGATGAAATAACATTCAAAAGAAATATTTGTCAGCTCTTGACAGATTGTGCTGCTTGTGTGAATACGTCCGATAAATGTATCTGGTGTGGTACAAGTTGTTCTTACAAAAACTGCAATAATAGCATAAATGACCTGTCACTGCAAAACTTTACAAGTTTCGAAATGTGCGATATAAATATTAGAGAATGCTATGATATAAATAACTGTCAAGCTTGTAGAAGTAATAGAAATTGCATTTGGACCATATACGAAGGCTTTACCAGTTGTAAGCCATTGTCGCACGATAAGATGGTGCGTATAATAAACTCCATATAACGCATGTTTGTCTATTTGAAAATCATCATAGATCAAATAATAAAAACTTTGAATGCATTTGCTTTTCAAGGTGAATGGAATAAACAACGAATATGCCATAATGAACACTTGCGAAAGTCCTTCTGCCAACTACACATCCTGTGGAGATTGTACAGAATTGGGCGAAGGCATATGGTGTCAGAATCAACAGAAGTGCATTGATTCTCGAGCATTCCTAGTGAGTTTTCCGTATGGCCAATGTCGAGATTGGACGTCAAGGAAACAGAAATGTCTAACAATCGACAATGAAAAGGAATGGTGCAGTGATTACAAGAATTGCTCAAATTGTAGAGCAGATCCATCTTGTGGGTGGTGCGATGACGGATCGCAAACTGGTCGAGGAAAATGCTTGCATGGAGGAGCTCATGAACCAAGCTCTAGAAGTTCTAAAACTTGTCCCTTAAGTAACTGGTATTTCACGGAATGCCCCGGTAAGCCTTGCACAGAGCAAAATTTTCTCATGTAAATTACCTTAATTAACAAATCATAGTAAACGTGTAGGAACCTTAAGTTCACGAGAAAAATTACCCCGATAGATAGCAAAAATGAATATTATTCATCACAATTTTTACACCAAAGTAGAATTATTCTATATTTGATATGATTTTTAAGGAAATTTTTATCTGAAAATTCTCTCTGTGTGTAATTTCCTTTATGATATTATGACATTGATTAATTATAAGTGAGAGCACAGCTCATTTGGACACATGATGTTATGAAACTTCTATTAACTTTTTCATCATTTTATAAAAAATAATATACGCTGACAATTACTCAATGATTATAGAGTTATAAAAAATGTTACAACTATGTGTTTAAAGAGTATCAATCCTTTATTTTCATTTTTCTCTATCCAAACAACTGTTTTTTATTATTAAAATAGAATAGAAAAATTAAATAAATAATAACTATTTTATCCTAAACTCGAGTCGTAATGTAATTATAAACTTTTTGTTGACAGCATGTCAGTGCAATGGCCATAGTACCTGCTATCCAAACAGTAATGAATGTATTCAACCATGTAAAGGTTTATCACAAGGTTTACATTGTGAAACATGTAAACCTGGTTATTTTGGAAATCCGTCAAATGGAGAAACTTGTAAACGTAAGAACATTCTTAAACGTTTTCCAAATAATTATAATCACTTTCTCTTCGGCATTATTATAATTTAACCCTTTGACTGTTGATGACGGAAAAATCCGCATCATTCAAATTTTATAACATCAATAAAATCCCCTTCAGCACAAAATAGAACTGACAAAATGAATACTTTTATATTTTGGAGGTCGCTGGTGATGCTAATGTGTCTATTATGCTAATGTTGGAATTTCCAACTCGAAGTGAATTTTTCAATATTGTGGACTAAAATATTTTTGCTTGTTGGTCTGACAGTTAGGGGGTTAATAATGTAAATTACTTTTAATAATTTAAAAAAACCTATTACAAACATAGATAATTAAAATTGTTTGCAAGCACCAAGACAATTTTAAATAAAATAGATTTTTTTAATTAACAAATTCTTTTTCATCTCAAAGCATTTAACTTTTTAGCTTGCTTTTGTAATGGCCAGGGTGAACAATGCGATAACCAGTCTGGAAAATGTTTATGTCAAACAAAAGGTATTATAGGAGATCACTGTGAAAAATGTGATGAGAATGGAAATTATCATGGTAATCCTTTAAATGAAACATGTTTTTGTAAGTACTTTAAGCTTTCAAAACACTTACTTGAAAATATAATTTTTCAACCTCTGGGAATTGATTTTCTTTACGATTTCTTTTCAGATAATTTGACAACAAACTATCAGTTTACATTTAATATGAGTAGGAAAGACTACAGACAATATTCAGCGATAAATTTTAAAAATTCACCACCTAACCCATTTGGAACTACCAACTTGCACATAAAGTGTTCCAACAATACGAAAATGAATATAACAATTAAAAAGACAAATGGCTTAGAAGAGCCTTTCCTCCTTAATGCTGATTGCACAAATTTGGGATATAATCATCAATTAATTGACGATAATGACAGCAGCAATAGTCAGGATAAAAATTTGAAGAAAACATTTTACGTTTACCTGTATAATCACTTAAGACTACCTTCCCTCATTCAGATATTTTTTTCTCAGAATATAATTTAGCTTTTATGAGGGTGCAAAATACCGAAATGACTCCTGCTTTACCTATTTTTCATTTTTAATCAATTAATAGAAAAAAATGCTGTTTTATGTCATCCAAATTCATACCAGAGATCTCCGGTTAAATTGTCATAAGATTTCAAAATTAGGTAACTATATATTTTCGCCTACAGTTAATAATGAAATCTAGTGTAGATTAAGAGTATATAAGTATATGAAATAATTGTTTAATATCAGAAAGAAATTATAAAAGTAAATATCAAGTAAAGTACCCAGACAACACGATTATTACAAAAGATTTCTTAAAGAGTTCTTAAATGTCACTGAGATTAAAGTTATTTATGAACTCTTTTCGAACTTTTTAAAAATCCTTTTCTAACCGATATTCATAATGAATTCTTAAAGGGTTTGAAAATAATGCATAAAAAAGAATTCATTTTTTGCTGCCTTGGTAATAACCGAGTATTAGTGTTCCTATGATCTTAATTAAACTGTTAACAACATATTACAGTAAATATAAATAAATGTTATGTAAATAAATGAATAAATAAATAAATAACCTATATTACTATAAGAATTCCTATGAATTTGTCATGTTTTATTTTGGAAACATTTATCTACAATCTCTTAACAATAATCACGAATATGTCGTTACTTTTCTCGGCATCTCATGTTGTTTTAAGAATGTAGTGTTTATTTAAAGGATCTTTAATAAGCTATAGTTTTTGCAAACGAGGATTTTCATGGATGCAAAATAAGTAGGAAAACGCAGGCAAATGAATAAAACTAAATCTATAGTGAGAAAGAGATAGCGTACAGAATTGCATGCACTCTGTCACAGTTATTCAGAAGGATGGAATGAGGTGGGTTTCAGAAGGAGTGAAGGGGTGCAGTTATGCTCACTTGCACATATGCATGCGCAGTTGTGCCCATGTGCACTTAAGTATGCACAGTAATAAATATGTGCTCATAGGCGTGCGTAGAAGTTATTGTTTATGCACAGTTGTGCGCAGTAATGACACGTGCACACAGGTATGCACATTTGCCAATTATCAAAAGTAATTTATGTAAAAAACTGTTATTACAATTGTTGTTGAAAATTACTTAAATAATATGACTTTTTAGAATCTCATATAGACAAATTATTATTAATTCAGAGTAATTGAATCTATTTATGTAAAATCTAATCAAATATTTTACAGTTAATTTTTAATTTTAGATCGCAATTTTTTTTATGTTTATATTTTAAGCGAGAGAGACAGATTGATATGCTGTACTGCGACGCAGTACTTATGGATCAATGAGAAGGTAGGGGAGGAGGTTACGGGAGCATAAGAAAAATATACGATTAATGGGCTGTAGAAAAATAGGGGGGTTATGAGAGACATGAAGAGAGTAAATTTTCTTAATAAAACAATGATATAAGCATCTTACTGAATCTGTTACGTAGAATCACGCAGACGGTAGTGCTTATATGGTCAAGGGGGTAACGATAAGGATCGCGGGAGGCGTAAAAGTAAAAAATGGAATGATTCAGGAGTAATAGATAAATGATAGTCGGAGATGGAGAAAATACAGCGAAATGACTAGATGATGACAAAAGGAAGCCAGAATGAGTAAGTGAGAGAGCTAGCGAGCCAGTGCCTGGGTGATTCAATGCTTGAGTTAGTGCGTGGGAGAATAAATAATTGATTGCAAAAGCGAGTGTGTAAGTAAGTGAGAACGTGAGTATGTAAGTGAGTGAGTACAAGAGGGTGCGTGAGTAAGTGAGTGCGCGAGTCAGTGCAAGCAAGAGTCAATGCCTGAGTGAGTTCGTGAATGAGAGATCAAGTGAGTGAGTGATAGAATGAATGAGCAAGGAGTGAGTATAAGTGCGTAATTAATAAAATGAGTACGTGAGTGAGTAAGTGTGCGAGTCAGTGTAAGGTAATGAGTGCAGGAGTAAGATACTACGTGAGTAAGTGATCGGGTGAGTTAATGTATGAATAAGTCAGTTTATGAGTGACTCAGCGTGAGTATAAGTTTACGAGCGAGTGTGTGAATTACAAAGTCTATGTATGAATGAGTGTATAAGGAAGAGAGTGAGTAAAGGAATGCGTGCTTACAATGTAAGAGAGTGAGTAAGTGAGTGAGTAAGTGAGTGAATGAATAAGCGAGAAAGTAGGTACAAGATTGAGTGTGTGAGTAACAGAATACATTTGTGAATGAATACCTGAGTAAATAAGTGAGTGCATGAGAGAGAGAGAGAAAGAAAGAGAGAGAGAGAGAGAGAGAGAGAGCAAGAGAGAGAGAGAGAGAGAGAGACAGAGAAGAGAGGAAGGGTAAGAGAATGTGAGAGAGATAAAGAACAAATACCGAAAAAAGTGCGCTATTTAAAAATTCTGCTAAAATTATATTAAGCTTGAGACCATATTCTAACTAGTCTAGAACTAGTCTAGAATTAAAGAAAATATGAAAAACTAAATTTTAAGATTTTTTATTTTGAAAAAAATTGTGCCGATATTCTATTACTATTATTTTTATTTTTAGCAAGAAATACAGCTTGATTGCCGTTCTCGGACTTGTACAGGTACTTTTGTACTAAAAAAGGGATCTCCATGAATCTTTCGGTAGTCGACAGAGTGATCGAACTCTCTTCTTTTAGATTTTTGAGTTTTAAAATGGACTAAATCTATGTAATAAATGGTCATATGACCTTAAAAAATTTTTTTTTAAAAATCTGAAAATTTGCATAGAAAAGTACAGATTCAATTTTTGCGTAAAATGCACTCCTATTCAGCTAAGAAGCATTCAAAACAGCTCCAAAATGCAAAAAATGCTAAAATTACCGTCTTTGAACCACTGTAACTCGAACATACTTGGTCAAAAAAATCTGAAAAAATTTACAGACACTTATACGAACCCTATATACATGTTAAAATTGGTTAGAGAGAAAGAAAAACTATTTTGTCTCGATTTCACGGAGAATCGCCCATATATATTACACATAAATAAATGTAAGGACTTTTTAAAAATTACTCCAACATTTGAATGTAATTATCAAGAATGTACCTACGCAATAAAAACTTGGTGCGAAATGAAACATTTGAATATACGAATTTTGCCGCCTCCCTGCCAACGCCATCTACGCATCACAACCAACTCCCTCTTCCTTCTAAATGAACCACCTCATGCATCCATCTAGCTTTCATTCGCAACTCCACGGCCGTGAACTATAACATACATACGCACACCCACACACTTTCTAGTTTATATACTCTAAGCTCGCGTGCGTGTGCGTGCGTGCACCGTAATCGCGCCGCCGCGCGTGTACACGACAGAACAGAAAAAGGAGTGTACACCTATACCTTATACTATAGTCCTGGCCAACCGCGCAGGGTTTGGGGCAGTGCTCTCTCGAGTCTCGACTCTCATTCTCCTGCCGCTGTACCGACACATGCACACACTGCTACATAATATACAGTGATTCAGCTCTCTATCGAGAGACAGAGAAGCAGCAAGAGAAGAAGAGAGAGTGTGGTGTCCGCGAGCCGCCAGGTGGTCAGCGTGCGTGTGTGCCTAGAGTTTCTTGCGCGCGACTGGCGTCTTCCGTCTCTCTTCCTCCCTGACCGTCAGCCGCCGCCGCCGCTGCTGAGCAGTCGAGTCACTCGACGTGACGACTTGACGAGTCGAGCGCAGGGGCTCTCTGGCTATCGGCTGTATCGGCAGACTCGCGGAGCCAGCGCAGTGCAGCGGAGCAGCAGCAGTCCCCTTGGCGAGCCCCGCGCGCGCGCGACGATGGGGATAACGAGCTGGCGCGTCGTCCCGAGGAGGATCCCCAAGGTAGCACCGACGCCGCCGCCGCTCGGCTGTAGCTCTGGCCGTGCCTGCCGCCCGGCACCGCTGCTCCTCGCTGCCTCCTCCCAATAATACCTACACCAGCAGAAGCGGGAGAGAGAGAGAGAGAGAGAGAGAGAGAGCGAGAGAGGGTTATAATAGGCGAGGTGTGCGGGCCGCCGAGGCGGGGCCACGAGAGGAGACGGAGGGACGGACACCGCGACGTCCTCGCCGTCGGCCATTGTCTCAGCGCGCTGACATGGAAGCCTACCAAAATGGCAGAAGCCGCGCAGATGTTTTTGTTCCTGTATAAGTGCAAGTACCGGCGAAAACTAGCCGCGAAGCTCCGCTCCGGCCGAGGCGGTGGCCAAGGACAAGGTGGTGGTGCTGGCGCGGAGGAGGAGGAGCTCGCCGAGGACGAGCAGAAGGAGCACCGGAGCTGGAGGAAGCGCAGGTGGAGGAGGCCGGCCACCTCGGCGCTCATCTGGAGCCTCGTCGTCTGGACGGCGCTGCTGCAGTGCGCGGCGCCTCTGGAGACAGCCGCAGCGAGCTCGACGACGAGTGTTCAAGGGCCGAACGGCTCGGCCTGCGACCTCGAGACCTGTCTCAATGGGAACTGCGTCAACGGGAGCTGCCTATGTCGCGAGGGCTGGCAGGGACCCAGCTGTCAGTACTGCGCCAGCAAAGTCAGGTTGGTTGCAAACGATTGGGACTCACTTTTCTTTATTTTGGACTTTTGTTCTTGCTTGCTTGGGGCAAGTATAGTGCTCCGGGGAGTGGATTTATCGAGTGGGCGATGAAGGCATTTTGGACTTTCTTTCAATGAAAAGTGCGAGTTGAAGGAGTTTACATTGCATTTGGAAGAGAATCTTTTGATTTGCCTCATTTTTGGTCTCTTGCCGGATGTACAAAAGGTGTATTCAGGTGCTTGACAACGTAAACAATGCATTGATGCGTTTACTACTAGTAGAATTTTTAATACAATGTGTGCACTTAAAAGTTTAATGGGGCTTTAGTTAGTTAACAAAAATTGATATCTAATCCTTTAAAATGTAGTGGTACTTTGATGGAATATAATTAACTGTAGTGGAATATGTGTACTTTGATAATTTTGCTAACATACATGATCATTTCAAAATGTATAATGCATGCATGCATTTAATTATTGTTATTAATACTTTACAAACTTACACTATTTAAATTACTGCAATTTTCTTTTCATATGTCATGCGTGTTAAATTGACCGCATTATTTGTAAAATTTTCAAAGTGGATTTGTTCAACTATGATACTGAACAGTTCAAATGTAAATTACATAAAATATGTTATTCCTATTAAGCGTATTCTAGTGAAACATTCAACAAAGTTTGTGTTATCAAATGAATTTATCTGTTGTAAAAGAACACAATACAAGTTCGTACATATAAATCTTGATTCTGGAGTACCATAATAAATGAAATAATGTTAAAAAGTTACTATCATTAAATTTCCACTTTACATAATTTGTTCAAGAGCAATATTTTATTGAGGTTTATTCAAGGAGATAATAGAATATTGTACACTTTTGACCCTGTTTGAATCAGTGTAAGTGCTATTCATATAATATTTCATTTTAGAAAAATGGTGACCATATTGAATGCACGTATACTAGTATCTTTAGAACAATGCATAATATAAACAAATAACATCGATGCAAATGCCAATACAATATATATTTTTCTGCACATGAATATATGCTTACACAATAAAATTACAGAAATTTATCATTGCCTTTTAAAATAAGATTTATTACAAAGAATAATAAAACAACATATTGTTATACTTTGTATTAAATTATACTTCTGAATTTTTCTTATATAGTCAACTTATGTTTATTATTCTTGTTATAATACTTATTAATTTAAAATTAATTTGTTGGTTATTTGAACTATTCCAAGTATCTTAATAATGATTTTAATTGTTCGAATTTATATCCTACCATATACCAACTTATCAATTAGATAATTGTATCTATAATGACATATAATGACTGCTGGCAATGACAATGATCAATTACCTGATATTGAAACATTAATATAGGGAAGGTCATATACTTTCTTCAGATATATACTCCTACTCCTTGGAAAAAACATTGTACAATGTTTAAAATTCTTTGTGATAAAGTAAACTGTATTTATTAGTTACCATAAGTACATGCTTTCTATCAGACTTATCATGCATTTCAATGCCTTTATTTTTCCCTCTTTCACATTAATAATTCATGGGATGCCCTTGCAATTACAATAACAGTTATTTAATTCATCTCCTTATGACTTAAATATATTGTACTAAACATTCAATGAGCAATAATTTCCCTAACCCACAGTGTACAACATCAACACTGTCCCCAAAATTCAATCAATAAAACACACCGATATCCCATCTCTTCGTTTACAAAAGCTCAGCCCCTGAAATAGAATTTGACGCTCTAGCTGACGCACTCACTCCATCTCTCTATCTCTCTTCATAATTCACGAAATAAAAAACACAAGAAAGAGAGCCCGGCGATTACCGCGCGCTTAAACTTTAACGCGATTATAATTTAATCTGCGCAAGAGAAAGAACAAAAATCAACGCTCGGTACAGCGGACTCGGTCACGCAACGTGCGCGCATGCAGGCAGCCTGCCTTTATAATGTGTATCGAAAAGGCCCAAGGCTCCTCCGCCGCGCGAGGAGACGTGTCTCGATCGCCGTGTGCATAGGTATAAGTAGGTAGGTACGCGCTCATCCTTCTTCGGCCGTGCTTATCTCGTTCATCGACGTCGAGCCTCGCTCTCCGCGCGCGAATAAAAAAGATCTGGTTCAGTCGATCAAACCGTGTTTTAGGGTCCCGAGGATGAGGTTCTCGATGCTGGAGAGGCGCGCGTGTTATGGTATTTTTTTTTCGGAAGAAGGCTTCCGAGGGAAATAAATTTTACTGCGTATAAAACGGGAATTAAGGATTTTATACTTTTGTCGTACTTGCGGGTAATTTTTGTTGAAGTATTTTACTTGCAAAACGGGTTTCTTTATACGTGATACTTTTTTGGCGAATCGGTCGCTAAGTTGAGGAGTCGTATTATTGAGTCAGTGAGCAGTTAAATTTTGATATCATATTAATTTACATTTGAAATTCGAGAATACAGTTTTTTTTCCCAACTACATATATAACGCGTTTGAATATAATTATATTCGAACTTTGGGAAATGACGCATTATAAATTATTTATACAATCGAAGTGAAAATAAATCCGCCACAAAATTAAAACAACAATATTTCGTATAAAAGAATACCTATTTTTTATATATAAATAAATAGACACATGCCTGTTTTAATTTGAGAAACATAATATAGATATTTAATGCTTATTTAAAGATTTATCTGTTTATGGAGACGTTTAAATGAAAATTTGTACATTTATACGTTCACGCGGTACACAGTCGTATAAGCAATTTATAAGGGATTGCCTTGAAACTTTTAGATTTCTTCAAAACATTATCCTCTTAAAAACTATATCGAAACAGAATTCTTAAGAAGTGAAAAGGTCAAAACTTGGTTCGTCAGATACTGAGTTACAGCCTGGGATAAGGGACTAAAGAGATATTTTAAAAATACTATAACCTTTTCAAAATGATTTATATTGAAAAACCAATTTTTATTAACTGTTGGTAAACTTTATTTGATAATGTTACTAATAAAACACTATTATTGGTACGCATTAATAAACGATTAGATGTCTTCATCTAATCGCAAAAGGAAATTTGAATCTCGGGTTTCCAAACCTATTGAAAATATGGTAAAACGGACGGATTTTCCATTTTTTTTGCAGAATCTGAGATTTTTGACTAATTATTACCCTATTTTCAATTGATCATAACTTTGCACCGGAACATCTATTTTCAACGAACAAAAACTCAAATTAAAGATTCTTTTTTCAATTTTTATATATTTTTGAGGGAAAAATTGTTCACCTTAGTGTGCACTGTTATGCATCTTAGTGTACACCTTTTTTGCTATAGTTAAAAAATCATAAGAAACATCTAATTTACCTGAAAAACATATTCACATGCATAATTTTCATTGTTCAAACGCGTTTTTCTTCAGGATTTGACCCCTAGAACAAGATAGAAAAACCCGAGCATTCCAATTTTTTTATTGCGATTTCTAGACATACAGTTTCGTTCTATTTTTGTTCCAAGTCATCATTTTCTGGTTAGGTCCTTATTCCACCCAGTTTTTTAATTATTATTTACAAGTAGCTTACAAGTACGCAGTTTTCTGTGAAAAACATTGCCATTGTAAGTTATTCCTTTGAAACACAATTTAAACATAAAAACAGCTATTTTTAAAATTTATTTATTAATATAAACAATTTGGTTTAGAATTAAGAAAAATAGCACATTCTCTACACTCATAAACATGTTACTAAATTAAAACTAGAAAAGAAACTATTAAAATTAGATGTTAACTATTGAAAAACAACAAATTAAATTAAAAATCCATGCTTCAAAGGCTTAAAATGTGAAAAATAGTTAAACTTCAACTTTTATTTTTCGATTTTCGTGTAAATTAACACGCGCATCTTCGAAATTTCGCTATAATCCGATTCGAAAAGTCGAAAACGTGGGCGCGAGGCCACCTACGACACACCAAGAAAACCAAAATACAGGGACACGCACCGAGCGCGCGCGCGCGCGAGAGAGAGAGAGAGAGAGAGAGAGAGAGAGAGATTCTCCATAGTAGTTATGAAGTATCACCGAATAAAGAGGCGCCGCTCGTCTTCTCCTTGAGCGGGACGAAAAATCTCTCGTTAGTGCGTGTGTGTACGCGCGCGGCCCGAGCGATCGCAAGCAGCCGAGGTGGCCGCTGCTGCTACGCACGCGTTAACGGTAAATCGGCCATTCCAGCGCGGCGATCGACGCCGGTCGTGGCCTAACGTCTCCGGTCGACGCACACTTTTTCTCTCTCTGATGAGCGCGCGCGCGCGCGTGTGTGTGTGTGTGTGTGTGTGTGTGAAAAAGACGGAGGTGAGAAAAAGATCGGAGAGGTACTCGTTGGGAGTTGCGCGAAGTAATGTCGATGATATTTTACGATACGTGTATTGTTCAGCGTTGTTAAATTGACGATTGTTGTGTGCTTTTTTGTATAAAGAGCGAGGCTAGGAATGGTGACAATAGAGGGATTTTGTTAGAGAAAAATTTGAGATTCGAAAAATAGGCGGTATTTGTCCATGTGAAGCTTTTCCGATAATTCTAGAAACTTTTGTAATTTTGCCGCACGCGTTCGATCGATCACGTGTGTGCGACTAGTTTTTCGATGTGCTGCGCGAATTTTCTCGAGTTGTCAGCCGTGCACTCGATTTTTATTATTTAGTTTCGTATTTAATAAGTAAAATGAAAAATCTGAATCATACATAGTTATATAGAGAATATTTATTATTAAAAATTTTAATCAACTCATGTCGCATTGTATAAAACAATAAGTAATAGTTTCGACAAAACAAAAATAACCATGCAACTTTTTCGGTATAAAAGCTTTCACAAAGTTTTGTAATTGTTATTAAAGGCTACTAAATTCAAGGGTAGAGATTTAGCGTACAAAGAGCATTTTTCCAGAGTAATAATGGTGCAATATCTGTAGATTTATTTGCTCCTTTTACCTTCACAATGCATTTTCCGAGTTATTTATTAGGAACAATCGAGACAGGTGAACAAATAGCGTCATTTAGCTCACGTATATTATAAATTTCTGACAGTGCATTCAAATGCTTTAATTCTTTAATAAAAAAGAAACTATATACTTCGGGCAGAGAAAGCGCAATTTTTCGTATAATGAATAAAGTTGAGCACTATGAAATATCAATTTACCCGCAAGTTTGTAATCACGCAGTATTATAGATTTTCCAGCCGTGTATTATAAAAGTTGGATAGCTTCAAAATATGCAATAATTCCGAACTCGTACAGCCGTTTTTCTATAGGCTCTCTCGCAGGCCTCGTATTTAGCGTCTAATGGCTTCTTGGCCTTTTTTCAACAACTTAAATGAAAAATCTTTACGTCCTTTATTTGTTCCCCGTGTCATTCCGGTGCACCGCGCAAAGTTTCGCATCGGAAACTTGCGGACTTGGAACTCATGCGCATTCTATTTTCCGCGAGCAGCTCCACCAGCGTGAAAGTCCATGCCCCGGCTGGCGCGCAACGACACTCGAGTTCTCTTCGCCGGCGTAACTTCTTTTTCCATGCACTGGCTTCCTCGGGGCCAGGAGATTCCCTAGAATTCTCAACCTATTTCTGATCGCCGTTACTTTATGACTTTAAATCTTCGCGCGCGATCTGAATGCGGAACGAGGCAGAAATTCAACTTTCCGCGCGGGGTAGCTATACCTAACTACCTACCTTTGCGATTTTATTTTTCTGCTTTCCGACTTTGCGCGGTTTTCTTTTCGAGCGTTATGTGCCGGCGCGCGGGATAGAATAAAATTGGTTATATATCGGTGGTTTGAAGCTTTGCTTGTAGCGAAGAACCAATAAAACACGTTTTACAGCATTTTTTTTTTCGACTATAGTAAATTTATTCTCGTCTCGTACTAATTCGAAATTATGTAAAGGCCGCACGCGCGTTCAATTTTATATAATAATTAATTTCGCCATGCAGTTATATTTCCACAGCAGCGTTACGACGGCGGCTGTGGCATTTTTTCGTCTTACATCGTCTGTATTTCGAGAAGAGAAAATATTATTGTTTGCTTTCGAGTGACTCAGTTTTGACTGATAAAGCGAGATGAAACTTTTGAAGTCGCTCCGGCGCAAACAGGGAAGAAAATTTATTGGTCGTATTTTTGGCTTGATTTTCGACAACGTAACCGAGTTAAGTAACAGTGTTAGCAATTATGTTTTCTAATAGGATGTGTGTAAATAAAATTAATGCGGGAATGTAATTTGAGTACCATTTGCCGATTACTGAAATTTAATTTGCTTTTTAATGTTATTTTCCAAAGAATTATTTTGATTCAATTAAGTTTACAAATAACTTTCAGATAATTATATCGTTTCATTATATAGACACTCAGTTTAATTATCCGCGATTGTTGTCCAAACCATCTTATATATCAAATCTTTAAAAATAACTACTTTTAAATCTGCTGAAAATTATATCGTATAAACTTTTCAAAATGCAACGTATAATAACACACTTATCCCCGAAAAAGAAGATTATTCAAAGGAGAACTCGAGGGGAGATGCACGGCCATTACATAATAACGCTATGGATATTTCGCCTATAATGTTATTACGCGGACAGGGGCGTACACGCATAATAAACTCTTCTCCCCCCTCTACCTCGTGTCTCGCCTATCTCTCCTTCTCACTTCGCGCTCGCGGGTGAAAATTGAGTGATGCATATCGGCCGCGGCGGCTGCATCCCACAACCACTAGAAGCAAATTTGAAATTCATACAATTAAGTTTCACCTACTTTTCTCCTCGCGCGCGGAGTCTCCACTTCGTCCCATTAAATACAGACATTATACTATCTTGACAGCTGCATGCATTTTCGAGCGGCGTATTATTATTCTTGTGATTAATTTTCATAACCGAATTTTAACCGACTTGCGAGATTAGACGTCTTTTGCCCTTGTATTAGATTTATACCAAATAAATATTATATTGTATATTTTTTAAAACATATTAAATCCTTTTTTAAATACTTATAGCGCAACTAGATTTACTGCATGCTGTAAAAAAGCCTTATCATTGCTTTATAAATAAATAAATCATAAAAAATTACGTGATATATAATAATATTCAATGAAAAAGCAGTTTGACCTTAATTCACGAATCAACAATAGTCAGGCCTTAACGGATTGAGCAATAATGATACGAAACGCAATTATAATTAACAAACTATTCGGATGGTAAATAATACGAAACTGAAGTTGTAAAATTGTAAGACGTATGTTTATAGTGTTAGAGATTTGTGGTTTCCGATAAGATATTTCCATCGTCGCACGACTGTCCGCACACATATGATGTATAAGTCCCCAAGAATTTTTTTGAATACTTATTGTTTAATTTCTTTACCACAGAGAGAATTTTATAATGCAAATTAACGTGAATATCATAGTAAACGTGGGCCAATCTGATTTCACGGCAAACAATTATCCTCTCTCTAAATTTCAATCAGTTAATTTCACTGTGAAATTATAAGCGCTGACAAACAGTGTCCATCAGAGTAATACTGCATTCACTCTGATATTCGCGTTAATTTTGTATCAGACAACTTTCTCTACGATACATCATCGTATAATATTCTCAATTATTTCAATTTTACAATAATCAAGCCAACAGCCAAGCGAATTCTCCAGCGGTAACCGCAGTACCGCAAGAATAAAAATCCAATTCTCCGAGAAATGCCTTTATCGCGCACGTGTCGCGGGTAAATTACGCGGATAATTAATCCGACGACAGCATTGCTCGGCGAGAGGTGTTCGCACACTCGAAAGCGCGCCGCCGCGAGAAATACGAATATCGTCTCGGCGGGGCAAGCTCGATTGCAAGCTCGCGCCGACCTCCTCTTCCTCCTCTCGTCGGCCTGGGGTCCCGAGAGCTAAATTCCACGCGTATAATCGCGTTAATTACGCCGATCGAACGAGCCTCGAGTATATGCGTATAACTGCACACGCGTGTGCGTTACGTGCGAGCAGCGCCACGGCATTAGCGAGCAAGCGTCGATGCGTCTGTGTGACGTATCAGAGGCCTTCTCTATTTCTTTCATTGAAAAGCCGGCGTGTCGCTTCACGCTGCGCTGGCTAACCAAAATGAAAGCGACGGTGTAATTCGAGCATTGTTGCCGCGGCGCGTTTTCGCCGCACCTGTTTCAGGATGCGAACTGTTTCGCGATAAATAAGCTGTGTAATTTTTGCTAAGCGGAGACTTCCATGTGCAACTGGAATTGTTAAGAGTTATGGTTGAAGAATTACAGGTTTTGATGGATTCAAATTTTCACACTGTGCAGTAATTTAATTATAAAGCGTTTTAGACACTTTTTATAAAGTGCGTTTTGCAAAGTGGATTAATATGTCGCGTGTGTTTGGACTAAAATTATACACTGCTGAAAACCATGTATTGCTCCAGCATCCAGATTCTGGTTGTTCGAGCTAAACTGCGTATTGCTGCTGAAACAGTATATTACATTGCTGTGACAACCTTACAATATCACCGGCAACCATAATATAGCTAAGACAACAATAATGTACGGTTACTCGAGCAATGCC
Source organism: Gastracanthus pulcherrimus (assembly GCA_949152435.1). Lineage (NCBI taxonomy): Eukaryota > Metazoa > Arthropoda > Insecta > Hymenoptera > Pteromalidae > Gastracanthus > Gastracanthus pulcherrimus. The sequence goes on along the minus strand of OX424572.1, from coordinate 214,682,955 downwards.
GGTATAGTTATATCAATATAGAAGTATTGATGTGATAGACAATCCTTTTTCTCAGTATACGGTGAAAGAAAAATGAAAGAGATTATTGATCAATATGAATGTATGTTGCTACAGCGTTGGAATTCGAGTTGAGTTAAATAATACAATAAATTGAACTATAATTTTGCTTCACTTCATAATTTTATTATAGAGGAATCAGCCAATCTTCCCCGTATAAAAGAAATAGGAAATTCTTTATAAAAACGTACAATTTATAGGACCGAACGATATTCATGCAGAAAAATATTTTAAAATTTTCATCCAATAGAGAACTTGTATTAATTTTAATTTTAATTTTATTCAATGATATATACTTAAAAATAATAAATTTCCCAAGACAGTTTTTTTAATGACATATTTATTTATTTATTGACAGTAACATTTTAAATCACTATTTGAATCGATGTCACGTGATATCATCAATACCAACGTCGAGCACCGCAAAGCTAGCGCCCCTGTGGCGACTGCTGGTACTAAACAGTAGGGTTGCAAAGCCTAGCTGCATTGTAATCCGTTCAGTACCTAGAGTAGCCACAGTGGCGCTGACTTTGCGGTGTCGACGTTCGTCTTGACAATGTCACATGACATCCATTTGAAAAGCGATCTAATATTTTACTGTTTCCAATGCGATATAAATAAGGCATACAAGATAAAACATTCAACTACGATTTACTTATTCATGTTACTACATCGATTTCAAGTGTTAAAACAATTGTATTAAGACCCATGAAAGTTATATTGGTGAAATAGTTTTTGATATAACATTTATTTATTAATTTTCATTTGGTGGACATTTTCAAAAAAATTTAATTATAAGTCGTTTCCAGTAAATAAAGCAAAAAAGTAAAAAGTACAATTACATTAAATTAAAGTAAACTATTTAATTAAACTTGCTTTCTTTTATTTTTCAATTCTTATAATTGTAAAAACTACAACAAATGCACTTATACCTATCGGTTTCCAAGTCCCTCATTGAACAAAATCATAAAACGATTAAAGTTTCCTTGATCTCAGAGACATTGAATATACGCTAGAGATTTTATTTTGTAATGAAATGTTTATTTACATTTATTAAGTTAGAGGATAAGCTCCACAGTTGGAGCACCTTATTGTCTCAAATATTCGATTCGAGATGAATGAATAACGTATTCATAAAGAAAAACAGATCCATTCACAAAAGAGAGAAATATTTTAGACAATGGGGTGCGTCATGAAAGCCAGTACAACAACCTAGCCGCGTCTCCCTAATATAAACAAAATTTAACCACCATCAGCAAGCAACATGCTATAGTAGATAATAATAAATTTACGACTGCACACAGCTAAGTAATAACCTTGCAAATCAAAGGCAGCAATCAAAGATTCCCCTTCCAGCAAGTGGAACGTGCCCCTCTATATACACAAAGACAAACAGTAATGAAGAATGAGCCCTAACTTGCTCTCCACTCTCTGCTCTCTATGTTTGCAGACTATCCGAGCCGTCAGGTAGCATCCACGACGGGGTTGGCAACTACACGACGGACGTCAAGTGCTCGTGGCTGATCGAGAGCAGGCCGAACTCGAGCATACGCATGCACATCGAGGAGTTCGCGACGGAATGCGGCTGGGACCACCTGTACATCTTCGACGGGGACAGCGTCGAGGCGCCCCTACTCGGCGTCTTCACCGGCCTCATGCACAAGGACGACTATCACATAAGGAGGGTGCCCGAAGTCATCGCCCGCTCGGGCAGCGCCCTCCTGCACTTCTACTCGGACGTCGCCTACAACATGAGCGGCTTCAATATCACTTACAAAATCAACGCTTGCCCGAGCAGGTGAGAGGATTCGTGGCTCGTTGCTCGGCGATGCTTGCATGCTTCTTCTTCTTCGTCTTCTCCCCTTCTTGCAGCTGCACTCGCGCGTTTTCTTCCTCTTTCTTGGGATGCTTTGAACGCTCAAAGTGCTTTACTTCGCTTCGAGGCTTTGACTACGCAGAGAGAATTTTCTGATAAAAATTGCGGTGGAAAATGCGGTAAAAGCGCGACATCTTCACCTCGCGATTCAAATTTCCTTGACACATGGTCAAATTTATCTTGATTATTACGCTCAAATTTATAATACTTGCGGCTAAAAATTATGATGAATAACGTTCATTTTTTTACACAAAGTCATGTTTTCATACTTTCGCGGAAATTTTTCTTTTTATTTTTCTTTTTATTTTAATTACTCATTTTTCTTCTTCTTTGTATTGATCAGATATTTATAGTAGACAGATCATTCAATCTTTTAAGATATAAAAGCTGTTTGGAGTTTTAATTATAATAATCACGAGTTTGTCCAACCTTGACTTAGTCTTTTTTCTCTTGGAATTATGGATATAATGTTGAACTTTTATTCAATAACTTGTAATTACCCTTAATTACTTGCTTTGTCGTGTCCGTAACTCGTAATGTTTACAAGTTAATTAATTCGTGGTTCATCAAATTTTATTAAAATGAAACAAATTTTTTAATATCGTGGTTATTAAAACGAGTTTTAAGTAAAGGAAAATTACTCACGTGAATACTCTAAAATGTAAGCGAGTTAAATTAATCGTTTGCTTAAAAAGTTTTCACTTTAAATTCTGCATCATCTTTTTATTTTTTTAGATTCAACTTTCAATGTTCGCATGCTTAAAATAATTACTTTTCGATGTTCGACTGTATTATTAATTGATCGTACAACAAAAATGAACATAACCCATTGACCTATTGATTAACTATGTATTTATACTGGTCTAAAAAGAGACACCCATTTAGGACAAGTCAATTTTTTGTTAATTGTGAAAGCACGACAAACATATACCAGGTAAATAACTAGTCCGCGTCGTTTCAAACAACGTTCACCTTAATGAAGCAACTGTCACATAATTTGATATAATATACAAGTAACGAAAAAGGCGCATTAAAAGCAATCAGCATTGTCATGAGAAAATCCACTCTATACAGTCCAGCTACAAAGTATAATTGCCGCGGGTAAAAACTCCCTGCAATCAAGTGCTTCTCTTTCCCGAGTCTCGAGATTCGCTCGCTCGCGCCCCTTCGCGAAGTCAATCAAATTCATCCACTCCGAGAAACTTTAGAGACTTCGTAGACGCTGCGCAAAAAAGGCGACCGCCGCCGCCTCCTTCATTATTCACGAGGTGTATATCCCCGCGCCGAAAGTTTATAAAGAAGAGACAGAGAGAGAAGCACTCTCCGCACTCGCTGCATGAAAAGGCCAGAAAGGACACTTTATATCCCCGTTTACGATGCATATCCTCCCTTAATAAAGTCCCCCGCTCCGCCGCGTCTCTCTCTACCTCTCTCTCTTTCTCTCTCTTTCTATCGCTCGTCTACAGAAGCATTCGTTCACCGTCGAGTAATTTGTCTCCCCGCTTTGACGAATTTCTCTCTCTGTAAATTTTTAAAAGGCGAACGCCACCAGAGAAATGGGAAGCACGAAAGAGCAAAAGAGGAGAGATAAGAGAGACAATCGTTACAGTCGAGGCGAGCGATTCGATAAACAGACAGTGCACTACTTGGCTGCGGCGGCGCGCAAGGGGAGGGTAAAACAAGTTCAGGGTGTCCAACGGTCATGGAAACCTGGAAAATCAGGGAAAGTCATGAAATCTTTTTTAATGTCATGGAAAAATTAAATGTTCAAAAAATTATAAATTATTGGAGATAGAAAATATAATCGAATAAGAAATTTAGTACCTTAGATAAATCATAAAATATCACAAATCATTAACCCAAATATCCCAGGGTTAGTAATTTGTTATTTAAAAAATGTACCAGTTATAAAATAATATACCATAAATCTAAGTACACCAGAGTCACAAATATAAACCTATAATAAGATTTTAAATACTGGGTTTGGTTCGCTTTTGTCTAACCTATTGTAAACGTTTACAATCAATCTTTCATCCAAAACCTAGATGCATTGATCAGTAGGATGGTACAAAATAGTGGAATATATAGAAAAAGTTAAAATCCTGTTTTCGTTTTTTTTTTTGGATAATTTTAGCAGGTATTTATTTAGACCTAAGGTCTCGCCTAAAGTTGCTAAATGACGCCAAAAAGCACTTTTCCAAAGAAAAGTATGTTTATTTTTTTATTTTCTACCCTTTAAGGGGAGGTCGGAGCTTACATGCAGTTACGTAATTACCGACAATTACATATTTTTCAGTTTCTCATTCAATTTTTAATTTTTTTCAATTATCTCAGTTGTCCGGTGTTCCTTAGAAGATTGAAACCACCGGACAACTAAAGTTTTTAACTTTTATGAACAATCAAATTAGAATAATGTAAAATTCAATGCAGAAATCTGTAATCGGCTCCGACCTCCCCTTAAAGGGATAACAAGAAGAATAAAATGATTAGATTAGAGAACTTGCTGAAACCTGCTAAAATGTGCTAAAATATGCTAAAGTCAAATAAATGCATGTAATCCTTTTACTATTCTTGTAACCCCTTTAAAGAGTAAAAAAAATAAACATATTTTTCTCTCGAAAAATGCTTTTCGACGCCATTTAGAAGTTTTTACCTCGATATAAAAAAACGAGTATTAGCAACTTTGGTGCAAATAAATGCCTACTAAAATTGTCGATATTTATTTTTTCTATATATTCCACTATTTTAATTTTTTACATTCAAGAAATTCAAAAAAATGAAATCAATGCCAATAACTACCCTGCACGGAAAAATTGTTTCTAAAATGCCGGTCGTATCTACGAACATTCCTACAGTATTGGCAGAAAATCTAGTAGAAGCTGCAAAATGTTTGGAAATTTTCCAAACTATTTTTCCGCGAACACCCTTCTTGTCAATTACGTTTCCATTAATAATTAATTTTTAAAGAATAAAATCATTAATTAGCAACCCAGCTGTTGCTGTGACAATAATTTCTTTATGAGATAAAATATTTGATTAATAGTTAATATAAAATCGTAAACCATTTCAACTTATACTCAACGGATACAATCATTTGATTAATATTCAACATACTCAATTTTACCATTTCGTTATTTAGGTAAATATTTATAAATGCGAATAAGCTTTTCCTGAGTTAATAAAGTTTCTGCCTTATAAATTTGTTATTATTTGAACAATTATGTTATTATTTAAAAGTTTACTATAAATAGAAAATTTCTGTCCATGAGGTAGGTAGGTTATGGTTTATGCTTTTCGACTTATATTACTTCAACATTTATTTTTAATAGGAAATTTCTATCCTTGGGGTAACTGTGTTTAAGGTTTATGAATTAATATTGACGTTATTATTGATTGGAGCTTATTTATAACTTCCTTTTGTCCTTTATAAATTAGTGTATCAGTGTATTCTGAAAAAACTTAAAAGTCATGGAAAAGTCAGGGAATTTTTTTTTTAAAAAGTCATGAAAAGTCATGGATTTTAAGATTCAAAGACAACTGGACACCCTGAAGTGCCATTCGCGCTCTCTCTCTCTCTCTCTTTCTCTCCCTCTCTCTCTCTCTCTCTCTTTCTCTCTGTCTCTCTCTTTCTCTCTGTCTCTCTCTCTCTCTCTCTCTTTCTCTCCCTCTCTCTCTCTCTCTCTTTCTCTCTCTTTCTCTCTGTCTCTCTCTCTCTCTCTCTCTTTCTCTCTCTCTCTCTCTCTCTCTGTCTCTCTCTCTGTCTCTCTCTCTTTCTCTCTCTCTCTTTCTCTCCCTGTCTCTCTCTCTCTCTCTCGTTTTTGTCCTTTTGACTTTTTGTATGTTTTGTATGCTTCTCGCACTCGAGTGCGGCGACGGCGGCAGCGTGGCGATGTTTCGTTTCGGCGTGCGTAGGATCGAAAACGAGTACGAGGCGGAGAGACGGAGATGACGGCTCGTTGAGTCACTTCGCGCTCGCTCTCTCGCTCATCTGTAGACAAAGGCGCACTCGTCTTCTTTGTGGTTTTGAGTACGTAAATATATTTATGCCCATCTGAACGAAAATGGACGCTTTTTTCCCTGAAAAGCGAGACCAAAATTACACCTTTTGCCTGCAAAAATGATTAACGGGAAAAAAGTGACTTCTCTAGAAACTAGTACAAATTCCTTTATTTCATCAAGTTCTACCAATAACCCTGATTTTCGACTGTCTTTTAACAACAATATTGTCTTTTAGCAGTCCATTAGTCCCACTTTTCAAGTCAAAAAGTGGCCACAGTTGAGATGGGTATAAAGTACTATATGTAACTCGAGAAAAAAGTCAATTTTTCCCTCGGGTGATACTGTAAACTCACCCGCATAAAAAATATTCGACTTTTTGCCCTTGTTACATAATGTACTATTTGCGAAAAATGGTAAATTCGTGCGCTGCGCGGACAGAGATGTATGGTACATACTTTAGGAAAATGTTTAGAAAATTTATTCTTGATTTTGAAGTGTTGTTGTACCGAAAGAAATTGTAGAAGAACAATTAATGAATAGTAAATATTGCTGTTGGTTTTTTTGTCCTATGGGTTTTATCAATGTACTGGTAAAACATTTTATAGATGTAACAGAATTGTTTTCCAGCAAGTAATATGTAACATGTTTGTAGCAACGAATTGGAAAAATAGAAAAAACATCAAGTTATTTAACGGAGAATATTAGAAAGTTCCAGTTAAAGATTGTTTAAATAATTGATTTGTAGATGAATTCTTATACGTATTGAAGTATCGACATTATTACGAAATGCATAAGCTTTATGTCACGATGTTAGAACGAAACCCTTCCAGCACTAATCAGATTTATCAAAGTCCTTCAAATTAAAGTGAAAGCGACGGCAACTCCAAAAGAACCTTAGCTAAAACTTAAGTTTATCGTAACATTGTTGCCCCGCCAACGTGAAATTCAGCCATCCTGTGAATTTTCTGTTCGCTCGTATCAGCTTACATCGTCAAATTACCTTAAAAAATGTGCAAAATACATTTATCGAACGTGCGCACGAATATACATTGCACTCAAAAGAATCTGTAGTACAAACATCAAATCCCAGTTGCATAATTATACTTATAATCAACCCAAATGATAAATCAAACAAGCACAAAATTCACTGCTCTTCGATAAAGAAAAAACAAAACTAAACCGTGACCACATCTGCATACATACATACACGTGACAGCTGCTTATCGAATAATTCGACATATACGGAGTATTTCTCGTATACGCGCAGTTAGAAGGAAAAAAAGGGGGGAAAACATGAGCGCATCGCCGTCGTCGCCGTCTCCGTCTCTTGTTTTCTCGCCAAGAAAAAGAATCAATGCGCCCTGGCTCTGCGCTCGTCGCGCGCGTTGCCGTGTCTCCTCTTTCTCTCTCTTTCTCTTCGCCTCTTCGTCGGCCTTCCGAGTTTACTGACACTTGGCCGCGCGCGCCCGCTCGTCTGACTCATAAGCCATATAGCAGTAGTAGCAGACAACGACTGGCCGTCTTCGCCACCCTCCTTTTTTGAACCCCGAAAGATGTCCTCGATGGGCCTGCGGCATGACCTAGATGACAGTCTCAAATTTGCGGGATTTTTCTATGTATTTCATTAAAAGTAGTTATCCTTCAACTATGTGAGTCAATAGAATAATTGAAAATACAAATCTCAGTGTACATGAATTTCTTTATTTGTAAATATGAATAGTAAAAAAGAGTTATTTTGTGTTGTTTTAATGCAATTAAATGCAAATAATATGCAGTAAAAAGAGATAAAGAGATAATAACATTATCTTTGACTCACGTAGTTTATTATCTAACGTGAGATTTACGATCTTTGGATTAATATTATTTCGTTACTGTATGGACCGGCTTCTGGAAATGAAAATATAATAGACTTTATCAGGGTTCCATATAATTTTTCCCAGATTCTCGGTCCCCTTTAATTTAGCCTGTTGCATGAAAAGAATTTAAACTTCCCGAGAAGTCTTCTGAAAACAATGAACAGATAATAATATTTTTTAATTTTATCATTAATTAGCAAAAATGATATGCAGCTACTGCTAACATTGTACCACTTACATAAGAAACTCGTTTTTGACTAGATAAAACGCTGTTGTAAGATAAGATAATGTAATGCTTACGAACATGCGCGTCAGGCTAGGGTAGAAATAAAATTTTCCTAAACAATACACGCTCGCGAAGCAAAAAAAGTGTTTTCTCAATCGCTCGCGAATATACCTCGTACACGCACTCCTTTCCAAAATTGAAAATCCCCAAGTGCGAGCTGAATGATTTCCAAGCCCATTGCCGTATCAGTGATTCTAACGATGTGCGTTGTCGCGCCGCTTGGCCTTAGGGACTCGCACGTCGACTGCTCGGGCCACGGGGTCTGCTTCGAGGGCGTCTGCACGTGCGACGCCACGTGGATGGGCGAGGCCTGCGACGTGCCCGTCTGCCCCAACAACTGCTCGGCCCAGGGCGGACAGGGCGAGTGCAACCACGAGCAGCACCGCTGCGTCTGCTACTCCGGATACAAAGGTACGTACACAGCATGTATTATTATTTTCCTAGACAGTTGCAGCGAAGAGACTATATATTCTTAACTCTTTGCATCGATTTTATTTTGTATTGTTTTTGGCATAGCGCGTTTCTTACGCATAAGAATTATACACGTAATTATTGTACACAATTGAGCATTGGTCAAATTATATATAGATGTATTTGACCAATGCTTAATTGTGCACAATAATTTCGTGTACAATTCTTACGTGTAAGAAACGCACTATGCCTTATTTTTCGCCGTAAGCTTGGAAAATTTAAAGAATTCAAATTTAATTTTCAATATAAAAAATTGAACAAATATTGACTAGTTTGCGTATATGTTTTCTTGAATAATTTGTATGCGCAATTATATGTTTAATTATATTATACACATAACAAGGAAGTTGGGAAATTATGAAAACAAAAAATTAGCCAACCTGACACATTGCTAAATACCGCCTTCATCGGTAACTACATGGAAAGAAAAAGTTAGTAACGGCTACTAGTCTGTCTAGTAAATTTGGTACAATATAGGTTTTGGATACTCATTACTAGACAAACTGGGACTGATTACTAGACGTCTAGTACTCAATGCAATTTTTATAGGCAAAAATCTTATTATATTTTTTTACTAGACAGTTTCGTAATCAGTCCTACCCCGGGTTAGTAACCATTAATATTTTTTTCTCCGTGTACTAAAGTTTCAACTGTCACAGTTATTATAGGATATTAAACAACCTAAAGACTTTCTTTGATTAAGCTAAACGAACTTCAGGTTTTTAGGTCACAGCAATTACCAAATATACACTGAATTAAAACATTCTTTTAGGTCAAAACAATGATAATTTGAAATTGAACATTTAAGTTATTTTTAGAAATAATGTACACTTTTAAACATTAGTTCAAATTTTTGTATTTGTGCACCCTTTTATCCTTTTAATCATTTTGATAAATGGAAATATCATAAATTGTGTTTAAGGATTATGATCTTTTTAAGAAAATTATTTTCAAATATCACTTCTTATTTGATATTCTTCTGTATTGTTTCTTATAGCTTAAGAAATTTAATTAATTATTTCAATGCAAGTGTCAAATTGAAATAAGGATGGTGTTTTGTAACAAAAGTATTTTTAAGCATCCCTTTTCTTTTTATAATCTACTCTGTTATTTCTCTTAATTTAAAATATTAAATTAATTATTTCAATGAAAGGAAGTATCAAATTGTATTAGGGATTGTTTAAAAAATAGCATTTCTAAATACTATTTCTCACTCAGTTATCTACAGTTTCGTAATTAAAGAAATATGAAAGGATATCTTTTGAACATATTTTTCTCTGGCAAATACGAATGAAACTTTCTGAAATTTTAATTAGAGGTTACTTACTATATGTATTTAACAGAAGCTACAATTTTAAAAAGGAATTTACCCTTCTCTCTTTTCATATACGTGTATATGTGTGTGTGTGTGTGTGTGTGTGTGTGTGTGTGTGTGTGTGTGTGTGTGTGTGTGTGTGTGTGTGTGTGTGTGTGTGTGTGTGTGTGTATATATATATATATATATATATATATATATACACACACACACACACACACACACACACACACACACACATATACACGTATATGAAAAGAGAGAAGGGTAAATTCCTTTTTAAAATTGTAGCTTCTGTTAAATACATATAGTAAGTAACATATATATATATATATATTAATAATAGTATATTTTAACTTATTACTATTAAACTTTTAACTAATTTTATTCATATTCGTAACACAAAAATAGTTTAAAAAATATTTAACAACGTAATAAATGTACTATAATACTTTCACCTCTCCTTAAATAAAGGAGAATTACCGTTCATTATGAATGGTATAACAAATAAATGAGAGAACATAAAAATATACTTTTATAATTTCAAATAAAAAATGCTATACATAAATAGATAACGTTTTATAGTCCAATTAATTTTACACGCATATAATTTTATCTTCCGTTATAACTCACTCGTACAAAAACTACGCATTTTATCCTATTCTATCGCTTTTTAATTAAGAATAAAAAGCTTCTTAGAAGGTCAATAACGACCTTCCGCGGAGGCGAATTACAAAAAAAGCCGTATAACGGAACCGGGAAGTCGAAGTACGACAATTACAGTCTTTTCACGAATCTCAGCGAGGCTCTATAACAACGCCCAGATAGTCCACTACTGTGTACATCCACGCTAGAAGTGTCCTCGCGCGCAGAAACACGTACGGCACTCGGCGCGCCCGCGCTGCAGCTGCAGTTTTCTTTCCTTTTTTTTACTTAAAGTTTCTAAATTATGCCGCGTTATGTCGTAGACTCAATGGAACTCCGTTGCTGTATACGTGTATACCCGCGTCTGCTGCCTACCCTTTTTTTTTTATACATTATACGTCCTGATTCAAGCATCTCGGGCGACGGGACTCCGGGCTCTCCTTTTTTTTCTCTTCTTTACTTACTTACTCCCTGCTTTTTTTTGCATTCTTCTTGTTTCTTTTTTCGTGCGCGTATAATATACGCGGAGGCACCACTTTAAGGCTCCTCGAGTCTGAATACTAGTATGTTTAAACGCCACGGTAATAGTGTAGCAGTTATTTTATTTGCCGAGACATTATTGTAATACAAAAATTGTATGAATTGTTAAAAATATTGATCGTGAACAACTTAAGGATATATTTTTCTTAAATTACGCAAAGGTAAAGAACCTATCCAAAATTTACGGTTGAAAAAGATGGGTAATCTTGTGCTCTCTTTAATGAATTTACAATAGATTTATCATAATATTTCTTAAATATATTTTTAAGAATAGGATATATTTTTCTTAAATTACGCAAAGGTAAAGAACCTATCCAAAATTTACGGTTGAAAAAGATGGGTAATCTTGTGCTCTCTTTAATGAATTTACAATAGATTTATCATAATATTTCTGTATACCAAAAAACACGAAAATCTAAAACTCAAATATCGAAAATTCGAAAAATTGTTATAAAACGAAAAACATGAAACCAGATTGGAAAATGACCGCGCCGATCTCAAGATATAAATGACCAAAAACAAATTTCAATAAACACATAACCTTAATATCTCATAAAATAAATTATCTCATTATCTGGAAAAACATACAGGTCATGAGATAGTAAAAAGCTACCTTTTTGTAAAGTTTCAGATAAAATACTGCCGATTTACCACAGTTATCGTCGGAGAAAGAAAATCGATTATTTTTCCAAAATTATTTTTTTCTCGACAAAAGAAAAAGAAAAAGGTCATGACTCAAAAATTTTACTGATTATTCTTCTCCATATTCCTAATCATCTCAAAATTTTGTAAACATTTTCCGTCATATGTGTTCAAGATATAACCGTTTAAACAAAAAATGTCGTTTTCGTGTATAACCAAAGAAGGAAATAACCTTATCCAAATTTTCAGGTCGGAAAAGTAAATTTATGCTCTATCAAATGCCTTTTCGCTGGATCAATGCAATTATTTCTAAGAAATTAAAAAACCCGAAAAACTGAAAGTCAAAAATCAAAAAACCACTAAAAAGACAAAAATGAATCGAAAGAGACAAACTAATTTTATTGCGCCGCTTATATTTAAGGGGATGACGGATATCGATATTGCAGTTTTTCGTTTTATTCAATGAATAAATGAGATTTTCAATTTTCGCGAATGTACGCGCAACCTAATTATCACGAAGAATGTGCGTACGTTCGTCAAGTTTAATTAAAGTTAAAATATATTACAGATAATGTCTGTAACTGGGTATAAGGTATAGGAATTGGGCCCTGAAACATTAAGTTTCACCGAGTTTATGCAGAGTAATGTTGGTCCACGTCCACGTCCACATACACACACATGCGCACGCACGCACGCACGCACGCACGCACGCACTCACTCACTCACGCACACAACTTTTTTTTACAAACCTTCCTCTTTGAGGAAGCAAAAACATTATATAATTATAACTTTGCAGTATTATATACAGATAATTTCACTCATATAAACCATTACTTTTTCCTATCTTAACATATTTGGTCAATGTTCCGTAACACCACACTTCTTTATTTACTGACCTGTGTGTGCATTTATGGGTGCATGTATATTGTAAGTTTGGTACTGTATTACGTCGTATTCAATATTCATGTACATAAAGGCAGATGTACGATCAGATTTACACGCATATTTGCATGGGACACATTTGAATTCACAATTTAAGAGATTAAGGAGGTTGAATGCGTAGATATATGTCATAAAAAGCAAACATTTTTTGCTACAATTTAATCTCATATAATGATGTGAAAGTCACTATACCTACTATAAAATAAGAGGTCTATGTCTAACTAAAAAAAATCTTTTTATCGAAATCCTGTTATTGTAAAATTAGATATCACCAACTAGAGTAATATTATGCAACAATTGCGTAAAATACATCACTAAAGTACTACAGAAAGTACCTCCTCGACCGTCAGATGTATTATATTTAGTTTGAGATAAGGTACGGGCTAAGGACGGTATCGAGCAAAGTCCCCGCCCCCAGTAAAAAAATATACTTATAATCAATAAAAAAAATTATTTAAAAATGAAAATGAAATAAAAATTATTAACTTTCTTATATTTTTCAAATTTTCTTCAATTTTTTCCAATTTTCCAATTTTATCTTAATTTTTAATTTTTTAGAAATTTTTTCGATAAACCGTAAACGAGTGTGTAAAATATTTTATGCACCGATAGCAGTGCGTAAAGTAACATTCTTTTTACTGGGGTGTAAAATCACGTTTACGCACTAAAAATGATTTCGAAAAGTACTTTACGCACTAACTTTACGCACAGAGTCACAAAAAGTTATATAAAAATATATTCATCGTATACAATCGCAATATTTTAATTATCTTACTTAAGTGGAGATCGGAGTGCTATACCTTATACCCAGTTGACAAAATTATCGATTTTTCGTTTTACGCAGTCAATTGTTACTTTAATAAAATTTTACGAACGTACGCGCATTTTCAGTGATAAATAGATTGTGCGTACGTTTGCGAAATTTGAAAATCTCATTTATTCATTGAATAAAACAAAAAACTGCAATGTCGGTATCCGGCATCCTCTTCATATGTAGATTTATAAAAGTAGTCGTCAAAATTAACAGATTCGTGAAAATCGTCCATTTGTATATATGTATATTAAAAAGCAATATCATATATACTGTAATTATTACTAATAGTAGAGAGCAGATAATGCGTACACTTGGTGCCCTCTCTTTCATTCACCGTTATTAATATTGTTTTCAAAAATTTATACTTTTTGGCATTTATTTTAATATTTATGATACGTCGATACTTAAATGAGTAAAGATTAGAAGACTCACCGAATTTGTGTTTAATATTTGTCTTTATTACAAAGAGTCGAATACCGTCACGAACCCTAATGTGGACCAGTGCCTCTATTGTGGCTCAATTGGTTTCAAACCATTGTTCAAACTTTGAGAGTAAAAAAAGTAACAATGCAAAACTTTGATAATAATGATTCAAAAGCAAATGCTTCACAACAGAGGCACTGACACAAAAGAATCTTTTGCCATCGCGTAGCATTACACATAAAAGTAACGATGAAGCCCTTGACCGGTTCCAGGCGCCGACTGCAACCAGACGAGCGAGCAGGGCTACTGGGACGCGGTCAACTACAAGGACCTGTCGCCGGAGGGCTCGGCCAGCCACTGCGCGGTCGTCTGGCAGGACTCGCTCTACGTCGTCGGCGGCGAGAGCTTCCACCGGGCCAAGATGATCTACGTCTACGACTACAACGGCAACGTCTGGGAGACGCCCCACGTCACGAGCAGGCAGCCCCTGCCGCGCTACGGGCACTCCTGCGTCCTCTTCGGTGACAAGATCTACATGTACGGCGGCGTCATCGACAATTCAACCGTCACCAACGAAATCTGGGCGTTCGACGTCTCGGCCAAGAACTGGGAGAACGTCACCGTGCACGACAACTGCGTCAATAAGACCATGTGCGGACCGCTTAAGGTAGCGAGCGAAAGACATTTTTCTTTTTATGGGATTGGGGTGTATCGTTTTTATGGCTGGATCGCCGGAAGATTGCTAGCGGATTTCAAATTTCTTGACAAATGCTGGCTCTTTTTACTTTTAGGAGTTTTCTATGGAAGCTATTAGCACTTTCATGGTTCCTGAAATGATAACAAATAAAAAAGATAAACTTTTAAAAAGATCAATTAGGAGTTTCAATTTTTCTATGCGACCATTAGCGGGGTACACCCATTTCGGACATTTTTCATATTATATGTATAGTAGTTTCCCATTTTAACAAAACTTATTTTTCAAGAAAGCTAAAATGTGCTAGTTTTCGTAAGAAACGCTGATACAAGTGAGATAAAGTATATCCGAATCTAGTCACAAATATTCACTGAACTTGCTAGATTTTCAAAAGAAAATTCCATTTAAAATTTTGCATTTTTAGCCATTTAGGTGGAGAAAACGCATTTTTCGCTGTTCACGCAAAAAATTTGTGTGTTTGTAAAAGAGATGAAAAGTATAAAATAGAAGTATAAAAAAGAACAGACATGAATTTTCAAATATTTTTTATAATAAAGTAACGGGTGAATAATACACAAAAGTGAAAAAACTAGAATTTTTACTGCAATATTTCATGAGCAGGAATTTTTTGATATACGTTATATTATTACTTATCGTGAATTTAAACGAAGATGGGGTCACGTGATCAATATGGCGCTAGTACAGTATATATATACATATATGTATATACCACCTGGTTGCATGCCGTTAATGTTAGCATTCCTAAGCTATTTTCTATTAAAGAAAAAAAAATAAGCCGCATTTCGATACCATGTCTGTTCCCTATTACTTTTAATATAATAAAGACGACGGGACGTCTGAAAATGCAATTACTTATTGACTGCGATTTTCAGCACTTAAATCAGTGATTGCATTGAATTTGTTTATCTATAAATAAACTGAAAAGGATGAATATAATTACCCGATTAGCAAGTATAATCGTACTTTCTTATGCGTTTATTCAAGCTTAAATTAAATAAACCTCACTATCAGAAAATAAATGTTTTAGATAGTTGTGATTTTGGCTAGTCGTAATAACGTTAGGACTATCTCAAGAATTACAAAAAAAGATTAAGCTATTATGTCGCTTGCGTTCTGCGTTGCAGTTTTTTTCTTATAAAGATCATTTCGATTTTTTTCAAACCATCGGTCTGTAAATCATCTATTGAAAATCGGAATACTTTATGAAATCGATTGCAATGCAGCATTAATCATTTTCTTAATTAATCATAGCGCTAAATCACGGATCTAAATGGAATCGAGTGTTTGATATGACATACAGTGCAACTATGTATTGATCGCTCTATCATCCAATGCGAACAAGACTGCACTATTTCATAAATAACTGTTTCTATTACGTGCTCTTATATAGTGTGCCATATATAAGCGAAATTCTTTAACAATTTAAACTTTCTCTATCGTAAAATTATTAAACAAGATAAAAGCACTTTAAATAATTAAAAGGTGAGCATATTGACAATCGTAGTTAAAAGCACCATTTTCATGTTTTTATATGCATTGAGCTTTTATAAATAGAGATATGATGTAAATTTTTGCTCAAATGATTACAAGTATAAATGTCAAAATAAATATCCTAAAAGCTTTGAAAGCAGAGGTGAAGTTGTTTTGTTTAAAATAATACCAAAAATAATATTACCTTGGTTTCTGCGTTTTATACGGATATCCCTTCTTAACCCATTTGGTCACGAACTATTCTTAAAAAATTACTTTGTTTTACGAATTGTTTATAATAAGCAACAATAATTGTTTGAATAATTTTTTAATAATATTTATAAATGTCTAAACAAGCGGAAAATAAAATAAATTAAGAAGTAAGGAAATGACGAAAATGTACCCAAATGTAAACAGTTGATTTAAAATAAGGTGGGTTACAGATGCCCGCTTAGGCCTAAAAGGGTTAAATAATTAATATGATCTTATAATTATAAAGTTTACTCACCAAAATCATACGAACTTTCTAAAAAGAAAAATACTCAATAAAAGAAACTTGTACAATCCACAGGTCGCTGGGCACACGGCGAATCTCGTGCAGAGCCACGACAAGAAGGAGAAGATGGTGGTGATATTCGGCCACTCGCCCCAGTACGGCTACCTGAATACCGTCCAAGAGTACTACTTCGGGGCGCGCGAGTGGCAGATCGTCGAGACGTACGGTTTCCCGGTGAAGGGCGGCTACGGCCACAGCTCGGCCCACGATCCCCACAGCAATCTCATCTACGTGTACGGTGGCTACGTGTCCGAGTCCCAGGTCACCCAGGTCCTCACCAGTCGCCTCTACTCCTATCAGCCGAACAGGCCGCGCGAGTGGCGGCTTCTGACCGCCGCGCCGTCCGCGCGCTTCTTCCACACGGCCGTCTTCGTGAGCGGCTCGCTCATGCTCGTTTTTGGGGGCAATACTCATAACGACACCCTGCATTCGTATGGGGCGAGGTGTTACTCCGCGGACACGATAGCCTACGACGTTACCTGTGATTCCTGGAGGCAGTACAGTATGCCCAGGGAGATGGCGGATCTCTCGAGGTACGGACATAGTGCGACTGTTTTCGGAAAGTCGATGTACATCTATGGTGGTTTCGATGGACAGATGCTCTCGGATATGCTCAGGTGAGAGGCAATATTCATTGACTTTTGATCTTTGAGAGCTTACGTTGTGTTATGTTGCATTATGTTATTGTAAACAGTTCCCTTATTACGGAAAAAATTACTTAAAATTGTTCCTGCACGGAAATGAAAAGCAAGATCAAAACATAGAATTGAAATATGTATTATCAATAAAGCGATATACTATAAAGTTAAATAATGTCACGCGAATTTTAAAACGCTCTATCTACTTTAATTTATAATTTTTTGATTAAAAAAATCTAATTTTTTCTAACGCATACCGAATTATAAAGTAAAACAAAACACAATCGTCATACAAAATATTAAATTGGTTTATTAAAAATATAGTTTTCCATAGATTGATATTTTATTTTAATTGAATTAATTAATTAATTAATTTATTTTTTTTTATTTTATTCTTTATTTTACTTTGTTAATTTTTATAAATGATAATTTTTTTAATATCTGATATCGGTTTTATTTTTAGTTACGCTTAAAGTCGCAAATAAACATCAAAACGCGAATATGAAAAGTTTTCAAATTGTTAGTAAATCTAAATCTTACCATTTTATGTATTCGGTCGTAGTATACAAATTTACAAACGAATATTTTAATTACTAGAACCTACGTGCTAGAATTATCTTCTATCTATTCTAATGATCTATTCTAAATTAAATCTAAGAAAATGTCTCCCAAGCTCTTACATTACATGAACATACTTTTCCTAGGTACACACCTGGCGGCTGCGAGCACCTGCGAAACCACAGCCAGTGCTTGAACTCGCGGATAGGCCTGAAGTGCGTGTGGGACAAGCGACTGAGCATCTGCCTCCCAATAACCAAGATCCCCAAGAACGTCCTGGTCACCGATGACCCACACGACGGCAAGTACATGCGCTGCTTGGACGACACCCTACCTCGGGGCATGACCTCGCACAAAGAGCTCTGCAAACTCCTGACGGACTGCGTCGCCTGCGTGCAGACCTCCTACAGCTGCGTCTGGTGCGGCAAGAGCTGCTCCCACGAGATCTGCCGGAACATCGCGAACGCGCCCTCGATGCGGGCCATCAATACGCTCGACATGTGCGACGCGCACAGCGGCGTCGAGTGCTACCAGCTGCACACCTGCCAGGCCTGCTCCAGCAGTCCGAACTGCATATGGTCCTGGTCGAACGGACCGGACAGGTGCAAGCCGCTGTCCGAGATCGCTATTGTAAGTATCACGATTCTCTGTAGGCTGCTGTCGAGACACTTAAATCATAAGCGAGTTGGGTGTCTCTTGACTCTATCGCTCAACTTAATCCTTTGATTCCTGGATCGTTGCTCACAAGGGCTTATTATTAGGCCTTGTACATGTTTATAGTCTATATTAGCCGATCAAGTAGCTTTTCTACGGGTTTAATTACATAATTGGTGACAAAATTACGTCATTGGCAATAAGTAGGTGAGATAAAAAATAGCAGTGTTAAATCGAAGTTTTGAGAAAATGACAAAAATAACTTTTGGGTGGGATATAACACAATTTATTGCACGCTTGAAAATAGTTTTTTCTGGGAATAACTATTTTAAAATTTAAATCGATGCATTTAGAAATAAAAATTACATTGCTTTTACACAAAATGAACTTCGAACGGAAAAGCGTATTTTTGTACAGTAACTTACTTTTAAATAAACTATAAAAAAAACTTTTGATTCGTAAAGAGGTTATAATATTAAAAAATTAATTTATTAATTAATAGAATATTTTTCAATATGAAGAGACAAAAAATACAGTTATTAATTGATTCGCGTTGTTTTGACGACTTTATTGTCATACTACTCTTCAAGCTAATTTGCATTGATATATAAAGGTCGTCATATTTCTGTCTAATATTTACTTTTTCTTATTATTTTAATTCGACTTTAATAATTTTGTAGTTACCTCCAATTTGCTTATGCAGTAGTTTATATATGTTGTCCTTGTGTTAAACGTTATTGTTTAAATTTATAAATTGAATATGAAAAATAAAGAAGTAAGGATTATTATATCCAGGAGACGACGAACAATACAACGACCTAAAAATAATGTAAATTAGCTTGAAGAGGACAATAAGTCGTCGAACACCGAGTGACAGTAAGGTTAGAAAGTTAATTTTCGAAAAAATAAATATAAAATGGAAATATTTATAATGAAAACCCTTTAATTTACAATGTAAAGCATTAACATAATACTTAAAAAACATAAAAGTAATGTAATAATGCTAAGAACCGAAGTACAGCATTAACCTTCGCGTATACTGTACGACGATATAGGTATACTAGTAACATTGAAGTACAGCTTTAGATAGCTATATCTTTTAAACAAGTACCGCTTGCTAATGCCCAGCTTATAAATTCTATATATACTTATTTTATATTACATACTTGTTTTTCAGATCATTTTAAAGATAACTTAGCTTACAATAAATAAAAATGTCTCTTTTTAGAGCTCAAGATAGGGTTCTCATGTTATAAATTGAAACTTTGCTAAATAAACATCTCAATTTTTGATACCACAAGGGGAATCGAAATTTCAACCACGTACAAAACACACATAAATTGACTCATATTAAAAGTTTCAAGACATTTTAAAGAAATTCAATTATCCGGTGAACGCCCTTCAGATCAGGGCTTCTTTATTACCGAGAAAATCATTTTTTCATTCAATGGCAATATTTAAAACACAATCCAAATAAGTAAAAAGAGCATAAAATTTGACTAACTGGGAATACCATTTTGTTTTTACTAATCTACATTTTATTGGCATATATTTTGTTCTACAAAATTCCACGATTGTTTACGAAAATATATATATTATATAAATAAATAAATAAAAACGTAAAAATATTGCAAGACACTGGTGACTCCATACCGCACATACATCTTAATCGTACTCCACGAGCTACAAGCCACTATCAGCTCAAATATATAAAGTGAAAATTCCGCTTACATGTGTTCAAGGCGAGCGCGAACAACACGATCCAGCCGCAGCGCTCGCCGGTCGACATCTGCCGCAGTCCCTGCGTCGAGTTCACCTCCTGTCGCAACTGCACCGAGACCGATTGCATCTGGTGCCAGAACGAGGAGCGCTGCGTCGACAAGAACGCCTACCCGGCGAGCTTCCCCTACGGCCAGTGTCGCGAGTGGACGACCTCGCACGACAAGTGCCGCAACACCAAGTCGGGCAGCGAGTGGTGCAGCTCGCACAACTCCTGCGCGAACTGCAGGGCCGATCCTGCTTGCGGATGGTGCGACGATGCCTCGGGGACGGGGAGGGGGAAGTGCCTGCCCGGGGGCGCGAGACAGCCCAGCCACAGGAGTCCGGAGAGCTGTCCGCTGGACCACTGGTTCTTCACCGAGTGCCCAAGTGAGTTTGATTTTGACTTCTTGGGGAGTCGTTTGGCGCGTGTAAACAGCCTCTTTGGATGTTTTTCTTTTGTAGAAGGCATAATGTAGAGTGAAATAATCTTTGTTTGTTCGTATACGTTTTGAAATACTAGAAAATGTTATTGTTGCGTTTTTGTTCGTGTAGCCTTGTAGAAGTTGATGCAAAAGTGACGATGAAAAAAGGGGAGATTGAAAAGGTGGAAATAAAATTTGGAGATACCCTGCTTAGAAATAAAAGAAAAGAAAAGTTTTTCTTTAAACTTATAAATATCAAGCACTTTTATTGAAAAATAATTATGACAAAAAATTACAAATGTTTTTAAAAAATGTCTAATTAAATATATTTTTTTTTATTAATAAATGTTAAATAAGCGCGTACCAGTTTAGCATGATTTATTAATCTGCTTTACACAATAGTGAATTTAATTACTTAATTTTTTTAAATGGTTGAAGTAGATTTTTAGAACTTTTCCACCACGCATTTTTTATTGTCACATGTAATAGTTATTTAAGGCTACTCATATAAAAAAGCGATAAGAAACGTTTATTTTAAACTCATGAAATGTTACAAAAAATGCCTAAAAGGTGTTGTAATATACGTGTTATAATTATTTTATATGTTAACCTAAGTATGTACCCTTAAAGAAGATAATTTGCAAAGGGTTTTAATGGAATTAATGCTTTGGTAATTAAACGTATTTTTTTTCAGTTTGTCAGTGTAACGGGCATAGTACATGCCATCCTAACAGTAATGAATGCATTCAGCCATGTGGAAATTTAACACAAGGACCTCATTGCGAGAAGTGTAGACCTGGCTTTTATGGTAGTCCGCTTAACGGAGCTACGTGTCAACGTAAGTCTAATTAAAATATCAGTAGATCTTGAGTCACAAATCATACTAATCTAAAATATTTAATTTCTGTATGTATCTAGCTTGCTCTTGTAATGATCAAGGGACGAATTGCACTGGTGAGACTGGGAAGTGTTTCTGTACAACGAAAGGTATTATAGGTGATCATTGTGAGAGATGTGACATTAGTGGACTTTATCACGGTGACCCTACAAATAAAGGGTCCTGTTTTTGTAAGTCTTTTATTATTAATACTTGTTTATTTGTAACAACTTAATAATTTAATTTTTCCTCAATGAATTTTAGACGATCTGGCAATCGATTATCAGTTTACGTTTAATCTAAGTAAAAAGGAAGACCGTCACTACAGGGCAATAAATTTTAAGAATTCTCCTCCAAAACCAGACGTGGACGCTGACTTTTCCATAACGTGTTCCGTAATCGCCAGAATGAACATAACCATCAAAAAGGCAAACAGTCCGGAGAAACCTTTACTCCTCGGAGCAAATTGCACGAATCTGACGTACAAGCATCGCTTCAGTAAAGCCGACTACAATTTTGGCAACGAGGATAACAATACGCTCACGACGTTCTACGTTTACGTTTACGACTTCCAACCCCCGTTGTGGATCCAAATCTCGTTCTCCCAGTATTCCAAGCTGAATTTGCAGCAGTTTTTCATAACATTTTCTACGTGAGTATTGGCAAACGTTACTAATATGATAAAATTCATACTTAATTTTAAAGTTATTTATGAATTAGCTTATTTTTTTACTTTTTCACCGTGAAATTTGTTCAAATAAGTCGCTGTCTTAAAACTCAGGCAGTATTTACTTGTAAACTAGAGATTATATGCCCCCACATAGGTGCTTCCTTGCTTTGCTGCTGGTGGCGGCGATCCTCTGGAAAATCAAGCAGAAGTACGACATGTATAGAAGAAGGCAGCGTCTCTTTGTGGAAATGGAGCAGATGGCTAGTCGAGCCTTTAGCCAAGTTCTCGTGGAAATAGAGAGGCGCGAGTCAATTATTTCGGAAACTGAAGGAAGTGATACAGACATGAATAATTCTCGTAAGAAGAAAAAGAAAAAGGTTAGTTTAAATCTCATCTCTTGTTTAATTTTCTTTACATTTAAGTTAATAAGCACGTTCAGTACATTTAAGTTATCCCCGATCAAAATATCCATATAGATTTGCATGTGAATCGATTCATCTAAAATCGCCATTACGATTTTCAAATTTACTTTATGTGGAAAGCCATAAACATTTCCACTTAGACATTTTTTTCTATAAATTCGTGTTAAAAACTGTCTCTAAAGGCACCTTTTTGGTCGACTATCCAGATGATAGAACCTATACAGGCTACATGTCAAAGAATTAAAAGACATTGTTTCAGAAGATAAAAGAAAGAAATTTGTGTTAACATGGAAATCTATAAATGAAAATAAAAATCTAATCTAATCTATAAATCTATATTTCTCTATCTATAATCTATAATTTATTCTCTTTTATCGTGATTTTGGACTTATTTCCATGCGAATGTTTTCAATAAAGATACAGCAATGAAAAAAGCATTTCTATTCAGAGTTTTTCATTCTTAAATTTTCTTTCTCTTTACAGAAGTTTTTATGTCTTTTCTTTTCTTCTAAATATATATTTCTTGTTTCTACTCCTTTTCTATTCACTAAACTTTCTGTTTCTTACTTTTCTAACGGTTTATACCTATAATCCATTCCGTCAATTTGATTTTCTTCTTTGTAATAGCCTTTTTTTAATTTCAGCTCAAGTTCTTCCATTCCTTATACTCCTTTCTTCTTGAATTGAATATCTTTCAGCTTTTCTCGATAACAGTTAATACCGTCCTCTGATCAATCTTCCATCTCTATTTTTCCTCTGTCTTCTACTTGGCGCCCTTCCATATTTATTTCCATTAAGTACAAGTCCGATTCCATTCTTGCTCCTATTCTGAAATTATAAATGCTGTCCCAGGCACCTGCATTCAGATACTATCTTACAGAGCTTCCCATTGCTTTTGCAAAAGTTCACTTGCCTTTTATCCTCACCTATGTTTTCATTTAGTACAGCCCATCCCCTCTCCCTCACAGTTATATCCAATGTTAAAAATAAAAGCAATAATAAATATGTAATTACAGGACGCCCCGAGCCCGATAGCTCTGGAGCCCTGCTGCGGCAACCGGGCGGCGGTTCTTTCCTTACTAGTCAGGCTGCCGACCGGCGGCGAGCCTTACACTCCGGCGGGCCAGAGCGCGGGCCTCGCGGTCGCCTCGGCCCTCGTGACCCTCGGCAGTCCGCGCAGGCCCTCCCAGGAGCTCACCATCAAGGAGCCCAAGAAGTCGCGAAAGTCGAGCAGCCAGCATCCGGAGTCGACCTGCATTTAGCGCTGAAACAAATAAGCCGAGCGACACCTCGCGTGAGAGAGAGAGAGAGAGAGAAAGAGAGAGAATACAAGAACGAAACAAAAACTTTCATCGCACTTTCACACTTTTCATCATAGCAGAAGGATCGTAGGCCTTTGAACTTTGCCAAGTTCACATACTCATCGAAGATTCTCACACCGTCGAAAGACTCTTCCGTCATCTCTTGTCAGCGACGACTCGATCAACTCCCCGAGTTCTCCTCTGCACAGAATCCATTGTTGTATTTTTTTTGTCAACTTCTTTGTCGATTTTAATCATTCCTGGTACTTAGATCATTTATCTCATGATACAAAGACTGAGTAAAGCTAGACTTTTTCCCAAATCCATTCAATATATATACGTAAGGAGTGGAATACGTAAAGCATTGAAAAGAAGTTTGTTCTTGGGTTGAGTATTGGTCAGCAAGCACACTACGCGAGTTTGAAAGTCTCCGTCTGTTTAGAAAAATTCATTTTGATGTTTTTTTTTGTAATGTTCGATAGCCCTTGACTGCGGAGGAGAAAAGCCAAAAGAGATTCGTACAAAGAATAAGAGACATGGAAGAAATCACGGCGAGAGTTTGTACAGTTTTGTATATATAGTTATACAACGGATATCGGAACTTTTTTTATTAGGCGACGAAAGCAAAGATTTTTTTTATTACTATACAAACTACTGATGCGAATCGCGAGTCTTCTTGACGACTAATTTTATTAGAGTAATATTGCCTATAGTAAAAGAGACACAGAAGGACAAAAATCGCATTATTAGTCGTTCAATTACTTTGTGAGGTGGATCACTCACTGAATCTAAGAAAAAGAAAATTACTTTTTCGATACTCGTATTTCGTCGATTTGTATATAATTCTATATAATTCTATGCCAAGTTAGAGTCGAAGTCGACTATAATAATGATAATAATATAAAAAAGGAAGAGGTTAAAGTGGTGAAAGCTATAGTTGTACAAAAAGTAAATGTAAATCGTACGAAAGAGCAATTGAATGCACGAGTTTTTAAAAGTAAATATCGCGTCTATATTTGTCGATAATTAAATAGCACGATTTGACGATTGTACTTTATGAGGGACGTAAACTTGAGAGTGATGCAATAACGGTAAAGTGCAGTCGTCTTACCATTTTTTTAGATCCTACATATGCATTCAATCTTCTCTTAATTTATATAAATCTATAAAACCAGTGCTGTAAATTATCTTTTTTTAATCCAATGCGGAATTCAAAATTATATCTAGATTTACCAGTATTAATCATTCCGGCATTGTAACAGCTAAAATGATTTTTTCATGGTTGTTATTATTATCATTATAAAATAAAAAAAAATATTAGTAATTTACGTACATTTAAAAAAGAAAAGAAAATATTAGAAAAAATGATTTAAAATTTTAGTTAGAAGTATATTTATATACAATCAAGAATAATTCGAAAAACCTGAAATTCTTGTCAGACATGTCCTTTGTAAATTACCCATCTTTTTTCTACCATTTGATTGGAATATAAAGGAAATACTTTAATAAAATATCTTGTGTATATTTTTATTAAATATTTTTAAACCAACAGTGTAAAAGATAAATATTTAATAGTATTTTAAGTATTACTTTACTAAAATTAAATTAATAAACAAAATTTAGAAGAGAATATGTAAACATGTAGCTTTGAGATAATCTTCAGCACTGTTTAAATGCTTTATAGATACAAATTGTGATTGGAGATTTAATTTCATAGGCAGCTGTTTTGTCTACTTTAAAGATAAATCATTATTTTTTTGTGTAAACGAATCTATTCCATCTTATCAAAATTGGATTATACTTTACCTATTCAGAGAAAATAAAAATATCGCATAGTCATGAATAGAAGACGATTGTGTTGAGTTCGAATGTTAATTTTAATTATATCGTACCCGATCCACGTTAAAAAGAAACAAAATGATGTATATTTAATAACCATTCCACAATTTGTTAAGCATCAAAAACATTTTTAGATGCTTCAACTCGAATGATTCACTATCGAACTCCACGCGATCATTATAAAACTAAGCACATTCTTTTTCATTAAAGTGTATTCAGCTTTATCTAGTCTATAATGAAGAAAAATCCGGGTAGTGGATGTTGTATTACAGAAAGTGCGTGTCAGATTTCACTTTTACGGATATTCATTAACTTTTTGAAAATGCAATTTGCCGCGAAAAACTGAAAAAGTAATATGTTAATAAACTGCAGTATTTTGTATTCTTTGATCTAAACGATACTCTTCTAAAAAAATTCGAACAAATAGAAATGTACGTTTTTATCTCATAATTTAGTTATATTATTAATTTTGTAAAGATCTGCATTTTTAAATTACTCTTAAAACTACATCAATTGCCATTGTATAATCCATGTGTTTCCAGAGCAGGATCAAATATATTGTTGTAGAGGTTTTAGAAAACTTCCAAGGAATTTATGGTGATATTTTAATTTTTTGAATTTCATAAGTGTTAAAAACTATGAGACTTCGAAAAATTCTTATCGATATTTCTAATATTTAAGGTTTATAATTAATTTTTATTATTCTTCAACATAAAATAAAAGTAATGAGCAAAATAAAATTTAAATAAGTTAGAAAATAAAATTGATTTTTTTTGTTTACAAGCGCAATATTATAAATAAACATTGAAAATCGTATTAGAATAACTAAAGATATGATGTGCAATGTTTTTCTTATCTTTTCTCCGAAAAGAGATAAATCTCGAATATTCCAAGACTGGCAAATGGCATTTTTGGCCGAAAGAAAAAGAATGAGCGCGCGAGAAAGAAAAAAGTAATAATGTTTTTTTGCGTCTGTAAGCAAGAGTGCATGTGAAAAACAAGACTCGGCTGTATTTTTATGCTAGTATCGTAAGTAAGACTACATGCGCTGTATGAATGTCGATAAAAAAGTGAGAG